>VZRV01004580.1:84556-108686 GCA_013398115.1 Falcunculus frontatus | reverse complement strand
CACTGCGGGGCGGGGGGGGCAGAGGGTTCCGGTAGCCGGTGCGCGGCCGCAGCTCGCGGCGGCACCGGGATAACCGGGATAGCCGGGATAACCGGGATAACCGGGACACCCCGCGGGCCCGCAGACGGTGCCGATGAGCAGCTGACGGCGGCGGGGACGCGGAAATGGAGCCGCGGCCGGGCCGGGCCGTGCGGGCGCTATGCGGCCTCTTCCTCCTCCTTCTCCTCCTCCTCCTCCTGCAGCATCCCGGCCGCGCCGAGCGGGCCCCCGGCTCCCACCTGGACGACTCGGCCATCGCAGGTGAGCCCCGGCCCGGCACCCCCGGTGTTCCCCTGCCCGCCCCGCTGGGCTCGGGCGCTGCCCGGGGAGGGCCCTGCCAGCCCCCCCCGCTCCCCGTTTTGGGGCCATTCCTCTGGGTTTCGGGCAAGAGCTGCAGTGATCCCCGGCCCGGCCCCGGTCCGTGGCCTCGCAAGGGCCGAAATAACCTGTGTTTGTCATTGCAGCGGGCTCCGGCTGTTTGGGTCAAAAGTTTTAAATTTCAGCTCATTTAGAATACTGCGCTCTTCTTCGTTAAATTGCATAGAGTGGGGCCAGTTGGCGGGATTTAAGGTTATTCGTGTTATTTTACTTGCTTTCCCTCTGGTAATGAGAGTGTGGCAGGAAGTTCGGGACCGTGCCGAAGGTTCTGGTGTTCGGTTGTTTTTTGAGGCCGTTCCCGGGTGTGGGACCCCCGGATTTGTTTCCCCTCCGCTCCAGGGACGAGCGAGTCCCACCTGAGGAGCGCAGGCAGCAAAGCCCCGAGGCCCAGCCGCTCTGCTTGCCCCTGCTCCCGTCCCCTCCACCCCAAAGCCCGACCCGCAGCCAAGGAGGCAGGAGAAGCCGAGCCCCCCGGGACCCTGTGGGTTGCCCCCCGGAGCCGGGCTGTGGCCGCCGCTGGGAGCTGGTGGCACCTCCGTGGGCTCTGTGTCCTTGTGGCGGTGCCCGAGGTCAGCGCTGGAGCCGGTCCCTAAATCCCGCTGTGAACTTCGGGAGCGGGCCGGGACCCGCAGCGGGGCCGGGTGCGGGGTGCGGCCCCGGAGGGGTGCCCGGAGCCGGGAGCAGCTCCCGGGAAGGGGATGAGCTGAAGGATGCTGAGCCCCGCTTGCTGCTCCGCCCCCGGCACCCCCGAACCCCCTCAGCCTCCCCTGCACCGCGCCGTGCTGCGGCACGGGGGAAAAGCTTCCCTTTGGGGCTGTGGGAGCGGGGCCGGGCTGCAGCTCAGGGGCATTTTGGGTGCGGGGGAAGGCGTTTGGATGGTGTTGGGATGGTGTTGGGATGTTGGGTATTTGGATGAAAGGTGCCGCAGCGGTGTCCTGGGAAGGGGTCGGCTTTGTGCACGGGGCTTGGTGGTGGGAACAGGGCAAGGAGCAGGCCCTGGAGCTGTGGGATCGGCAGAGCCATCGGGAGCTCGGTGTGTGAGCCCAGGGCAGGGGAGGCTGCTCCTTCCTGGCCGGGGATGGCTTCTGTGGCTCGCTGTTTTCTGTCTCCGGGAGAAGGGGCTCCTCATCCCCTTCCCTTGCGCTCCCAAAACCCTCGGGCCAGTTCGCATCCAGTCCGCTCCACTAAGGAAACTGGATCTCTGCAGTCCTTGTGAAGCCAGGTTTGTGCCTCCGAGGAATTTCCAGCGGAGTTATTTTTGGAGGCCCTGCAGAAGTGTGGCAGCCTGGGTGATTCAGCTGCTGGCTCTGCTCTTGGTGGCGAGCGGAGGCAGCCGCGGCACCGGGCCGGGAGCAGCCCCAGCTCCTGGGCTCCCATAAATCCCCCTGGAACGGCTGTTCCTGCAGGACAAGTGCTTTGGGTCACTCTGGGCCGTGTTTGGGTTACTGCTGGCTTCCCAAACCTGCAAGGGATTAGTAACTGGCTACAGGTTGGAGCCCCAAACGTGCAGAAATGTGGTCAGGGAGGGATTTGTGTCCCCTGCTCCGTGTCCCTTCCCGGGCAGCCGGGCGGGTCGGGAGGGCTCCTTGCCCTCTCCCACCACAGCTCAGTGCGTCCTCTGAGGTCTCTTGGCCATTTGGTTTTGAGCTCTTTGAGCTGTTGCTCCCAGTTCACAGCAGGGAATGTCCTCAGCCGGCACAGGAGACTTTTGCTGATGTTTTCCCTGGAAGCAGAAGTTGGCTGCTCGGTGTGAGGCAGAGGTGAGTGTTGGACGCCGTATTGAAAGTGAAAGTGCTCGGTTTTGACACATTTTCCAGCGTGCAAAGGTGCTTTTTTTTTTTTTATTCTTTAATTAGGATGGCAGGATTTTAATGATAAAACGTCAGCAGCGGGGAAGTTTCTCAGGTGATGCAGGGAAGTGTTTGCAGAGAGCAGATCCTGAGCTGCAGCACTTCTCGGGCTGCTGCGATTCCTCTGCACGCTCAGGGGATGCATCAGCAGGTTTTATAGAGGATTAGTGAACGATCCTGATTCCTGGGATATTTTTTTAAAGCAGGAGTTTGAAACGGGTGGGTTTATCCGTGCAGGAAAATCGGAGTTGGTGACTGAACCACGGGGAAAACCAGATTTTTCTCCTGGCTTTGACTCAGTCAGCGACGAATTGAGGCCTTAATCTTTGATCTGTAATCTTTTCCTGCCGGGATCAGATCGAAGTTTGGTTCCAGTGGGCAGCACAGGAGCCATTTCACAAGGTGTGGGGGGTTTGGAGCCCAGGCAGGGGCCTCTGGCAGCTCCCTGGCTGTGCCCTGAGCCCAGGTTTGGGACCCTGCCGGTGCCGCTGTCACAGGATGTGTGACCGGCCCCACCGTATTGTTTGCACCCGCCCTGGTTATTTTTAGCCCGAATTTGTCAGGCTGCAGCCCGGCCCCGGGACCTTTTCACACCCCCTAAAAGGGGCAAATGGGGCTCCTCAGGGACAATTTGGACTTTCGGGGATTTTTTTTTCCCCCCCTCTTTGTGCTCATTTGCTGTAATCGGGCTGTTGGCCAAATCAGCCAGGTTTTGGTCCTTTTTCTGGTCCTTATCAGATTATCCTCCAGGGTTGAGGCCAATGTTTTACGCAAGTTTTGTGTGAGGCACCAAAAATGTGACCCATTGTTTGGGTCAAAAGTCTTAAATTTCATCTCACTTAAAATACTAACCTTGCTCAGCTGGCTCTTCCTCCTTAAATCACATCACTTGGAGCCAGTCTGTGGGATTTAGGATTATTATTGTTATTTTAATTGCTTGCCCTCTGCGCAGCCCAGCACAGATGGGCACTTTCAGGTGTGTCTGTAGGAGATCCAAGGAAAACTGACTGTGGAGAGGCAGGGATTTGGATGACTGGGGTTCATCCCTGGTTCCCTTCATGGTCACGCCTTCCACCTGCAGATCCACACCTGCCCCATCTCCCTGCAATAATATGGAAGTGGTGTGAGTCTGCATTGCCCTGAGCCTTATTTCATTTTATATGGAATTCCTTCCTGTGGTCTGGCATCCACAGGGATGTGGGGCCACATCTCCACGTCTGGGGCCTCATGTGGGTCTCTGTTCTGGCATCCTCGAGCCAAGTCAGGGATCGTGGCATGGATCTTCCCTCTCTTCCCTGCAGCAGTTCAGAGATGGGCTCTGGACTGTTGGGATTGAGGGGTTTTTGGGTGATGTGGAGCTCGTGTGTCAGAGGGTGGTGTGGGCTGGACTCCGGTGCAGGGCTGGCACAGGTCAGCAGCTCCTCTTTCTGTTCCTTTCTCCTTCTCCTGCCCTGTCTCCTGCTTCCCTGTCTTGGTTCCTTGATCACAGCATTTCTTGAGTCATCTTTGCTCTTGTCTAAGTGGATTAAAAAAACAAGTTAAAAGAATATCCTGATGGTGTCCGTGTCCAGAGCTGGAGGGCTGTGCCCGGGGCTGTTTCTGTGTTTGCCTGAACACCTTGAACCCAGGGAACATCTCCTGGGACAAAGGTCCGTGTGAGGAAGGGGGGCTGCAGCCACAGGCTTGTCACTGTCATTAATTAATTCCAGAGGGGGAGAATGTGAATTTCTGTCTGAGGGGGCTGTGCCCAAGCCCTGTCTGTCCTTGCCGTCCCAAGGCCCAGGGGTTCCTTGGAAGTGAATCCTTCTCTGCAAAACCTCTGCCTTGGGAAGCGATGGGTTTGGACTTGACACTTTCAGTGAAAGCTTTTGGCATCTGAGCAGGACGTGGCCTCAGTGGAGCCTTTGGAAGCTCGGGGATGGCTCATCCTGCAGGGTGGGAACAGGGCTGGGTCTCCCTGAGCTCCCCAGTGAAACCCTTCTGTGGCTGAGGGAACGAAACGCGGCGTTGGTGCAGCTCCCTGGCACTGCTGAGTTTGTGTCACCAGGAGCCACGTCCGGGCTCTGTCCCTTTGCCAGAGCCCCCCATTCCATGGCTGCAGTGAGCAGGGGGCCACAGGAGCTGCCTCTGTAGAGGCCTGGGTGGGTGAAGGCAGGCAGATCAGACGGGATCTGCGTTGGTAATCGAGATGCTGTGGATGGTTGCACACGGTGATCTTGGAGATCTCTTCCAGCCTTTGTGATTCCAGGATTCTGTGATCTGGCTGCTCTCTGACACTCTGTACCCTCCCAGCGCTGTGGGAGCAGAGCCAGGGCAGGATTTCATCCCGATATTACTGTGCTGGAAACCTGCAGGCCCTGCCCTGGATCCCAGCCCCTGGGCAGTGCCTGCCTTGTCTGAGCACAGCTGCCCTGGAGTAACTCCTGCAGCCCGTCCTTCCACGGGCCTGGCACAGCTCAGGGGGCACAGCAACCTGCTGTGCTCTCCTTGCTTTGATAAAGTGCCTTTTAAAGGAGGCTTTGCCTCCAGGACCAGAAGGATTTTGCTGTTAATTTTTTCGAGGGGTGCACGTTCACTGAGTAGAACTGGCACCTGTGAGTAGCAGCTTTGGGTCGGGCAAGGGAGACAAGGCAGTTGTGAGAATAGTTGGAAAACTCTGCCAGGAAATAGTCCATGTTCTTCCCCAGCTCGGTTGGAAGCCCCAGTGGATTGCACAGCCTTGGCTTCCTTCGGGAATGAAACTCATCTCGAGGAATTGCCGTTCTGAGAGGTGGAAAAATTGTGTTTTGGCAGCCAACTGGCCTCATGTGGAGGAGGAGGAGGAGCAGCGGGGCCAGCTGGGCAGCAGTGGGGCTGCTGGGGAGCTCCTGGCTCCCTCCAGCTCGTTCCCTTCCCTGCTTGGCCCAGAAACTTGGAGTAATGCTCAGCTGCATCAGAGAGAGGAACTTAATTTCTTGTAGATTTATTTATTTACTGCCTTGGAAAGCAGCTCTGTCCCTGTCTCCTGTGCCCCTCGGGTGGTCCCTTTCTGGGGGAGCTGCTGGGGCACTGCCTGGCCTGGAGGGAGCTGGATCTCCTGCTCCAGGCTGGGCTTTTGGGGTTGGCCTTGCCCACAGTGGGGCAGGGATGCACATATCCACGTGGAAGTCTGAGGCAGCAATCCTTCTGTCCTTTCTGTCCTTTGCTCTCAGGAGGGGATGGAGCAGTAAATGTGTGAGGAAGGAGCCTCCTGACATCCCTTGGGCTGTGGCCACAGGGTCTGGGGTGCTTTGGTGCTCCTGGAGCAGAGCCTTATCCCAGAGGGAGCAAGAAGGAAAAGCACTTTGCTTTTCTCTGGCCTGCTCAGGTGGTGTTTGGCTGCCTGGGTGTGTTGGTGCATCACGATTCCCTGTGAGAGCTCTCTCCTCCTCCTCTGGGCAGGGGCTGGAGGGATGGGTCAGTGTCCAGGGACAGCCCAGGGGGGCTGAGTTACCCCCCAGTGAGGGGTAGTTCATGATCTGCCTGGGTTTTGGGGAGGGAAGGGAGCTAAAAGGCCATCCTGATATAATTCCACAGGGATTTAGCATTGGCAGGGGCTGCCCAGGGAGGTTTGGAGTGCCCATCCCTGGAGGTGTCCAAGGAAGGGCTGGACGTGGCACTCAATGCTCTGGGCTGGGGACAAGGTGGGCATCGGGCACAGCTTGGCCTCCATGGGCTGGGAGGGCTTTTCCAGCCTCAGGGATCCTGGGATTCTGGGATTTGTTAAGTTACAAATCCCTTTCTATGAGCAGGCTGTTGAAAAGCAGCACTTTTCCCTGAGGTTATCCCTGTCCTGCTGCTTGTCCCACTTGGAGGCTGTGCCGATGGAAAAGGCGCTGGCAGTGGCTTTGTTCCCTGGTGGTTCCAAGCCCAGGGTCAGTGCCAGGCCTGGACACCCTTCGGTGCTGGACTGTGCCCAGCCTGGCATTCTGCTCCCCAGAGCCCTAATTGCACAAACTTATTAGCGTTAAGAAAGCTGTTTCCTTCATTAATTAGCTTTGCTTAAGTCCAGAGAGGGAGAAATAAACTCCTGAGCAGGCAGGGCAAGCGGGAGAGTTGCAGCTCTCACTGGGCAGCTCTGGGATTCCCACTGGAAATGCCCTTTGGGGCCTGGGGATTCCTTTTCCCTGTGGTCCAGCTGTGGGGAGCCCTGCTGTGGATAACTGGAGGGGCAGGAATGTGCTGGAAAAGCTTAAGTGCTGTTGGGTGAAGGTCTGGGAATGCCCCCTGCCCCCAGCTGGAGAAGGAGATTCCATCCCCCCCTTCTTGTGTCAGTCAGGTGCTCCTGGGGAAAAATCCTCCCCTGGGAGGGTGGGGAGGCCCTGGCACAGGGTGCCCAGAGCAGCTGTGGCTGCCCCTGGATCCCTGGCAGTGCCCAAGGCCAGGTTGGACATTGGGGCTTGGAGCAGCCTGGGACAGTGGAAGGCGTCCCTGCCATGGCAGGGGTGGCCCTGGATGGGCTTTAAGGGCCTTCCAAGCCCAAACCAGTCTGGGATTCTGTGAATAATGGGGGTTTTGGCCTCTCTTCTGCCTTCTCCCTGTTACCAGGTGTAGCCCTGGGCCCTGCTGCTTCCCCCTCCTGCCCTCCAGACTTTATTTGCTGGTGGAATTTAGGGATGTTTCCCACAGAGGCAGCGCTGTCATGCTGAGTTGTCTGCTCTGCTCCCATGGCTGATCCAAGCTGGGCTCTCTGGAGCGCTTTAATTTTCCCTCACCTTCGTTTCCCCAGCCCCTGCAGCCCTGCCTGATTAATTTTCTGGCACCTCCAGAGCTCCAGTTCAGCATTAGGAGCTGGTGCTGGCAGGGACAAAGGACTGTTTAATTAAAGCCATTGCACTGCCACTCCTGCAGCACATGGGAGCCTTGAGGAGCTGCTGCCTCACGCTGTGCCTGTGCCAGGGCCTCCCCACCCTCCCAGGGAACAATTCCTTCCCAAGATCCCATCCAGCCCTGCCCTCTGCCACTGGGAAGCCATTCCCTGGCTCCTGGCCCTCCATCCCCAGTCCCTCTCCAGCTCTCCTGGAGCCCCTTTAGGCCCTGCAAGGGGCTCTAGGGTCTCTGCAATAATCCTAATAATCCAATTAATGATAAGGAGTGATGGCAGGACTGCACCCAGGAGTTTGTCCTGGCCGAAGTCCCCGGCTCTGCAATCAATGCAAAACCTTCAGGGGAGCATAAGGAAGTCATTAGGGAGCCGTGGTGGTTCTGTCCCTGGATTGTCCCTGCCTGCTTGTTTTCCCTCCATGAAATAGTACCGGGATGCTTGTTTGTTTGGATTATGGACCTATTTTTAAGTAACCTATTTTTTCCACTTTGGAAAATGCATTAACTCACTGTGTGTCACGGACGTCTGTGGAGTTTGACTTTGGGAACCACCAAGTGCTCCTTGGAAGTCTCTCACCAGCCCGAGGGGTTGCCTCTGGCACGTATAGATATTTTTTTATATATGTGTTTTTATCTACACCTTGCTGAGGTTTGCTGTAAGAAACATTTGTGGGATCCACAGAGGCAAATACAGCACTTCCCTGGAGCTGCACTTTATCCCACCAAGGAGCTCTGCATGCTCTCAGTTCCACCATCCCTTCGCCTCCTCCAGGATTTGGAAATTGCTGATCCCAGCAGCTGTCAGAAAGTGGAAGCAGCAGCAATGCAGTTGCAAACGGGGATGTTTGGTAACACACACACACACGTTTTGCAGGAAAAGACACTATTTTTGTAGCCAAGTGGTTTTTTTTCCCTGAAGGACAGAGTTTTAAGGTCGGTTTAATTCTTCTCTGCAGGTTTGGAGCTCTGGTGCCGTAAATTTGGCTGTTCTGGGAGGATAAAAACACAATAAACAGGAGAACTTGAGGAATGTTCCTCTCTGAGTTACAAAGGAACAGCTTGCTGGTTGGAACAGCCTGCCCCTTCCCAGGCAAGGGAGGCTTTGGATTGTAGGGAAGGGAGGAATAATTCAGGATTAAAGCTGCTAAGCAATGCTTGTGTTTAGATCTGTAAGAGTGCCAGGACATAATTAATGGGTGAGTAAGCCAAAGGGAAAAAAAGTTATTTTTTAACTAGATAGAGATGGATGGAGGATAGAAACTAATTTTTGGGGGGAGAGAAATAATTCTGGAAGTATTCTGCTGCAAGCAGCTGCTGTTGTTAAGGGTGCCTGGGTGGGTTTGTTCTGGCTGCTTGGCAGCTGGAAGGCAAAAATCCGGGTTTGGCATCTCGTGCTGGCCTGGAGGCCTCGTGCTGGTCACGGAGCAGCTCCAGGACTGCAGGTGAGGTGAGGAGACTCCAGGCCACGCAGGCTGTGAAGGGTTATTCCCTCTTAATCCCGTGTGGGATGGCTTTTCCCACCTGCTGGGGCTGCGCTCAGGGGTCGCTGCTGAGGGAGGTGATCCCGTGTCAGGTGGGGCAGATCCTCCTGGAGCCTCCCGGCCTCCTCCTCTGGCTGGAATTCCTGGAGCTGGATCCAAGTGGGGCCCCTCAGGTGGCATTGGCCGGTGGGAGGTGAAAGGGAAGAAAGCAGGGATGGGGTGTTGATGGGGCAGTGCTGATGGAGGCTCTGAGCATCTCGGAGCTGTTTAATGTTGCTGGGGTTTCACTGTGGGTCTGGCTGCAAATGGCAAACTCAGGAGGAGGTTTTGTTGTCTTTTCAAACCCGTGGAAAGCATCAGGAGGGAAGCTCTTGTCCGTGCCATGCTCTTACCTGTGGGATATGTGGATCCAGGTGACTCTGCCTGGGGGCTCAGGTCAGTTTGTCCCCAGCCAGGTCTGGGGCACAAACACAGCACGGCCAGTGATGCTCCCAGGGGATTTGGGGGGTTGGATTGTGCCAGGGCAGCCCCATCTCTGCTCTGTCCTGGTGCCCAGTGTCTCAGACCTTTTAGCTTCCCAGCTCCCTCCCGGAGCCCAGGCTGGCTCTGGCTGTGGGTGGAACCCTCTGCTGCAGTGCTGGGAAGATGAGGAGGTTCCTCAGCTTCCCTCAGGGATGGCAGATGGAAGTGGCACTCCTGCAGCCTGGCCTGCTGAGGGGACAGTCACTTAATTAAGCTGTGTCCTGGAGGGCCCCTGGATGAAAGAGGGCATGCTCCAAAACTGTGAAACCGGGAGGTGTGGAAACTAACTTGGAGATGCTGCTGGTTTTGTGGGAATGGTGATGGCAGCACACCTGGCAGAGGGATCTCTTGGTGGGGCAGTGGTGGGGGCTGTCCTTATCCCATCTCATCCTAAGGCTGTCCCCATCCACCCCAAGCACTGTCCTCCTCTGGTCCTGCTGCTCTCAGAGGCTTCTCATGGGCCACGCTGTTTCCTGGAGATTTGCACTCTGGGTTTTGGAGATAAACTGGTTTTCCTGTTCCTCATTTCATTTGCTGTATCATTAACAAAAAAAAAGAGGCTGGAAAGGGTTATGGAGGTCACTCGGTGCTGTTCTCCCACATTGCAGGTTGATTCCTAGAGAAGTTTTTCTGGCAGCACTTGGTGTGAGAAGTGGGGTTGCTGGTTATTTTTTCTCCCATCTTTTATTTTTCCTCTTGGGAAAGGAGAAAAAATGTTTTATGCTTCAAAGGGTGAGGCTCAACCCTTGGTGTTTGTCGTGTTGGAGCCGGTAATGGGAATGTCTGGCATTCCTGTGAGATGGATATCTTCAAAGGTGCTGGATGGAGCAGTGCTCTCCCTGCCACCCTCCCCTCCTGCAGGCTGGCCTGGGGGGATGCTCCTTCTGCAGTGACCCCTCTGGAACTCCTGTGCTGGGCAGGGGCAGGACAGAGCTCAGGGTGATGCCTTAGGTTTTAACTTTTCTATTTTCAAATTCTGTACTGCTCAGAGTGTAACTCTGAAGTTCCTTGGAGCCTGTAATTCCTGCTCTCTCGTACTGGGCAGACAGAACAAAGCCTCTCCAGGCTTTGCCTTCAAGGACAGCCAGGCTGTTTTTAGGCCCAAAATGTGTAAACTAAAGATTCTAAGCGGGGCAAGCTGAGGGGAGTTACATCGTTAAACTGGGGCTTTAATTGGAGAATTAACCCTGATATGCAAATGATCCAAACCTATAAAAGTGTGAAGAACTCGTGACCTGGGGTCCATCTTGGGGTCCAATTTTTTGGAAGCAGCCTCTGGCTCCCCCAGGGTGTACCTTGAAGGCCCTTCAAATAAATACCTGTCTTTATTCCCTTCCTCTTGTCTAGTCTCTGTTTCTGGGTGGCTGCAGGAGGCATCAAGGGCAAGGGCAGAGCAGGGGCAGGACAGAGCTCAGGACAGGACAGAGCTGTGGGCAGGGGCAGGACAGAGCTCCTCTCGCTGCTGGCCGGAGCCTCCCGCTTTGGAGAACTCACTTGTCCAGCTGGTTTGTTTTTCATCCCGGGGCTATTTTCAGCTGCTCAGCCTAACAAGGTGAAATGGCTGAGATGCTTTCCTGCTCCCTGGGACTCTGCTGGGAGGAGGTATCCTGCTATCCTGCTGTCCCACCTCATCCCAGCCAGGATCTGTGCAGTACCTTTGGCTCTTTGCTGTGTTGGCACCACTCAGGGTTTTGCAAGAGCAATTTGGGCTCTGCACAGGCACCCTGAGCACAGGGAGCCCCAAATCCCAGCATTGTGATGGCCCTGGTCCCAAGGGGCTGAGACTGGGAACATGGGGAAGATGCAGGACACAGCTGAGCTCCACGTGGGAGAAGCAGCAGGAAAGCCAGGGATCAGCACAGCCCTGCTGTGCCCACAGGGTGTGGGATGTGCTGCTCTTGGGTCCTGCCAGGAGCATTGGAACTGGGGTGGAAGTTGCCTGAGATGTGGGAAAAGGGGGATATTTCACCCCACCTCATCCTTATGGCCACTGAAAATGTGTAATGGGTTCATTCTCGTGGTTCCTTTGGGGTTGGGAGGAACTCCAGCTGCTGTTCACTCAGGGAGCAAGAATTGTTAAACCAAACCCAAGTCTTGCTCCATGGTTCAAACTCAGGTGGCTTCTCCAGCATCTGCCAAACATCTGCCAAACACCTGCGCTGGGAATGTCACTTCCAGCTCCTCGAGTTCCTCAGGGCTCTGGGATGTTTAACCTCGTGGTGCTGTGGGATGTGGAAGCACCAGGCTTCCTGTTCCCAAGGCAGGATTAAAGTGCAGAGATCTCACTGCTGTGCAGGAGTTCACCTGGCAGAGCAGGGACTTGGGAACCTCTCAAAGGGCAGCCTGGTGGCCCAGCCTGTGGCACATCCAGCATTCCCAGGAAGGCTGGGGGTTCTCTGAGACCTGCCCTGGCTCTGGGAGTTAATTGAGCACCTTGGTGTGCATCTGCTCATCCCCTGGGCCAGAGGCCTCCCACACCTCCAGAGACATGCCCAGGTGGAGCAGCAGACAGGGTTGGGAATAAACACTTCCCAGGCTGAGCTCTGCTGCTCACTCGGGGGTCCCAGCGGCGCTGGGGACACGTGGATCTGCCTGAAATCTGGAATCCCTGGTGGGATCGGGCACCTCGGACCTGCCTTGTGTGTGCCAGGGAGGGAAGAGAACAGGAATTCCCCGCAAAAGGGGGGATCTGTGACACTCCAGCAAATCAGCACATCCCAGCCCTGTGTGCTGTGATCCACAGATCCCACAGCGTGGGCAGCAGGAGAGGGATTGGGATTGTGCCCCTGTGCCCTGCTCAGGTGAGACCCCCCCTGCAGAGCTGCCCCAGCCCTGGTCCAACATCAGAAGGGCATGGAGCTGCTGGAGCGAGGTTGGACTTGATGATCTTGGAGGGCTTTTCCAGTCTGAATGATTCTGTGGCTGAATTCCTCTGAAATGACCAAATCCTTAAGGAAAGGCCCTTGTGCCCGCTCATGGCAGACCAGGTTGGCTGCACCTGCACTGCTGGGGTTTCTCAGACGTTGCACCAGGACACAACTGTCCTAAAGAAACCAGGGAATTAGTGCTGGAAAGAAGGAGGAAAAAGGTTTTATCGTTCAGTAGAGTCTTCGTGTGAGCATTGGTAGAAATACTCATGAAGGCTTTGGTGCGCAAGGTGAGAAAGGGCTGGGTTTAGTGGAGAGGATCATGGAATTATGTAGGTTGGAAAAGCCCTTGCAGAGTTCAGCTAACCCGTGTCCCCAAGTGCCACATCCACAGGGCTGTTCAATCCCTCCAGGGATGTGATTCCATCCCTGCCCTGGCAGCCTGTGCCACTTGTAAGCGGTTTGGACAAGAATTTTCAGGGAAGCTGCAGGGAAGTTCCCTGTTTTGCAGCAGAGGAGGGAGGAAAGCTCATGGCTCCTTTTCCCCTTTATGCTGCTGCTGGAAGGAATATTTTCTGCCTGGAGGGTATAGAGTGTTTTTTCCCTGATTAATGAGGTATTAAAAAGATCCAGAGGAGTCTGGGCTCGTCTTCCTGAGTCACCTGTGTGTTTGTGCTAGGATTTGGCAGGGAGCTTCCCTGGTAGCCAGAGTTATCCCTTTGGTAAACACAGTCCTTAAACGTGGCTGTGGCTGGTGCTGAACGCTGAGTCAGCACAGACATAACCCAGAATTTCACACACTGACAGGATTTCTGCAGCCCAACGTACTCAAGTGTTGCTGCTCAGATCCCGGGGCTGCTGCTCCTCCGGTCCTGGAAGAGCTGCAAGGAATTAGCCCTGAATAATGAGTTTAAAGAGTCAGATTTGGGTGAATGCAGAGCTCTTTGCAGATGGTTTGGTTTGCTGGTGCCTCCTTGGCCCTGGGAGAGGACAGGGGTTAGGAGGGATTTATCTGTGGCCTAACGATGGCTAAACTTAGTCCTGTGTATTCTGCCTGGGGGGGGAAGTGCTGCAGAGGTGACACTTCTGCTCTTGGGAAAGAAATATCACCAGTACAGCCAGTGGCTGTGTCCTGTGCTGGTACTGGTCAGGAGAGCTGATAGAGAGAAACTCAACTTCCTTTTTTGGCTTTTGGGGATTTTTTTTGGATCAGCTGATGTAACCTGAAAATATAAGACTGAAAAAGTAACATTCATTTTTCCCCACAAATGCTTTTTTCCCTCCAAGTGAAGTTGCCAAAACTCTTGGCAAATGGAGCTTCCAGCGAGGTGATCTGGGGAGTGGGATTGGCTGGGATGGGATGGAATGGGCTCTGCTCTCCTCCAGCAGGAACAGCAGCTCCAGAGTCCCCTTGCCCTGGGCTGACCCACAGCAGAGCTTGGGGCTCCCAGCACAGGAAGGACCTGGAGCTGCTGGAGAGAGTCCAGAGGAGGCCACAAAGATGCTCCAAGAGCTGGAGCCAGGCTGGGAGAGCTGGGGGAGTTCACCTGCAGAAGGATCCAGGGAGAGCTCAGAGCCCCTTGCAGGGCCCAAAGGGGCTCCAGGAGAGCTGGAGAGGGACTGGGGACAAGGGCTGGAGGGCCAGGAGCCAGGGAATGGCTTTGCAGTGGCAGAGGGCAGGGCTGGATGGGATCTTGGGAAGGAATTGTTCCCTGGGAGGGTGGGGAGGCCCTGGCACAGGGTGCCCAGAGCAGCTGTGGCTGCCCCTGGATCCCTGGCAGTGTCCAAGGCCAGGTTGGACATTGGGGCTTGGAGCAGCCTGGGACAGTGGAAGGTGTCCCTGCCATGGCAGGGGTGGCACTGGATGGGTTTCTGTGTCTCTTTCAAGAAGAGACCAGGTGCAGGTTTTTTTAGAATTCAATTTTAAGCTGTTCATGACAATAATAACATTCTGTTAAGTCTCTTTCTTTTGTGCAGTAATGACTATATTTTATTTTTGATTTGCACATGGAAAGCTGCTGTTCTCTCAAGTTTGGTGGTTGATGTCATGCAGAAAGCCTTGGTCCCTCCCACACGTGTTTGGGAATTAGAATGTTTTTAATAAGTCAAGGCCACTTTCTCTGATTTGCAGCACATCTCTGAGGCAGCCTCAGCTCTGTGGAAGTTGTGCTGGTCTGTAATTAACCTCTGGCAAACGAAGGGTTCTGTGTTCATGGCAGCCACAGACACTGCGCTTGGTTCCCGGCTGGGTCCCAAACTCTCCCAGGCTGCTGTTTGATCCAACTTGGGCTTTCTGTCCCGTGGTCTGTGCTTTGCTGAGGGGCTTGCAAGCTCCAAGACAGCTCCTTGAGAGAGAGCTGCTGTTCCAAGGGCACTGCTCCCGTGGGGAATGTTCCCAGTGCAGCGTGCCCAGCCCTCAGGATGGGATGGGGGATGTGAACAAGGAGTGGGATCCCGCTCCCTGAGCCCCCCTCCATGGCACTGAGCCCCCCTCTGAGCACCCACAGCTCTTCCATTTGTGCTTTGTGATCCCAGCTCTGCCAGGGGCGTGAGGGGAGGGAGAACCATTGTAATCCCAAACCAGGACTGAAGCTCTGCTGGGAGTGGTTCCATGAGCAGCGGCTGCTCGGGGCTCAGCCCTGCACAGAGCTCCCACCTTCTGCCTCCATGTGCCTGCAGGATTTATGGAGTGCTGAGGAAGGTGCCTGAGGAATTTATTTGTTTGCCCTTGGAGTGCTGCTCCAAGCACTGGCTGTGCCATGGATTCGTGCCGGGGCCACCGGCTTCGGGACCGCAGCTCGGGCCCCTCACATCCCCCTCTGCCATCCCCTTCCCGAGTGATTTATCCTCTCATTGAAACTCCGTGGGGCATTTTCTTACCGAGTTACTGGGTGTGGGAAGGATCTGTTTGTTCAGCTCCAGCAGTGATGGGGTCAGACCCAACCCCGCTCACCTGGCTCTGAGCCCGGGGTGCTCTGAATGGCTCCTCAGCCCTTGGGAGTAACAGGGGGACACGGATCAGGGAGTTCTGTAGGGAGGGCAGCCGGGAGGGTGGGATCTCGGCGTGCAGTGAGCTGTGGGCAGGCAGAAATAGCACCTGGAACCCCCATCCCACGGCCCTGGGGCCTGGGGGGGCACTGGGGCAGTAAAAGGTGCATGTGCAAGTACGTGGTACAAGGGACAGGGGCAGGGATAGGTTAGGAATTCTTGGGAAGGAATTGTTCCCTGGGAGGGTGGGAAGGCCCTGGGATAGAATTCCCAGAGCAGCTGTGGCTGCCCCTGGATCCCTGGCAGTGTCCAAGGCCAGGTTGGACATTGGGGCTTGGAGCAGCCTGGGACAGTGGAAGGTGTCCCTGCCATGGCAGGGGTGGCCCTGGATGGGCTTTGAGGTCCCTCCCAACCCAAACCAGTCTGGAATTGCATGGTTGGGCTGTCACAGTCTGACTCCTGGGTCACTGGAGTTTGGAAAATTGTCCCTTTCCTGCCTCAAATTCCCCTAAAACCGACTCTTCTCTGCACAGAGCACATTCCAAACCCTGCAGTGCCTCTCCAGCTGCCTGAGGGAAGCCACAGCTAAATCATGGCTTAGGAATGATGGGGAAGAGGTGAGCTGCCCTTCTGAGGGGAGACCCCAAACCTGCTCAAATTTGAGGATTTTCTGCACATTCCACACTCTGTGTTCCCAGGTGACTCTGGGCAGGCTCAGGGAGGGTTGAGCTGGGTTTAGCACAGGCAGTGGAGCAGCGGCTGTGGTGTCACTGGAGCTGTGCTCAGGAAAGGTTTGGGGGTTTCCTTCCTTGGGTTTTTGCTTGCACAACATCACTTTAAAGTGCTGAACTGCAACAGGGATTGCATCACGCCAGAGCTCTTGCCTGAGTGCTGAGTATGAAGAATATGTTGTCCAAGGAGTTCCCAGCTTGTCTTTTAAAGCCTGTTTATTACTGCAGAGGGCCTGGAGGATTTTGGGAAGTCCATGTTCAGGGAAGGAGCATCTGAGGTTTGGGATCACTCTGAAATCCCTGCTGTTCCTAAAGCACAAGTGGCCATGTGTCTCCTGGTCCTCAGGGAAGCCAGGTGTGGGAGCTGCCTCTCCATGTGGATTTTTCTGGCCAAGGATGAGCTGATGAGGAACTGCTGAGCTGATGGAAACACAACTTGTCATCACTGGAAAGCATTCCCTCCTTCCCTCCATCCCTCCTCCCTTCCTTCTCTCATTCCTCCTTGACAGGAGGAGAGGGAACGGCCTCAGGCTGGGCCAGGGGAGGCTCAGGTTGGACACCAGGAGCAATTTCCCCATGGAATGGGAGCTCAGGCCTTGGCAGGGGCTGCCCAGGGAGGGTTGGAGTGCCCATCCCTGGAGGGGTCCGAGGAAGGGCTGGAGGGGGCACTCAGTGCTCTGGGCTGGGGACAAGGTGGGCATCGGGCAAAGCTTGGGCTCCAGGGGCTGGGAGGGCTTTTCCAGCCTCAGGGATCCTGGGATTCCCTTCTGGTTTTGGAAGCTCCTGCTCCCAGCCCCCAGGTTTCATGGCCTAGAGCTGACACCTCATGTGTTGTGTCACCTTCTGCTGCCCCAGCACTGCTGGGACCCTGCTGGGATGAGGAGCCTCAGGGTTCCAGTGCTGCTCTTGGTCTGTATCTGTTCTAGAAAGTTCCTCTTTCCCTGATCACCCTCAGGAAACAGCCAATTTAGGAGAAGTGTTTCTTATCTGAGGGGTGAATCTCCCCACTATCTCCTCCAAAAGTAGCATTTCCATCTCCCAGTGTAGCAAAGCATAAAATTCCCAATTTAATCCTGGTTCCACAGTGACTCATTTCAAGACTTTCTTTTTAAACTGTTTTTTTAGTAACAACCTTTTCAGTGAGGCAGCACCAGCTCAGCTCCAGGCAGTCAGGGCTCGTTCACTGCCAGCACGGTGCTGCTCAGAGGGGGGGCTTCTCATTTTCCCATTGGATTAAAGAACAGCAGCTCTCACTTTGGGGCAGAAGGATTAGAATTCAGCAACACCTGCCTTGTACCAGCACGTTTGGGATCATTGCTGTTTGCCCATCCCATCCACAGATGATTTTTTCTACCTGAGAGAGCAGCTGGAGCTGGGCCAGGGCAGGCTCAGGCTGGAGAGCAGGGAAAGGTTCTTCTTTCCCCAGAGGGTGCTGGGCACTGCCCAGGCTCCCCAGGGAATGGGCACGGCCCTGAGGCTGCCAGAGCTCCAGGAGCCTTTGGGCACCGCTGCCAGGGATGCCCAGGCTGGGATTGTTGGGGGGTCTGGGCAGGGCCAGGGCTGGGACTGGATCATCCCTGTGGGTCCCTTCCAGCTCAGGATATTCTGTGATTCTCTCAATCTCCTGGCCCTGATGGAACCCAAAGTGCTCATGTTTGGCTATCAGGGAAGGAAAAAGATTTTAAAACTGCTGTTTTCCTAATGTGAACAGTCTTTGCCTGCTACTACAGGGATTTATTTTCATTTGTGCCACTGCTGCTGCCCCTGAATTGCTCGTCTCGCTCTGCTGCCCCGTGTGCTGCGTGGTGCCCCCCTGGCAGGGACTGGTCATGGGGAAAGGAAGTACCTGGGGCTCGGGGTCATCTTTTATAGTGACACTCAGTGGGAAAAAGATGTGTGGGGTTTTCTGGGAAGAGCCTTTTTCCTCCTCACGGATGAGTGGAGGTCAGGATTCTTCCTTTGGAGCAGTGTGACCACTCTCCTGCAGCCTGTCCTGCAGAGAGATGTCACTTTCTTCCTCTTCTGCCTCTAATCCCTTGACCTGCCGTGTCATTAACTTGTCACACGTGGGATGTGGTAGCGTTCCATTGGTGAGGGCCCTGCACAGGCAGTGCCTGGCACATCCAGGATCTTGTTCTTGTTCTGGGATTCCCAACTGCAGCTGTTTTGTGCCTGGAACCGAACAGGTCTGTGAGCACCGAGAATAACAAAACTTGGCTTTTCTGCAGACTCGTGTTCCGTATGCACAAGCTCCTTCCCCCTCCTGCTCCTTTCCTCCCCTTTCTTCTCATGCCTTTGGCTTTCTCCTCCACCGTGTGCCGGGATCCCCCTTTGCTGCTGTCCTGATCCTTGTGGGAAGGGAGTTACACAGGAGAGTAGCTTTGCTTGAGTTTGGGGAAGTGGATGATAGCGGAATCACTGGGAAGCGTTTTTATTCCCAAAGAAGTCAAGCTGATGGTTGCAGGCTGTTGTTGAGGTTGGATAATTGAGGTCAGGGTTAGGGCTTTCCTGTGAGATGAGCTGTAGGAATCTGGGGACAGGCAGCACCTCACCCTGTTCTTCAGGGGAAGGGAAGGACTGCTGGGAAAGCCACGAGCTGGCTGCAGCAGGGCCCCATCCCACAGCGTGGGTGGTTTGGGAGCAGCTCATTCCTTCTGGCTGGAGGAAAGGCAGGCTGTGCAGCGTGTGCCATGGCCAAGGCAGAGGCTGTTGTCACCCTGTTTCCTGCTCCCCAGGGTTCCTGTGAACATGGAAATCATCAGTTCTTGGTGAGACACACGAGGGATAAATAAGGCTAAAATTGGGAGAAGCTGTCCTTGTACGGCAGCGTGGGAATGGTGCCGCTTCCCTTGGATTTATTATGCAGCAGCATGTCTGGGAAGGGACCAGGGGAGTCCTCGGAGCCTGGGCTGCTGGGGAGGAGGAGGAAGAGGCCAGGAAATGCAGGGAAGAGCCCTTCTGGATGTCCATGTTGCTCGTGGGGCACTGGGCTCCCTCAGCCATCCTGTGAGGCTGTGAAGGTGAGAACCAAGAACCAAGCTGTGAGCCTGGATTTTGGGTCAGCTCTGAGCTCTCCATCCCGGGCCTCCAGCTGGGAATGGACATGGAGCTTCTGGAGAGAGTCCAGAGGAGGCCACAAAGATGCTCCAAGAGCTGGAGCCAGGCTGGGAGAGCTGGGGGTGTTCACCTGCAGAAGGATCCAGGGAGAGCTCAGAGCCCCTTGCAGGGCCTAAAGGGGCTCCAGGAGAGCTGGAGAGAGCCAATTTCCAAGGGCTGGAGGGCCAGGAGCCAGGGAATGGCTTTGCAGTGGCAGAGGGCAGGGATAGATGGGATCTTGGGAAGGAATTGTTCCCTGGGAGGGTGGGGAGGCCCTGGCCCAGGGTGCCCAGAGCAGCTGTGGCTGCCCCTGGATCCCTGGCAGTGTCCAAGGCCAGGTTGGACCTTGGGGCTTGGAGCAGCCTGGGACAGTTTGAGGTGTCCCTGCCATGGCAGGGGTGGCACTGGATGGGCTTTGAGGTCCCTCCCAACAAGAGCCTTTCAGCCATTCTATGATTTCTCAATAAATTCTGACAGCAAGAGGGGAATTCTCTATTTCTGTCACCTTGTCAAAGCTACCAAAATTTTTGCTTCTGTATCTCGAGCTCTTCCTGCTCTGGGTGTTCTTTGCCGTGGGTGCCACACACCCCGTGCCCAAGCTGGCACTGGGAATCCCTGGCTTTGGGCAGGCGGTGCCGCAGTAATGGATCTCCTGCCTCAGGGGTGGCGGGATGGAACTGCAGGAATGTTGTGGGTTTGTCTTTGACTTCTTCTAAGCTTTCTCTGGTGTCTTCAATTTTTCAGGCAGGGATGACTCACTCATCCATTATGTGGTTTCCTGACTTTCAGCAATTTCTCTTTCACTCGGTGATGATGAGCTTGGATCCCGGTGTGCGGCAGCCGGCGCCGTGGGCTGGGGCTGCCTGGAGCGGTGACTCACGGCTGGGACGGGGGCTCAGAGGGACTTGGATTCCTTCCCACCCCTCACTGGGAGACTTTCGGAGTACACAGAACAGAAGCTGTGGTGCTGCATGTCTGGAAGTGTCCAGAGCCAGGTTGGACACTGGGGTTTGGAGCACCCTGGGACAGTGGAAGGTGTCCCTGCCATGGCAGGGTGTGAGACTCGATGATCTTTGAGGTTCTCCCAAACCCAAACCATTTTGGGATTGCGTGAAAATCACTGGAATGGGCCCTGGGATAATGGTGTCTCTTTGCAGAGCAGGAATGTTGATCCTGGGTCCCTGGAACTGGAGCAGGTGCCGCAGGATTGTCCAGTCCCGTGGATCCCTCTGGTGCACAGCTCTGTCTGTGCCCCCAGCACTGCCAGGGTTCTGCAGAGCATTCCCAACACACGGAGTCATGAAATCCTGCAGGGTTCTGCAGAGCATTCCCAACACACGGAGTCATGGAATCCTGCAGGGTTCTGCAGAGCATTCCCAACACACGGAGTCATGGAATCCTGCAGGGTTCTGCAGAGCATTCCCAACACACAGAGTCATGGAATCCTGCAGTGATTTGAGTTGGGAGGAACCACAAAGCTCCTCTGGTGCCACCCCCTGCCGTGGGCAGGGACACCTTCCACTATCCCAGGTGGTTCCAGATCCCATCCTTGGACACTTCCAGGGATGATGCAGCCACAGCAGGGCCAGGGCCTCACCACCCTCACAGGGAAGAACTTCCCTCCAGCCTCCAATCTAACTCTCTCATCTCTTAGTTTAAAACCATTCCCCCATGTCCTGTCACTTATTTTAAAACCATGCCCCCCATGCCCCTGTGAAAAGTCCCTCTCCCATCAGTTTTGGGTGGCCCTGGTTGTGGCTACAGTTTGAATGATTCAGTTTTGTTCCACACAACGGGGCAGGAATGTGTCAGCAGTCAGATTACTTGGTTTATGGTTATGAAGTAACCCAATCTCCAGTTATTTCAGCTCCTTAGAACTTCCCTGCCCACGGGATATTTTGGCTTCTGCTGCTCCTCCAGAGGGGCCCTGACGTATTCTGGAGCTGCCCGTGGGCAGAGCCGTGTGCCTGACAGGGTGGTACAAAAACAACCTCTATTATCTTATTTGTTCAGCCCAGGAGAAATATCCACAGTCCTTGGGCCTGAGGAAAGCAAACAAAGATCCCTGCAGAAGGAAATGGGTGAAGTTGGCACTTTGAGGCCGGAGCACCCAAGCCAGGGTGCCCAGATTTGCTCTGGGGAGGTTGGGAGCCACAGGGAGGGTGGAATCATTCCCAAAAACTCTGCTGGAGATGGGGTGGTTGTTCACAGATAGAGAGGATCATGTGTTGGGACAGCGTGGGCAGGAGGAGGGGTGGGCACTGCCAGGACAGGGGGATCCTGGGATGGGATGGGATGGGATGGGATGGGATGGGATGAATGGNTGGGATGGGGTGGGGTGGGATGGGATGGGGTGGGATGGTGGCATGTGCTTCCCACTCCAACAGATAATAGCCTTGGTTTTTTGGGGGTTGTGCCTGATTTGGGGATGTGTGTTGTTTTAATGGGGTGGGAAGAGTGAAGCACTTGACGAAAAGTAGGGTGACAAAGTTCATTCTGGTGGAGGGACTGGGTGGAAGCTGGGGATGAAAGGGCTGTGCTGCTGCTGCTGTGGGGAAGGAGGAGGATGTTTGGAGGCAATGGGCTGACATTAAATCAGTAAATTGGTGCATGGAGAGGATGAAAAAGGCTGATTGCACTCGGCGATGAGAGAACTGATGGTAGTAAATAAATGCTGAGCGTGTGCCAAGGAGAGGAGCCCATTTGGGGAAGGAATTTTAAGGTTTTAATTGACTATAAGTTCATGACTGCGCAATAACCTCCCTTTGCTGCTTAATTCCTTCCTGTGGCTGTGTTCAGCTGTGGTGGTGCCGGGAGGCTCCCTGCATCACTCAGGGCTTCCTCCTGCATCTGAATGACCCTGTGTGGCTTTGTCATGCTGATCCTGAGACACCAGGGGACTTGCAGAACAGAGGAGACAGATTTGGCCCCGGGAACTGGGTACAGCCTATTTCCCTGGGCTCTATTATTAAATGGTTTGTGAACATTTAGGGTTGGACCTTCCAGCAGAGACACCCGAGGGCGTTGGTACTTCTTTAAAAGTCTCTCAGAGATCAAACAGTCCAACCTCTGCTTGGATTTACATTTTTTCCAGACTGTTTAATCTGAGTTGGGTACAAGGGTTTGGGTTTTTGTGTCGTGTAAGGTGCTCCTTTAGAGGGAAAAAAGCCTCTTTGAACTCCTGCTAAAACTTCCGTAGTCGTTGAAGGTTGGAGCAACCTGGGACTGGCTGGGGGTGGCACAGAATGGGCTTTAAGGTCCCTTAAACCCAAACCACTGTGGGATTCCATGAAGTGAAAAAATTGAATGCAGTGAATTGCTGTTGAGCTGCTCCAGACCCTGCTGTTCCAGGGGCGATGGGAACACAGGAGTAAGAGCACGGGAATAATTCCTTGTTGAGCAGATACTTGAATGCTCTCCTTCGTCTGCTCTGAGCAAACTCCCTTCAGCTGCCAGGTTCTACATCCCAAAACTGGTGGGAGAATCACTGTTGGAGTTCCCAGGCTCTGAGGGAGGTGGGGATGTGGATGAGGTCCATGTTGGTCATGGAATCACAGGCTCATTTGCGTTGAGAGGGACCTTAAATGCCACCCCTGCCATGGCAGGGACACCTCAAACTGTCCCAGGCTGCTCCAAGCCCCAAGGTCCAACCTGGCCTTGGGCACTGCCAGGGATCCAGGGGCAGCCACAGCTGCTCTAGGCACCCTGTGCCAGGGCCTCCCCACCCTCCCAGGGAACAATTCCTTCCCCATATCCCATCCAGCCCTGCCCTCTGGGTTGCTGCCTTCCAGGGCAAGACTTGGTGCCCTGGCTCTGCACCTCCCAGGGAAGGAGTTTGCCAGGGAAAGTAGGTCAAAAGGAAAACGGGCATATGCTAAAATCCCGATTCTGTTTGATAAATCCATTTAAAAAAAAAAAAAAAGGATTTATATGTCAATATCACATGTGCTTGTGACAGAGTGTGGCACGTTAGACCTGGAGTCTGACAGTTCTCTCTGTAGTAAACAATTTCCAGCTGTACAGTGTCAGCTTGAAATATAAAAACACTCTTGAGTACTTTCCTGACAGCGGGAATGCCTGGATACTGTCGTAGCTCCATCAGGCTCTGCTGTTTGGGAATTAGAGCTGGAAACCCGGGATTATTACTGTGCCCTTTTAGCCTTGCTGCTGCTCTGCAGCCTTGCAGGATGTCAGGGTTCCCTGGGTTCCCTGGGTTCCCTTTGCTATTCCTTACCCCTCCAGAGGGAATGGAAATCTCTGGATACATCCCTCACAGTTTAATGCTTTCATTAAAATTCCTGAAGTTGCCCATGGCATTTTTTAATTGAAACCCGGAGTTCCAGAGGAGGAACCCTGAGCACAGAAGTTCATCGGAGCCCTTGTTTACACGGGTGAAATATGTAAACAGATCTTTTTCCCCAAATATAGGGCTTTTTTCCTTGGCTGCCCTCCCGGTGTTTATAAAAGCCAGTTATGTAAATGACAATTGTAATAATTAAGCTGCTGTTTAGTGCTGTCCCCATGGCTGCTGCTGCTGGGAGCGTTATGGAAGATAATGGGACCTTGAAGAAGGAAATCAGGGGAGATGAAACAAACAAAATTCTCGTCAGAGAGAATCTCCCGTGAGAAGGGAAAGGTCTGGAATGAAATGATGTTAGAGGGCAGCTCTGGAGATGGCCCTGTCCAGCCCTGCCCAGGCAGAGCTGCCCAGAGCTGCAGGTCCAGGGCTGTGTCCCATTGAGTTCTGGGTGTCTCCCTGGCTGGAGCCTCCACAGCTTCTCTGGGCACCTTGTGCCAGCCAGGACCACCATGAGACACATCTTTGTCAGCTGTTATCAAACCACCCCAAACTGCCTTCCATGGTAGGTGAAAATGGCTTCAAATTGCACTGGGGAGCTTCAGGTTGGATACTGGGGAGGATTCCTTAATGGAAAATGTTGTCCAGCCCTGGCACAGCTGCCCGGGGCAGTGGTGGAGTCACATCCCTGGAGGGATTTCACAGCCCTGTGGATGTGGCACCTGGGGACATGGGCACATGGTCAGTGGTGGCCTTGGCAGTGCTGGGGAACAGCTGGGACTCGGTGGTGTCCGAGGGCTTTTCCAGCCTCGATGATTCCGTGAAATTCCAGCTGTTCTTTAGCACCTAGGCCTCGGTGTCCGTTGATGATCTGGGTCGTGGCACCTTTGGGGTGGCAGCAGGATCCCCCCAGCAGAGGTTGCTCCTGGCAAAGTGCCTTTGGTGGGGACAGCGAGCCCCAAGGGGTGGGTGGATGTGAGAAGGGCAGGAGGGATGTGAGGGGGGCAGGAGGGATGTGAGAGGGGCAGGAGGGATGTGA
>VZRV01004580.1:17529-84258 GCA_013398115.1 Falcunculus frontatus | reverse complement strand
GGCAGGAGGGATGTGAGGGCGGCAGGAGCGATGGAAGGGCGGCAGGAGGGATGTGAGGGCGGCAGGAGGGGATGTGGGGCCGGCAGGAGGAATGTGAGGGCGGCAGGAGATGAGAGGCCGGCAGGAGCGATGGAAAGCCAGCCCGTGTCGATGTGCCCAGGTTAATGGCCCATCAAAGACACCCCTTGGGAGGGACAAGGGACTCTTTGTTCTGCAAGGCCGGGCAGATGCAGCCATTGAGGTGATAGTGGGGAGATAAAGACCAGGCCTGGAGCCACCGAACAGCGGGATGGAGACAGAAGGTTGCGATGACTCAGAGAGGCGGGGTGCGAGTGAAGATGATGGTGTTGTTCCTGAGGGCTCCAGGAGTCACAGCCCCGGGGAGGAACAGGCAGCAAGTGTCTCTTGGGGAAGCCGCTGGAGCAAAAATCAGGGGTGGACGTTCTGGAGAGGGAGATTTACTTAAACAAAGCCGATTTCACACTCGTTTTGAGGCATTTTTCACTGAAGGTGTGCTGGAATAGCCTGATAGCAATATTCCAGGCCCGGTTGGACAGGGCTTGGAGCAACCTGGGATGGTGGAAGGTGTGGATGAGCTTTAAAGTCCCTTCCCACCCAAGGATGATTTTGTGCTATGATCTTTAGGCTTAATCTTCCATCAGTCTTAGGCAAAGTGGCTGGTGCTGGTCTTTGTTCCTTCATTTGGGTATTCCTGCAGCTGCAGCCGGTGGAGATAACAGGGAGAGGAAGAAAGATAACAGGGAGGGGAATTCTCTTATCAGTTCAGGGTCATCTGCTGATTAAATAACTTGTGCCCCGTATTCAGGCTCTTTCTGGTCTTGATGAAAGCACCAAATTCCTCCCTGGTTTTGGTTTGATTGCTGTTGATGGTGTAGTTGATTATCGGCACCTGGCAGCTCTTAACCCTTGTTTTATTGCTCTTGCTGCTGCTCTCAGTCAATCTTCATTGCTGGCATTTGAGCTGGAGATACCCAGGGGTTGTCCTTGGGGTGGCAGGAAATCTGTGTGGGATCCCCTCAGTCCTTGACTCTCCCAGTCCTTCGTCCCTTCCACACTTCATCCCTTCAGGGTTCAGGAGTTCCATGGTCAGGAGGGTGTTAATCTGAATAAACCCATTTTTACAATAACACGACCTTCCCTTCCTATAATCCAAACTTTGCTACAGCGTTGCCACGCTCTTCCCTGTAACAACAAGCACAGGCTCGGAACAAGATAACCATGGAATATTTTGGGAGATATCTTTTAGCCTGGCTTCATTTTCCCTTCTGGAGTTGGGTCCAAGGGCAGCATAAACACAGAGACCATCTCGTGTCCCTGCTTGCTGCCTTGGAGACAACGAGAGGAGCCAGCACAGAAAGGCCCAGCCCAAAGTTCTGAGCTCTTCTTGCAGTGACTGTGGAGAAAACTTTTGCAGGGTAGGAGAGGAACCCCAAATCTCTCCACATCAGCCTCAGGGCCTCCAGTGTTCTTCCGAGGTCCATGTGATTCTGGGTGTCCCTTGTCACTGCTGGCGTCCCTCAGCAGCTGGCCAGGAGTGGCCTGGGGGAGAGGAGAGCCCTGGGAAAGGGTCCCATTTTACTCACTGGTTTGGTCACCAGTTCACAGGGCTGCTGGACTCCCCTGGCCACATGGACAGCCGTGAGTTAGCATGGAATAAACTTCCCAAGGTTTGGGAAGCAGCAGGACACCAGCCCTGCCTCTGCAGGAGGCTTCATCATTGTCCAGGTTATCTTGTCAGTGGGAAGCCATTCCCTTGTCCCCAGTCCCTCTCCAGCTCTCCTGGAGCCCCTTTAGGCCCTGCAAGGGGCTCTGAGCTCTCTCTTCTATTCTCCAGGTGAGCTCCCCCAGCTCTCCCAGCCTGTGCCAGCACCTTGCACTTGGCCCTGGTGAACTCCATGGCCTTGGCATGGTCCCAGCTCTCCAGCCTGGCCAGGTCCCTCAGGATTCCCCATCCCTAGGTCACGTGTCACCACCTGGCAGTGCCCTGGAAGGGCTGCATCAGCCCCCTTGGGTGCTTGCACGGGCTCGGGCACACAGCAAAACTTAAAAGTGTTAGTCTTGGAAAGTAGAAAACTACGTGCAAAGCAGCCAGAAAAGCCCGTTCCATAATCAGGAAGGAGGGAAGGGTTTTTAATTGCCGTGTTTTATAAACACACAGCTCTTCCTCCCCAAACGTCGTGGCTGCCGCGGTGCCAACACCAACAGCCTCCAAGGGAGACGTGGAGCTCGGGGCACAGGCAGGAGCCAGCCCCTGCTGGGGGAGCTGCCCCGGGTGGGAATGCAGAGGGATTGGGGTGAGAGGGGCAGCCCTGCCCCGCCCTGTGCGGGCAGGGGGCTGTGGGCAGTGCTGCTGCCCCAGCCCGCCGTGGCTCCCAGCACCGGCCCAGCTCCGCGGGAAGTGCCGGCGCCGTTTGTGGTTTGTCCCCTCCTGACTGCTGGTGTTTGCTCCCAGCAGAGTTCTGCCGCATCGACAAGGCCCTGTGCCACGACGAGGACGAGCAGCTCAGCTTCGAGGCCGTGCGCAACATCCACAAACAGATGGATGACGACGCCAACGGCAACGTGGACGTGGAGGAGAGCGACGAGGTCAGTCTGGGGCCGGGCTGGGCCCTGTGCCCTGGCCAGGCCAGTGCTGGGGGCTGCTCTCACGGTCAGGCTGGTGTGGCTGGGGCCTGGAGCTGGGCTTGGTGCCTCCTCCTGGTCACAGAGGAAGCCAGGTGTCACCTTGAGATGATCCAAGCGGTCTCAGTGCTGTCATCAGTGGTGGCTGGGGCTTTTCCTCACTGCTGGGGCTTTGTAGCCACTTTACTGTTGCCCAGAGAAGCTGTGGCTGCCCCATCCCTGGAAGTGTCTGAGGCCAGCTTGAGCAAGGCTTGGAGCACTGTGGGATAGTGGAAGGTGTCCCTGCCCATGGCAGGGGGTGGAATTAAGTGAGCTTTAATGTCCTTCCCAACCCAAACCATTCCATGATTTTATGCTTACTACATTCTTCCAGCACCCAGCTAAAACAGTTCCAGTCCGTGTGTGCTCACTGTGAAAAAAGGAGCAGCTTTTTGTTGTGTCAGCCTTGGACATTTTAGCTGATAAAGAATTGAAGAGAAAGGAAGTTGTTGTTCTTTGTTTACACGAGCACCGATAGAAATAAGTGTCTGCTGGAAAAGGGAAGGCTCGTTGTTTGTAGTGCTGCCTCAGCTGTGGTGGGTGCTCGTTGGAGGTGAGGAATTCTGTCTTCCAGGGAGAACTGGCAGCCAAACAGGAAAGTCAGAGCTGAAAGGAAGCACGTGGGTGCAGGGATCTGCTGCCATGCACAGGTAGTTCTGCAGTCCCAGGTCACAGAATCCCAGACTGGTTTGGGCTGGAGGGACCTCAAAGCCCATCCAGTGCCACCCCTGCCATGGCAGGGACACCTCAAACTGTCCCAGGCTGCTCCAAGCCCCAATGTCCAACCTGGCCCTGGGCACTGCCAGGGATCCAGGGGCAGCCACAGCTGCTCTTGCAAATCCAGCCATGACAATGTCCCTGTGGAGCAGTGACAGTCCCCAGGGACACGGCACAGGCCCCTCATGCCAGGAGCTGCTGGTTTGGGGTGGCCATTTCCAGCTTGCAGGGCTGTTCCCTCTGCCTAAATCCTACTTGACTGAGTAATGAAAACAATTGAAAAGCTTCCAGTTGCATTTCCTCTACCACATGAGGTGTTTTCCCTGGAGGCTGAGTGGCTGGAGCGGCAACTCAGCCCCTCCCAGGGACTGGGGCAGCCTCGGGCAGCCCAGTTCAGCCCATGCATGCTGCTCCTTGGCATCAAATTTGGAGTAAGTCTCGTGTCCTTAGGGTTGGGCAGAACTGGCAGTTTTATGTCTCTGAGCAAATCTTGCCCTCACTCCCACTGGAGTTGTTGGGAGCTCTCGGTATGAAACACTGTTGGGAATGTGTGCTCAGAGCCTTGGCACAGAGACACGGCCAGGGTGGGAGGAATTCATTGGGGTTTTCTAAGAGGCTCCAGAATCGCTGCCTTGGTGCTGTTACAGCCACTCCTCAAACCCCTCTGAGCTGGATCCCAGCAGTGCTGAGTCCTGGCAGGGCTGCTCCTGCTCCCAGCTCCTCTCCTCTGCCTTTAGGAGGGCAGCAGGGCTGGAAAAGGGTCTGGAGCACCAGGAGAGGCTGGGGGAGCTCAGGCTGGAGAAAAGGAGGCTCAGGGGGGACCTTGTGGCTCTGCACAACTCCCTGACAGGAGGGGGCAGCCGGGGGGGGTCGGGCTCTGCTCGCAGGGAACAGGGACAGGAGGAGAGGGAACTGCATTAATTGAACCAGGGGAAGTTCAGGTTGGATATTGGGAAAATTCCTCCTGGAAAGGGCTGTCCAGCCTGAGTGGGGCAGAGGGGCAGAATCCCAATCCCTTTCCTGCTGCTCACACTGGGGGATCAGCCCAGAGCATGGGGATTTCAGGTCCCAGGGCTCATGGCCAGGGCTTGTGGAGTTTCTCCCCACCCATCCCCAGCTCCTTCTCCCCAGGGCTGCTCCCAATCCATCCTCCCCATCCTATTTGTGCTGGGATTGCCACGAGCCAGAGGCACCTGCACTTGGGTTGTTGCATTTACAACTGGACTCAGTGATTTTAGAGGTCTTTTCCAACCTCAGTGATTCCTGTCCCTGGGATTCCATACATGCACTTGCTGCTTTACCTCTGCTAAGCTTTTCTGAAGTTGCATTAAGTTCACCTTTCAATAAGCTCTGGAGCCACTGAATGAGGCATTCCAGGAATTTCCCCGTCTGAGCTGGCTCCTGCCCGGTTCTCCCTGTCAAGGTTATCACTCTCCCCCCACATGGACCCTGCAGTCAGGTTTAACTCCAGGCTGTGGTGGGACAGCTGCTGGGGGATTATTGGGAAGAATGCAGGAGGCTCAAATTTAAACCTTTTACGGGGTTCATGGAATGCCAGGATGGTTGGGGTTGGGAGGAACATTAAACCTCATCCAGTGCCACTCTCTGCCATGGGCAGAGACACCTTCCACTATCCCAGGTTGCTTCAAGCCCCACTGTCCAACCAGGATTGGAACACTTCCAGGGATGGGCATATTCCTGATTGGTTGAGAACTTTATATTTTCATTTACTGTTTTGGCCCCTGCCCTTCGAGGGTAAATGATGGGAATAGTTTGTTTGGACTGAAACCCCTGCCTGGGCTGAAGGGGACAGAAAGACAATGGTATTTTTAAAATAAATTGTAAGTGGAGTCTTGTCCCACAATTTCACGCTGTCCATAAATCATCCTTGCAGTTTTCCTGTTGGGAAGTGAATTTTCAATGAAGCTTCAGATGACATCAGTGGCCTCGATTAAAGTGAAAGGACTGTCCCTCATGGGGAAATCTTCTAATTAGGGATCTATTCCTGTCTCCACGCTCACACCAAAGGCAGCTCGGGCTGTTTGGGATGTGGGTTCCCGGTGCCAGGGCTCTCAGATGCTGCCAGCCTGGTTTCCTCAGGAAACAAGCTTTGTGTTGCTGCTCAGTCTTTCTCTGGCTCCTCCCAAGCCCTGATCCCGCTGCCTGGGATCACTGAGTGGGAGAGGCCTTGGAGACAGGAGTTCTCTGTGATTCTGATGGAGTTGGTGGCACAGAAAAGCTGTTGAAGCTGGGGAGCACAGTGAGCTCCCGGCACGTGGCCGGGGCTGGCCCTTGGCTCCGGCACAGCGGGAGCTGGTGCTCGGGAGGGAGGGTGGCACAGATCCAGGGATGTGGGAGGGATGGGAAGGTTTGAAAAATCACTTCAGTAGTTGGAGTTGCTGCAGATAAGAAAACCACAAAACAGAGTTCAAGGAGAGTTTGGACAACGCTCTCAGGCACAGGGTGGGATTCTCGGGGCTGTGCAGGGCCAGGACTTGGACTTGATGAACCTTTTGGGTCCCTGCCAACTCAGGAGATTCTGTGATTCTATGGAAAAAAACCCTCCAGAAAATCCCATTTTGTGGATCTGTTCATTTCTGAGTGTGCCTTCAGCCAGCAAGTTTGTCCCCAGTCCCTCTCCAGCTCTCCTGGAGCCCCTTTGGGCCCTGCAAGGGGCTCTGAGCTCTCCCTGGAGCCTTCTCCTCTCTAGGTGAGCACCCCCAGCTCTCCCAGCCTGGCTCCAGAGCAGAGGGGCTCCAGCCCTGGAGCATCTTTGTGGCCTCCTCTGGACTCTCTCCAGCAGCTCCAGGTGCTCCTTCTGCTGTTGGAGGCCCCAGAGCACCAACATCAGCATTCGCAGGCTGAGTCTTCCCACTGCGATCCCAGCTCATCCTGGTGTTTGGAGCAGTGGTTCTGATCCCACTGCTTTTGGCTGGTTTGACCATGGCTTGTCTCTCCCTGAACTTTGATGGGGAGACTCAGGATTGGCTCCTTTTCCTTCTGTCCTTGTGGATTCACAGCCTAGCTGAGGCTGGGGTGGTCTGGATGGGATCTTGGAGATGGTCCATGTGGGGCCTTGGAAATGATCTGGTCCAGGCCCTGCCCGAGGCTCAGAGCTTTGGGTGTCTCCAGGCCTGGGATCAGTGGGATCTTTAACTCTTGGAAGTGCTGCTTTTTAATGGTTTGCAAGTAGGTCAATACTTTGCACAGTGGTTCTTGTGCCTGGCATTTGGAATATCTGGGATATGGCAGGGGGTGGGACAGGGTGGGCTTTAAGGTCCCTTCCAACCCAAACCAGTCTGGGATTCCATGATTTTGTCTTTTCCCCAGAAGGCACTGATGGAAAATCTGCTTTAAGGTCTCTTTGGGCTTTGGTGGGCACAGCCCAAGTCCCCCAGCCCCATCCTGCCTCCTCTCCCTGCTCATTTTTTGGGACATCCCCTCCAGCCCAGCTCTGTCCCCTCTGCCGAGTCCTTGGGGCTTGTTGTGGCGATGGTGAGCCCAGGGGAAGCTGAGGGATCACTTTTCCTTTCTGTGCTCCCCGAGCTAAATATACAGAGCAGCAGCTGATCCCTCTGCCAGCGGGAGCTGGAGCAGGGCCGGTGACATGGGTGACATTGCCGCGTTCCTGCTCGGTCACGGCGTCACCCGCCGGGGGGACAACATCGCCTCTCAGCCAGGGACTGGCACAGCTGGAGCCCCGAGTCGCAGCCCCTGCTGAAACCACGAGTTTCCCCCAATTCTCCCGTTTTCCACGTTTTCTGCTGGGCAGGAAGAGCCGTGGCAGCTTTAGGGTGGCAGAGCGGGGAGCCCCAGCTGCCAGGACCTTCAGTGGCCTCGGCAGCACCTGCGGTGGATTTGCAGGGAGCCTGGAATTTAAAGCTGCCCAGATCTTTGTGCTGCCCTGTCTGGTGTTAAAACACCATCTCCAGATCCAGAGATGTTCATTGGGTGCAGATATAATCCTGGTGCACATGGAAGAGCCCGGGATGAAGCTGCCTGTGTGAGGGTCATGTCCTGAGGGGTGGGAATGGGGAATTATCCTTTGGTTCCCTCTGTTGGGCACTGGAATGTGAGTGGTTCCCTGTGCTGGGGGATTTCACAGACTGGTTTGGGATGGGGAAGGACCTCAAAGCCCACCCAGTGCCACCCCTGCCGTGGCAGGGACACCTTCCACTGTCCCAGGCTGCTCCAAGCCCCAATGTCCAACCTGGCCTTGGGCACTGCCAGGGATCCAGGGGCAGCCACAGCTGCTCTGGGCACCCACTGAGCTATGATACAGATGCTTATCTATATTTTGCAGTGGAACTGCCTCCCCTCCTGCCTGTGGCATTTGTTCCAGCTTGGATTTGAAGGTGCAGATCAAATCCAATAAAAATTTTTGGATTCTTACTCCATTGGCATAAAGCTGGTTCCATTGTGCCATTTCGGTGAATTTTTGGTGATACTATAATTCAAAGAAAAGTCTGGAATCCCAAGCCCCAGAGTTCTAATTAATTATCCCTTCTCTGTATTAAAGTGAATTTAACATATTTACTTACTGAATATTTCCTGGTTGGTCTTCCCAGGAACAGAAATTCAGGAGTACATCAGGGAATACACTTATATCTATATAAAATAAAGATGTGTATATCTTATATAGCTAATATATCCTTTATATTTATATTTTTTAATTTATTCAGATTTATTAGGACTTTCCCATAAAAATTATTACTATTCAGACTTTTTTTTAATGCTCCTCATATCCCTAAAAGATGAAGCAAAGCCTAATCCTGCTGTTAACTCCTCTCCTAGTTCTTGAGGGAAGACTTGAATTACCATGACCCTGCAGTCAAGCACAGCACGTTCCATGGAGAAGACAAGCTCATCAGTGTGGAGGACCTCTGGAAGGCCTGGAAAACATCTGAAGGTAAAGAAAGGGCAAAAAGCCAAGAGCGCCAAAGAGTTTGGATTTCCGATGCCCTGGGCAGCGTGTGCAGCTCTCAGGAGGAATGTGCTGCTTTTTCTGCCTTGTACCTGTCCTTGTACTCTTCCAGCTCCCTTTTTTTAGGTGTGGATTTCCAGGATTTCCTCAGGGTTGGTACTTCCAAGCTGTCAGTGCTGCACCTGAGCGTGGCCACCAAAGTATCAATTATTGGTTTATTTCTCTGCCCTAGAAGTGTGTGTTCAATGGAGCCAAATGCTGCCCAGTTCCAGGTTCTCCTTCAAACACGCAGGTTCAGATGGAATTTTAATGGGGTGATAACATCCTAAATACTCAGTAGAGCTGCCTGGGAGCTTTCCTGCAGATTGTGGTTTCCTGAGGAGAAACTTTCTGAACCTGAAAAGCTCCTTCACACAGTGAAAAGAAGGGAGAATAAAATCCAGGAAGTGTCATAAGTACAGTCCATGCAGAAATAACTTTAAGCTGTTCCAAAATGCTGTTGCTCATCCCAGCAGCCAGGGAGGTGGTGGGAGTTCAGCCTCTGCTGAGAAACTTCCTGAAACCTGGGAATCTTGGAACAAACTTTGAAGTGTTTCCCCAGTGCTTTCACACAGAATTCCACAGAAATTAATCCAATTTTTTTCAATGCTCCTCATCTCTAAAACAGTTCTGTCAATGTCCATTCCTTGAAATACTGGGTTTTAGTCTTCTAATCAGTTCATCAGCTGTAGAAATTTCAATTTCTCATTTGTGTCCTGTTTGTATTTGATTTTTTTGTCTAAGCCCTTAAATTGCTCAGGGTGGGATGTGCTCCGTGTTTCCAGAGCTCTTTGGATCCAGCTGTAGGGAGTGCAGCAATCCCTGCCATTCCCGGGGGACTCAGTGGACACTGAGGTGCAGCATTTGCAGGGTGGATTGAAAACATGATGGGTCTGTGCATGAGAACAGAAGGCTCCAGGGAGAGCTCCGAGCCCCTTGCAGGGCCTAAAGGGGCTCCAGGAGAGCTGGAGAGGGACTGGGGACAAGGGATGGAGGGACAGGAGCCAGGGAATGGCTTCCCAGTGGCAGAGGGCAGGGCTGGATGGGATCTTGGGAAGGAATTGTTCCCTGGGAGGGTGGGGAGGCCCTGGCACAGGGTGCCCAGAGCAGCTGGGGCTGCCCCTGGATCCCTGGCAGTGTCCAAGGCCAGGTTGGACATTGGGGCTTGGAGCAGCCTGGGACAGTGGGAGGTGTCCCTGCCATGGCAGGGGTGGCACTGGATGGGGTTTGAGGTCCCTCCCAATCCAAAGCAGTCTGTGATATTCTGTGTGATGATTCCAGAGCTGTGTATCCCAGACCAAACTCTCTCCCACGTGGAATTAGACAGGGATGTGTTGAAAATTCTTGTCCAAGTCACTTAGGAGTGGCACAATTGCCCAGGACAGGAATGGAGTCACATCCCAGGGGGATTTCACAGCCCTGTGGATGTGGCACCTGGGAAAATGATCAGTGGTGGCCCTGGCAGTGCTGGGGGTGTTTGGACTTGGTGGGCTCAGAGAGCTTTTCCAGCTTCAAGGATCCTGTGATTCCATGACTGTAACGAGTCCCTGTGTCTCCTGTCTGAGGAATGCCTCGTGTAAGAAATATTTATCCCATTACAGGGCTGTTTACAGATGGCTTTGCCTGGCGTGTATCTTAATGTCAGCTGGGAAAAGGGTAGAAATCATTAAGGGATGGAGGAGAACATCCCTCGATACTCCCCAGGCCCCTTAATTCCTGAGCTGCCTTGGCTCTGGCCCTGCCTCTGGCACACACGGGACCTGCCACGTCTCTGGCAGAGCTGCCGTGGCACAGTGGGTGTCCTGGTGCTGGATTTAGTTCCTGCTCTCGTTCCCGCTTTCATCATCTTGTAGATCTGGCTGATAGAATAAGTTACTGCTTTCTAAAGGGTGGTCTGATGTCATGGAATCACAGAGAGTTTGGAATGGGAGGGACCTGAAAGCCCATCCAGTCACACTCCCTGCCCAGCAGGGAACCTTCCACTGTCCCAGGGGGCTCCCAGCCCCCTCCAACCTGGCCTGGAACACTTCCAGGGATATCTGAAACCTAATTTTGGAGCTTGAACTGAAGTAATGAAACTGGAATCAGGCTGGTAGGAAAGGTCTTCTCCTTCCTGTGGGTGTGTAAAGCAGCTGTGAAGGGCACTGACATCCCACAGGGAGGGGGTGGCTGGGCTCGCTGCATTTGTTTTCAAGCCATTGCTTTTCCTCCCTTCCCTTGCTGCTGTTCCTGGTCTCATGGGGAAAGTAACCCACCTCTGAGCTCCCTCATCTCCGTCAGGTCCTTCATCTCTCTCATCTCTTTCATCTCATTTCTCTGAGCTCCATCTCCCTCATGTCTCTCAGCTCCCCTCATCTCTCTGAACTCCCTCATCTTTCTCAGCTTCATCAGCTCAATCAGCTCTCTGAGCTGCCTCATCTCCCCCAGATCCCTCATTTCTCTCAGCTCCCCCATGTCCCTCAGCTCCCTTGTCTTTCTCAGATCCCTCATCTCTCCCAGCTCGCTCATCCCTCAGCTCCCTGTCGGAGGCGTTGGGCTCCCTGGAGCTGGGGAAGGTGTTTCTCATCCTCGCAGGCCCAGTCGGTGTTGGCATTGCAGCTGAGCCGTGCCCATGGCAGTGATGCCACCCTTGCAGTGGGGGAAAAGGGGCCTTTTCCTCACCCGGCTGCTGCCCAGGGAGCGAGGGTCCCGGGCTGTGGGCACAGGGGTTTCAGGATGATGCCCGAAGTGGCCACCTGGAAACAGAGACTAGACAAAAATAAGGGAATAAAGGTGATGCTTATTTAAAATGCCTTCAAAGGTACACCCTGGGGAGCCCAGAGGCTACTGCCAAAATGGACCCCAAGATGGACAACAAGTCACGAGTTCTTCACCCTTTTATAGGTTTGCTCCATTTGCATATCAGCATCAATTCGCCAATTAACACTTCAGCTAATGATGTAAGTTCTCTAAGCTCAGCCCCCCCTTTCCAAGATGTTGGTTTCCACATTTTGGGTCTGGGTGTCCTTGGAGAGCAAAGCCAGAGACTTTGTTCTGTCTGTCTTAGCCCAAGAGAGCAGCAGCAGCAGGCTGTGAGACATTTCAGAGTTTTACAGTGGGCAATACAGAATATAAAAGCTAAACCAGGCAGCCTCTTCAGGCATCAGTGTCACAGGGAGAGCTCCAGGCAGCTCTTCCCACAGCATGTGGGGTTTGTGAGGGCTCGGGTGCAGCAGAGCCTCAGGAGTTCTGGAGTCTGTATGGAACAGACGGGCAAAAAGTCCCACAAGGGAGGGGCTGAGGTGCTGCAGAATTGCCTGGAGTGTCCCAGTGGCAGAGGGCAGGGCTGGATGGGATCTTGGGAAGGAATTGTTCCCTGGGAGGGTGGGGAGGCCCTGGCACAGGGTGCCCAGAGCAGCTGTGGCTGCCCCTGGATCCCTGGCAGTGCCCAAGGCCAGGTTGGACCTTGGGGCTTGGAGCAGCCTGGGACAGTTTGAGGTGTCCCTGCCATGGCAGGGGTGGCACGGGATGAGCTTTGAGGTCCCTGCCAAGCCAAAGGTGTGACTCTCTGATATTTGATGATGATTCCAGTGGCTCAGTGCCCCTAATGAGCTGTCTGTGCTCTCCTCAGTGTACAACTGGACGGTTGACGAGGTGGTTCAGTGGCTCATTTCCTACGTGGAGCTGCCTCAGTACGAAGAGACCTTCCGGAAGCTGCAGCTGAGCGGCCATGCCATGCCCAGGTCAGTGCCATGCCATGCCCAGGTCAGTGTCATGCTGGGTCAGTGTCATGCTGGGTCAGTGCCATGCCGGGGTCAGTGCCATGCCGGGGTCAGTGCCATGCCAGGTCAGTGCCGTGGTCAGTGCCATTCCCAGGTCGATGCCATTCCCAGGTCAGTGCCATGCCAGGGTCAGTGCCCATGGTGTCCCCCTGGGACGTGTGCAGGGAGAGAGCCAGGGCCTGGCAGGGCTCAGCTCCTCTCATCACCTGAAGTTCCTTGGCATGTGCAGTGCCCAGCCTGATTCCTGTTCTGCTCCAGTTGTGAGTGAAAAGAGGGGAAGTTTGGATTAGATGCAGGGAAGGAATTGTTCCCTGGGAGGGTGGGGAGGCCCTGGCACAGGGTGCCCAGAGCAGCTGTGGCTGCCCCTGGATCCCTGGCAGTGCCCAAGGCCAGGTTGGACCTTGGGGCTTGGAGCAGCCTGGGACAGTGGAAGGTGTCCCTGCCATGGCAGGGGTGGCACTGGATGGGCTTTGAGGTCCCTCCCCATCAAAACCATTCCATGATTCCATGTAAGAGAAACACTGGCTGGGAGTTGACCTAAACTTGTGACAGGTTTGAAAAACATCAGTGCAGCTTTTTGGGTATAGGTTCCTGTCACTGAAAAAGGGGCTTTTAAACTGACTGGGCAGGAAAGATTACTGGGGATAAAATGAGATGGTTTTGAGGCAGCACATTGTGTGCCCACATTTCTTCCAAGGGAGAACTGTGGTTTAAAGTGTGTGTCACAGGATGTAACAGCAATGGAGGTTTGGTTAAAAACCAGTTATTAGTGATTGGTAGGACACCAGAAAATGGGTTTTGATGGGAAATCAGTCCTTCATGCTGTCAGGTCAATGAATTAGGCCTGGCCTTGGTTTCTCCTGCTCTCTCCCAGTCCTAAAAATGCTGCTGCAAAGTGTCCTAGAGACACCCTGGCTCAGAGACAACAACAGTGAGGGATTTGTCCCGGTAGCAGGGAGCTCCCAGGCCCTGCTGCTGTATTCCCTGGTCCCTGCTGTGCTCCTGGTGCCGGTGGATGTGCCCACAGCTCATTGTTTTCCCCTGTTGTGCAGGCTGGCAGTGAACAATGCCACCATGATGGGGACAGTGCTCAAAATGACCGACCGCAGCCACCGGCAGAAGCTGCAGCTCAAGGCCCTGGACACGGTGCTCTTCGGGCCCCCTCTGCGTGAGTACCCAGATTCCCATTGCCAGCGCTGGGAGAGACTCCCAAGGCCAGCAAGGCCTTGGACACGAGGATCTGTGTCTGCTCACACTGGACACCAGAGCCAGGCCTGGGGGACCCAAACTGCCCAGTGCGGCCTCACCCAGGGAACTCATCCCAGCACAGTTCCCCTGGAGCAGGAGCAGGTTGTCTCTGGATTTATGGGAGCAGCTCTGTAGCCTGGAGGCATCCTGGGCTGGCATTCCCATCTCAGAGGGCTGCTCCCAGAGGTGCAGACCCACTGTCCTGCTGGGATCTCCTGCTGGCCTTCTGTGGTGCTCAGGGTGGGGGTGAGGTGCTGGAGGGCAGCAATCCTGCCTGCTCCCAGGGAAGCTGCTGCCACGTCCTGGAGCTCTGTCATCATGTCCTGGGCTTTCCTGGGCTTCCACTGTCATGTCCTGAGGCTCTGCTGGTGACTCAGGCTGTGAATTACCCAGCTCTGGAGGAGGGAAGGAACAGCAGGCTGGATGGGAAGGAGTTTAGGATGGCTGATATGAGAGCCTGGGCTCCTTTGATGCTTTATCAGGATCTCAAGCTCTCTGATGCCAATCTCCATGCTCCAGGTGCTCCCTTTGCATCCATTCCCCCTGGCTTGTGTCTGCTCCCTATTAAAGGTGCTTTTGTCTCTCTCCCTCTCTGCCATGGCTTTCTTCTGGGCTTTGGGTGCAGAGGGGTAGAATCCCCCCTTTCATGCTGCCCATGCTGGGGGATCAGCACAGGAATTTTGGGGTCCCAGTGTGCTCATGGCTGGGGCATGTCTGGCCTCTCCCCCAGGTCCTTCTCCCCAAGGGCTGCTCTCCAGCCATTCCCACCCAGTCCTGGAAAAACTGCACAGTGTGAGGCTTGGCAGAGCCATGGGAAGGGAATCACAAGCCTGGCTTGTACATTTTTGCTCACAGTTATTGAAAAGCCTCTTTTTGTGCGGGCATAGTTTGGTTTTTATTTGTTGCCCATGGTAAAAGTGAAGCTTTTTGGTGAGTTGGTGGCCAGGGCTGGTGGAGCCGTCCTGGGTGAGCTCCTGCAGCAGTGGCTCCAGCCCAGAGACTCCTGTGCTGGGGGCGGAATTTCTCCAGAGCTGTTGTGTGCTGTGTAAATGGCAAAGTGAATGGCTTGTACTGGCTGGAATTAATGGCTGTTCCCCCTGCTGGAGCTGTTCCGTTCTGCCCTGCGGCTCCCTTGGCTCTGCAATCTGACCCTCCCTGGGTCACCGAGATCAAAGCGTGCAGGGAACCGCGGCGGTCGGGCTGCTCCGGATCGAGGGCTGCTCACACACCTCTGATCTCTGTGCCTCGAAGCTTTTCAGCCCAGGCTGGGTGGGGCTTGGAGCAGCCTGGGCTAGTGGAAGGTGTCCTGCCAACAGCAGGAGGTGGAGTGGGATGAGCTTTAAGGGCCCTCCCAACCCAAACCATTCCATGATTCTATGACTGTATATACAGGTTATGGGAGAAGAGGAAATACACTTTAAATCTGCAGCTGAAGGACAGATTTATCCCTTTTCAGAAGGTAAAATTTGCTGGTTTCTGGTCATCTGAATGGCTTTGTCTCCAGTCATGGGGAGAGGTTGTTTATCTAAACCAATTCCTTCAGGAATGGATTGTGAAATACCTTTCAGGAGCCACCAGCAATCAGCAGCTTTGGGAAGTGCTCGGTGATGTTTTAAGCTGCAGAGGCTGATTTTACACGGTGGTGATGTGGTGGTCTTGGATGTGTTCCTGCTCCAGCTCCTTTCCCATGGTCGGGGGAGGTGGCTCTGGGGGATAAAGTGGGCTCTGGAGGGGAGCTGGGCTCTGGGGGTCTCTGAGCTGCTGGCAGGGGGATGTGGTGCACAGTTACAGAGGTTCAAGGCTTTGTCTCCTGTCTTGAAGCTCTGTTCACCACAGGTATAAAAGCATTGAATCAAAGCAGCCTAGATTGCAGCCCTGCAGGCTTCTAAATCCAGAGACACCCCACTGTCCCTGGAGATCACAGCAGGTAGACACGGTGCTGTTCCTGCTGCTGGGTGAAGCTTTTCCCATCCCAGGGCTCCAGGGCTGGATGTCTGGCTCGTGGCAGAGGTTGCAGCCAGTTTCCATGGCCAGTTTTCCATGAGGATCTGCAGGCTCCTGCCATCCCTCCAGGTCTGGTTCCTGCTGCCAGACTCCAGCCCTGCCGTTTCCTACTCAAACAGGTCTGACCACTTGAGCTCTGTAATTAATCCAAGTGTGAGGGAGCGTGGTACAGTTACAATCTAAGCAAGGTGAGGTGATTCCTTCTTCCGTGTCTGTCCCTTTGGGGTCCTGTTCCTGTGGTTCAGGAATTTATCAGGCACAAAATAGCACAACTTCAGGTCAAACATGGAATCCCAGATTGGTTTGGGTTGGAGAGACCTCAAAGCCCATCCAGTGCCACCCCTGCCATGGCAGGGACACCTTCCACTGTCCCAGGCTGCTCCAAGCCCCAATGTCCAACCTGGCCTTGGGCACTGCCAGGGATCCAGGGGCAGCCACAGCTGCTCTGGGCACCCTGTGCCAGGGCCTCCCCACCCTCCCAGGGAACAATTCCTTCCCAAGATCCCATCCAGCCCTGCCCTCTGCCACTGGGAAGCCATTCCCTGGCTCCTGGCCCTCCATGCCTTGTCCCCAGTCCCTCTGCAGCTCTCCTGGAGCCCCTTTAGGCCCTGCAAGGGGCTCTGAGCTCTCCCTGGAGCCTTCTCCTCTCCAGCTGAGCACCCCCAGCTCTCCCAGCCTGGCTCCAGAGCAGAGGGGCTCCAGCCCTGGAGCAGCTCCGTGGCCTCCTCTGGACTCTCTCCAGCAGCTCCATGTCCTTCTGCTGTTGCTGTCCCAGGGCTGGAGGCTCTGCAGGTGCAGCTTTGAGCTTGGGAGAGAACTTTGTGTAATTTCAGCTCTTTCCCTGCTGCTGCTCTCGCCCTGGGCCAGAGACCGACGGCACCGCGGCCGTTCCACAGCGGAGCCTCAGATTGTTCCTGTCCAGTTTATTGTGATTTAAATCCCTCTGGATTTGTCCCCGGCCTGCAGCGGGGCCAGCACAGCCTGTCCTGCACTTGTGTGGCCTCGGCTGCTCCCAGCACCAGGCAGACCTGGGCACACGTTACACATGCAAAGGCTGCAGGAAAAACCACATACACCACGGCAAACTGACTTCTCTCCCTTTATTATTTGCTTTTTTTTTTGGGAAAGGAGGTAGAACAGGCAGTTTTATCACTGATTGTTCCACTCGACTGCAGGACTTGGTGTTCTGTTGGGTTTGCAGCTCTGCCTGGGCTTTGTGTTTGAAAAAGATGATTGAACAAGGAGGGAGGGTTTGGAGCTGCAGGAGGGTTGCTTTGGATTAGATACCAGAAAAAAGCATTTACAATGAAGGTGGGAAAATGGAGATGCTCCCAGGGCTGGAGCCCCTCTGCTCTGGAGTGCCAGGATAAAGGGGAATGGCTTCCCAGTGGCAGAGGGCAGGGCTGGATGGGATCTTGGGAAGGAATTGTTCCCTGGGAGGGGGGGGAGGCCCTGGCACAGGGGGCCCAGAGCAGCTGGGGCTGCCCCTGGATCCCTGGCAGTGTCCAAGGCCAGGTTGGACCTTGGGGCTTGGAGCAGCCTGGGACAGTTTGAGGTGTCCCTGCCATGGCAGGGGTGGCACTGGGTGGGCTTTGAGGTCTCTCCAACCCAAACCAGTCAGGGATTCCATGTGTCTACATTTACATCCAAGCTGAGTTTTCATACCGTTTCCTCATCCTCGTGTCTCTGGAAGCGCTGGTGAAGAGGAAGGATGTGTCCAAGTGCTGCTGTGCTGGAGCTGAGCACGGCTGGCACTGGCAGCAGGAGAGGGGTCAGGGCAGGGTGGGGCTGGCAGGAATTGCTCCAGGCAGCTCCTGGACGTGCCCGAGCTCTGACTGTGGGCAGGGCACGGTGGGGGCAGGAGAACAGAGCTGTGCTGGCTGTGGGAGGGTGGGACACAAAGCACCTGAACCCAGCAGCTCTGCTGCTCTCCAAATGGGAACTGATTGGATTCAGACTGAGGGATCTGCAGCCACTTGCCAGGATGTGCTCCCTCGGAAGAGGATGTTGTGATAATCCATCCGGGAGGGGAAGCGGCGCCAGCGCTCACCGTGTTTAATTCTGAGTGTTGAATTTACGCTGGGTGTTCTCAGGGAGTGATGGATCACATGTGGTGGGGAGATGGTGCTTGGGTGTCTCCTGGGCCTTTGGGGAGGGGTCCTGGCCCTCTCCCTCTGCAGGGAAAGCCCCTCTCTCATGGGCAGGGGAGCAGCATCCCCTATGTGTCCATCTGGTGTGGGGCTGCTGGGCAGCCCTTGAGCCAGGTCATTCCATGCTGTGCTCTGCCTTTCCAGTTCAGGTTTCCATCTCCCAGGTCCCCTCTCGTGTCCCCCCAGCTCTGCCACTGTGACAGACGTGGTTTAGCTGTGATCAGAGAATGCCTTGGCTTGGGAGGGACCTTAAATCCTGCGTAATTCACTCTGTTCCACTGTCCCAGGCTGCTCCAAGCCCCAATGTCCAACCTGGCCTTGGACACTGCCAGGGATCCAGGGGCAGCCACAGCTGCTCTGGGCACCCTGTGCCAGGGCCTCCCCACCTCAGTACAGATATTTTTTCCCTGGATCTGGTGTGAATTGCCCGTTGTTCAAAACCAGTGCACACTGGTTGTTGAGTCCCAGCTCTCTGGACTGAGCTGCTCTTTCATTTGTGGCTCTTTCAGCACACACTTGGTTGAGTTACAGGAAAAAAATTCTGCTTGACTCACCTTTTTGGGCTTTGTTTAGCACTTGAGCCCCCACTTAATTACCTTCATCCTCTCACATGCATCAACGCCTTTTTTGAATTAACTGTTGAAAAAGGGAGTTTCCACACTGAGTTGTGATTCTGATGGAAAGTTTGGCAACTTGACAGTTGGAAACTTGAGCTGCCCCAGCTCTGTGATCTCAGCTGGGTTTTTTCAAGTAATTATTTTGTTCTTAGTTACCTGTGCTGCCTTGTGAGATCACAGCCATTCTGGAGGGGTTCCTATGTGGAGTTTCCCCTGTACCACTTATTGCCAGGCAAATTGGAGCTAGAAGATTTGGAATTTCATCTTTTTTTTTTTTTTTCTGCTGTGTCTCCAAATTGAATAAATATTTTCAAGCTTCTGGTTTTCCTCTTAAATATTGACATAGCTCAACTTTTCCCTTGGTGAATCCTGAGCCACAATTCCTTGTAAGACTCCCCTGAGTTCTCCTGTCCCACTGAGGTACAGGCAGAGCACTTTGGAGTTAATCACCGTGATGCTCTGAATCCAGCAGTGTCTCTGCTCTCTTGCAGTGACCCGTCACAACCACCTCAAGGACTTCATGCTGGTGGTGTCCATCGTCATCGGGGTGGGCGGCTGCTGGTTCGCCTACATCCAGAACCGCTACTCCAAGGAGCACATGAAGAAGATGATGAAGGACCTGGAGGGTCTCCACAGGGCTGAGCAGTCTCTCCATGACTTACAGGAGAGGTAGGTGTCCATTGTCCATCCAGCTGGAGCACTCAGTTCTTCCTGCACGGTCCCTATTCCTTTAGATTTCAGGGAATGCTTTATTGTAGCTGTCGTGGTGCCTCACACCAGGGCCAGCCCCTTCCTGAGGGACCTGGCAAAGCTGCCAGCAGCCTCTGGAGCTCGCCTGGGGGCCTGGCTCCTGCAGGGATCCATGGATCAGGCCGTGTGTAAGGATCTGTGTGTTCTTTCACAGTCACAGAGCCAGGGAATGCTTTGGCTTCAAAGGGCTCTTAGAGCTCATCCAGTCCCACCTCCTGCCATGAGATACAGCTCACGTAGAATTCATCATCCAAGGTTGTTTCACCTTGGCTTTTGATGGGGAAAAAGCATGTTGGAACAGTGGAACAATCAGAGGATTTGCACATCCCCTCCTGAATTCTTGCAGCTGTGTGGGGAAGCAATACCTGAATCGAAGGGTGTTGCTTGGAAAGTGAAAAAAATACATCATTTTGAAGTATTAAATAAGAATATCTGGGCTTTTGGCATATGGATCAAATCCTGCAGCCTCAGGAATGGAGTCTTTACTCCCAGGACTACTGCAATGGTTCCAGTAAAGCTCCTGATGGGAGAACGTGTTCCAAGAGACCCTCTGGACATAGGGATCTTCTGGGACAGGGAAGAGCCTTCCTCCCTGGTGATGACAAACCCGTGGGGTGCTCTGGGAGTGAAATATTTTAAGGGCACATTTAACAAATAACAGAGCGGGATAGTCTGGGGCTGGAACGATTTTCTGTGAGGTTTCAGTGGAGTTTGGGAGGATAAACTTTACCTAGGCTGCCCTGTGAGCTGATGGCTGCATTCCCAGTGACTTCTCTGACCATGGAGTTGGATCCCAGGTGCTCGTCCTGGCCGATCACGGGGGTGCAGTGAGTGCCCTGTGCCAGCACCAGGATCCCAGGGATGTCGGGCTGCTCTGGACACCTGCAGGCGGCCAGGTTTTGGGGATCTGTGAGATGTATCCCCAGGTCTGCAGCCCCATTTCTTGCTTTCGTGCTCGTTACAGCCTTCAGGGATCCATCCTGCCCGTGAGTGTTGCTGGAAAGGCTCCTCCCGTTCCCCCAGTGAGACAGGAGCAGTTGGTGTCCGTGAGGAGAGCGAGCACCCGAGGGAGCTCCCGGGTGATGGAGCCATGCTGGGCACGTTCCCCTGGCACAAAGTCCACTCCCCTCTGCCGGCTCCAATCCACAGCTGGGTCCACACAGCCTCGTGCAGTTTTATGTTACAGCTTGGAAATACTCCCAAAGAAAGTTTGATTTATTTTTTCTGCATCTGGAAGGAGACAGGAATCCCTTCTCCGTGTCCGTTCCCTGGAGCAGCAGTGTCCGGGGCAGGAGGGCTCAGCCGTGCTCACCTCCCAGCTCCAAACTGGGAATGTGCCTGTGGGGAGTGACCTTGGGCCGTGCTGCCGAGGGCAGAGCCACGTAAACAAGTGGATGTTCCTGGGAAGTTCAACTAATGCTCTAAAGCCCCTCAGGAAGAAACACAAAACCGCTTGTGCTCAGCACAGCCTTAAACCGGAGCAGCTCGGGAGGGCTCATCCTCTGCAGAGAGCACTGAGCAGGAGCTCAAGGACTGGGAGGTGAACTGGGGACCTTGGGAGGCCTCTTGAGGGGAAATATTCCTTCCCTTCCTCATCCTTCCCCAGCAGGGTTCAGCTGGGGCCCTCAGCTGCCATAGGAACAGCAGAACTTCAGGACAGCCCCAGTGCTCCTGGACTGGTGGAGAAACTGTGCTGAAGTTCTGCTCAGAGACTTCTTTTCCAGAGCTTGATGGACCCTGCTGTGCTGGCTGGGTGAAGCTCAGTGCCGAACAGACCTCTGGAAGGCACGGGATGCCTCTCCAGTGCCACTGCTGCTGGAATGTGCTGAGCAGCTCAGACACGCTCCTCAGGAGTTGGGAATGTTCATACAAAACCCCAGCTTTTATTCATCTTCAAAGCACCTTTGAGAACATCCTTCAGCAGTGACGCTTTCCAGTCCATTAAGTGACTCATCAAGATCATCAAGTCTTGGAACATCCTGCTGATGCCTGAAGGAGTGGGCAGGTCTGTCTTGGAGATGTATGGATTGGATGGAAGCTCCTGGGCCATGACCCCCCACATTGCCCAGAGCAGCTGTGGCTGCCCCTGGATCCCTGGCAGTGTCCAAGGCCAGGGTGGACACTGGGGCTTGGAGGAGCCAGGGACAGGGGAAGGTGTCCCTGCCATGGCACGGGTGGTCTGACCCGCTGGTTCCTGGTGCTGGGAGTGGTCTCTTCTGACCTGGAAGAGTTGGTGACTCCAGCATTGCCCTGTCCCAGGTGCAGCACAGCCCTTGCTGGGAGCCTCGGTGCAGGTCAGCTCCTCATGGAAGATCCCACAGATCCATGGAGATCCAGGCTTTCATTGTTGCCACCATTTCTCAGTTGTTGCCATATATTTCCTACTGATTTAATTCTGTCATGAGGAAAAATAGGAACATCCAGGCAAAATTAAGACATGTCTGAATTTGCAGGATTTTCTGGAGGGAACATGGAGCCATCCCATCTGGGTGGTCTGATGAGCTCTGGCAGATCTTCCCCTGCTTTGTTTTATCACAGTCTTCACTTTGGTGAAAACACTAAAAATTCAGCTTAATTTGAGGCTCATTAGAGGAAATCCAGATGTGCTTTGGAAAACGAAGAAAATGCATCCTGAGTATTTGATAAATGAATAGAGCTGAGACTGAGCAGCTGACAATTTCCTTTCTTCCCAGCCACGGTGAACTTTGTCCCTGGCATCCCCATGGACAGCCAGGAGCAGGGCTGGGTCGCGGTGGGCAGCCCCGGTGCCCGGGCTCCCCGTGGTGTCCAGGGAGCCGGCCCAGCACTGGCTGTGGCTCTCTGTGTGTTGCAGGCTGCAGAAGGCGCAGGAGGAGCACCGCTCTGTGGAGGTGGAGAAGGTGCACCTGGAGAAGAAGCTGCAGGACGAGATCAGCATTGCCAAGCAGGAGGCACACAGGCTGCGGGAGCTCCGCGAGGGCACCGAGAACGAGCTCAGCCGGCAGAAATACGCGGAGCAGGAGCTGGAGCAGGTGAGGGCTCGCTGGGGGGATGCACTTGCACAGAGACACGGCACTGAGGGCACTGCTGCTTCATCCCTCTGGGAAATCACGGGAACACAGGATGTCTGCTCTGGGAGGGACCTCAAAGCCCATCCAGTGCCACCCCTGCCATGGCAGGGACACCTTCCACTGTCCCAGGCTGCTCCAAGCCCCAATGTCCAGCCTGGCCTTGGACACTGCCAGGGATCCAGGGGCAGCCACAGCTTCTCTGCTCTCACCTGAGTGGGGCAGAGGGGCAGAACCCAATCCCTTTCCTGCTGCCCACGCTGGGGATCAGCCCAGAGCATGGGGATTTCAGGTCCCAGCGCTCATGGCCAGGGCCTGTGGAGTTTCTCCCCACCCATCCCCAGCTCCTTCTCCCCAGGGCTGCTCCCAATCCATCCTCCCCATCCTATTTGTGCTGGGATTGCCCCGAGCCAGGTGCAGGACCTTGCCCTTGGTCCTGCTGAACTCCATGAGGCTGGCACGGTCCCACCTCTCCAGCCCGTCCAGGTCCCTCTGGATGCCCCATCCCTTCCCTCCAGGGTGTGACCACAGCACCCAGCTCCGTGTCAGTGACAAACGTGTGGGGGTGCCCTGGATCCCGGTGTCCCTGTCACTGATGACGTTTCCCAGCGCTGGTCCCGATCCTGGCCTCTGAGGAAGCCACTCCTCACTGCTCTCCACCACCCCTGAATCCAGTGATGCTGCTGCTCTTCTACCTTTGCTTTCCCACTCCCCTTTGTGGAGGACAAGCCCCAGGTCTCTTTTCCACAGTGTCCGTCACACGTCCCAGTCTCTGTTGCCGGACAGGGCAGATGCTGGCACCTTGTGAGGTCCCAGCAGGAGCAGAGGGGTTGGACTTGCCCTGGAGCTGCACGCTCTGGGATTTCTGAGTCCCTCTCCAAGCCATACACTCTTTCTTTGTATTCATGGTTTTAGGACAGATTGAGCGTGAGTTCAGTTATGCTTCCCATGTTTTCTCGTGAATCAGAGGGGTGTGTAAGGGTTGGGCTGGGAAAGCCCTCTGAGACCATCACATCCAGCCATCCCCAGCACTGCCAAGGCCACCACTGGCTGTGTCCCCAGTTACCACATCCTGTTAAATCCCTCCAGGGATGTGACTCCAGCATTGCCCTGGGCAGCCTGTGCCAGGGCTGGACAACCCTTTCCATAAGGAAATTTTCCCAGTGTCCAACCTTAGCCTCCCCAAATCTACAACAAAGTCTAAACCCAAAATTCCAGTAGCTGCTTCCTATCTCACCTGAGGGACCGTTCTCACCTGACTCTGAGTTACAGATCAGTTTAAACTCAAACTGGGAGCCAGAACTGCAGGAGCCAGGCAAGTTCCTTGGCTATCCCAAGGCCATGGATGTATCCTCCCAGCTGTGTCCAGTCTTTGTTGCCACCATGGAGGACAGGAATCCTGACCAAATGTCCTGGGAGCCCCGGGGCAGTGCAGGGGTGCAAACATCAAATTCCCTTCCTGCCTGGAGCAGCAGTAGCCCCAAGCCCCATGGTGCCCATTCCCAGGAGTGCTCTTATCCAGCCTCCCTCCTGTGGCCACCCAGCCTCCCCATGGGGCTGCTGAGTTCCCTTCCAGGACATGCCCAGGGCTGTCCATCCTGACACAGCCATTGGGGCAGTGTGCTTTGGGCCACCACATGGGGCTGGGTGGCCTCAGGTGCCCCCGGCCCTCTCACCCGGCCGCCTCCCAGCTCCAGGGAAGCCCAGCTCTCATCCCTTCCACTTCCCCCTGCATTCCCATCTGTAAGGAGCCCGGGAAGCCGGAGCTGCCGTGGCCTCAGTGGTTCCTCAGTCCGTCGGGAGGTGAGTACTGGAGTGTCCCACCTGACACTGTGTGATGTAACCCCAGCACCGTCCCAGTGCCTCGAGGACACTCGTGACATTAACCTGTCACCCCCTCTGACCCCACGACTCCTCCCAGTTCAACATATTCCCTGCTCCCAGGGAATATTAACCAAGACCTCCTTCTGCACCAGTTGATTCTTGTCACTAAAGCCACACTGGAGGGTTTGGATGGTCCTGCTGGAGTTGGGTGTATGGGATGGAGAAGCGTCCTGTTCCCAGGATGTTGATCCATTTCTCTCTCATCACTGGGTCACCCTCCCCAGACCATGACCTCAGTGGGGCCATGGGCCTGGAGAGCACTCCCAGGAGTGGAATAGAATCCCAGACTGGTTTGGATTGGAGAGACCTCAAAGCCCATCCAGTGCCACCCCTGCCATGGCAGGGACACCTTCCACTGTCCCAGGCTGCTCCAAGCCTCAATGTCCAACCTGGCCTTGGACACTGCCAGGGATCCAGGGGCAGCCACAGCTGCTCTGGGCACCCTGTGCCAGGGCCTCCCCACCCTCCCAGGGAACAATTCCTTCCCAAGATCCCATCCAGCCCTGCCCTCTGCCACTGGGAAGCCATTCCCTGGCTCCTGGCCCTCCATCCCTTGTCCCCAGTCCCTCTCCAGCTCTCCTGGAGCCCCTTTAGGCCCTGCAAGGGGCTCTGAGCTCTCCCTGGAGCCTTCTCCTCTCCAGCTGAGCACCCCCAGCTCTCCCAGCCTGGCTCCAGAGCAGAGGGGCTTCAGCCCTGGAGCAGCTCCATGGCCTCCTCTGGACTCTTTCCCTGTAGCTCCAGGTCCTTCTGCTGTTGGTGTCCCAGGGCTGGACCCAGCACCCTGGGGGGTCTCACCAGGGCAAAGTATAACTTTTTAATAAATTTCCTTATAAATTGTTGCTCTTAGTGATGCAACTGGGATCTTAAAGATCTTCCCAGGAGAATGGAGACACACAAAATAACTCCTGTTTGCACGGATTCCCTGCAGAACCACGAGGGTTTGGGTTGTGGACACTCATTTTAGCCACTGGTCCCTGCCTGTTCCACACCACTTCCCTTTCCCACCATTCCCTAAAAACATTGTTCCTGTAAGTGTTACGAGCACTCCTCTACCCCAACCAACCAGTGACAGATTCCCCACCTGCTCTTTCTCCGTATTCCCAAATCCCAGATGCTTGTGGGTGATGGTCAGAGTTCTGCTGAGGTGGGAGCAGCACTGGATGCTGCTGGTGTCCGATGGGAAAAGCCAGGGAAGACCCAGGGTCTGTGACTCTGAATTTGGCACTCTGGGACTGATTCGGGCAATTTTACACTGGACAACCCTAAATCACACACAAGTGGTAGAAGTGTTTGACCTCTTGTGTGTGGTGCCTCGGGGCTGCTCCTGGGTGGATGGTCCTTCCTGATGAAATATGGAATTTCAGAGTATCTGCCTGTACCCCGGGGCTCCTGGCTCCCTAAACCCCGCCGGGCTGGGCTCGGTGAGACGTGACCGAGTTAAAGAACACATCCAGGGAAGAGCTCTGAGTGTGAGCAATCCTTCACAGAAACGCTCCTCTCGTCCGCCCACCGCTGTGAGGGAAAGGCTGCGGCCGTGGGCTGGGATGTGCAGGAGCAGGGGAAGCTCCAGGAGCTGCTCTGGGTGGGAGGCAGAGCTGTTGTGCAGTGTGAAACTGCACCCCCCCAAGCTCTGGGGTGCTGTGGGGGCACAGGGACCCCCCCGTCCCTGCAGTGTGTCCCAGGATTGCCCTTCCCATCCTTCCTCTGCTCCGGGGTGGGACACGCTCCCTTCCTGCAGGGCTTGTGTCAGGGCTCTCAGAGCCTCTCCTCTTGGTGGGCACTGCAAGAGAGGAGTTAATTCTTGATGGTCTCCACCACTGATGGCTTTTCTGTGAGGCTGGAGTGTCCTCAGCTGGCTTCTCACCCACTCCCTTCTAATGCTATATCTCTGTGGGATATCAGGGTGTGCAGGAGCCTGGGCTGGGCTGGAAGGAGAGACCCCAGCAATGGCTGATCCAGCCAGGCTGTTTCTTTTCCTGACCAGCAGCACATGTTTTGTGTCTAAATATTTTTCTCACTCGCTCCAGCGTGGAAGTCGTCTCCTGACAAGCTCCCTGGGCTTGGCTTGGAGCTGTGGTGAGACAAGGATCGCCTGCACACTTCTGTCAGGGATTCTGCCTCCGCAGGAGGATCTGTGGGATTTACAGACAGGCAGGAAGCTCTGCAGAGGTTTCTAGAGGCTGCAAAAAACCCCCTGAGCGTCCTCACTGCGAACCTGATCCCCTTCTAACAGCCTCGTGCACCCTGCCATCGGCTCCAGAGGGTTTTCCTGTGGCTGGTGGCAGAGGAGCTGATGTGGAGGGGTCGGGAGGAAGCACAGCGTGGCGCTGGCTGGGAATTTTTGAGGAAGGAGCTCAGCTGTAGGATGGCAGGAGTCGTCTGTGGGTGGTTCTGGTGCTCGGAGCAGCAGCCTGGCGTGTGGGTGGCTCCTCTCCCACAGTGCCCAGGGTGCCACCGCTCCTCCAGAGGACTTTTCCTGCTGCCAGGACTAAGATGAAGCTGCCTGGGAAGTTGTTTCCCGGTGCCTGGGAAGCAGGGCTGGCAGCAGAGGGGGGATGAGCTGCGGGAGGGCTGTGACCCACGGCTGCTCCACGGTGTCCTGGGTGTTCTCCCCAGGTGCGGATGGCGCTGAAGAACGCGGAGAAGGAGCTGGAGTCCCACTGCAGCTGGGCCGCCCCCGAGGCACTGCAGAAGTGGCTGCAGCTGACCCACGAGGTGGAGGTGCAGTACTACAACATCAAGAAGCAGAACGCAGAGAAGCAGCTGCTGGTGGCCAAGGAAGGGGTGAGAGTTGGAGCGGCCTCGTGCTGGGTCCGTGGGGAGGTTTGGGGAGTGAAGCCTGGAGAGTTTGGTTTCTCTGCATCTGCTTTATTTCGTGGAATCATGGAATCCTGGAATGGTTTGGGCTGGAAGGGACCTTAAAGCCCATCTCATCCCGTGGCAGGGACACCTTCCACTGTCCCAGGCTGCTCCAAGCCCCAATGTCCAACCTGGCCTTGGACACTGCCAGGGATCCAGGGGCAGCCACAGCTGCTCTGGGCACCCTGTGCCAGGGCCTCCCCACCCTCCCAGGGAACAATTCCTTCCCAAGATCCCATCCAGCCCTCCCTCAGCTCAAGGACAGTTTCCCTTTTCATGCCTTAAATTTGCATCTTGTGCAACACAAGCGAGGTGTGAGCAGGGGGCTGAGCACGAGGCTGAGCACGAGGATGAGGATGAGAATGAGGATGAGGATGAGGATGAGGATGAGGACGAGGACGAGGATGAGGACAAGGATGAGGATGATGCTCCTGCGGGCTCTCGGGATGGGGATGGGCAGGTCCCAGCCTGGGCATTGTCGAAGCCTGGAGCCCTGGGAATGTGGGACAGGGGTTGCTGCCCTGGGTGCTCGGTGAGCAGGAGGCACAATCCCTGCTGCAGGTGATGAGCGTGCCCAGGCAATGGAATCCCAAGAGCTGTGTGATGATCCCGAGCATTCCCAATCTGGGATGGTGTGTGCCAGCCCTGAGGGATGAGCCCAGGGAGCTCTTGTGACACTTCCTCATCTCTGTGGCCATACGGAGCCAGCAGAGCTGGAAGGAGGGAAAACTCTGTCTGCCTTAATCAGCTTTTACTGGGAACATTTTAACATTCCAGCAGTTTTCCTTTGGCCGTGTCAGTTCTTGCATCCCCATCCTTTGCTTTCCCAAGTCCCAGGTTCATGCCACTGGAGCTGGGAGTGGCAGAGCTGCGGGCAGAGACTTTAATTTTTGATACAATGACACAAACCCAACCTCAAACCAAAAGTCTTCCCCAGCCCAAGATCCCTTGGGCGTTCCTGGGCTGTGTTTGGTGGTCATTCATGGGAGAGACGAGCCAATGTGTGAGAGCCCTTCACTGTGTGAGGTAGTACCTGGTTCATGGAATCATGGAATGGTTTGGCTTGGAGAAACCCTTGGAGACCTTCAAGTCCAGCTGTTCCCCAGCAGTGCCAAGGCCACCAGTGACCCATGTCCCCAGGTAGCACATCCACAGCGCTGTGAAATCCCTCCAGGGATGGGGACTTCAACTCTGCCCTGAAAGTTCAGCCTTTTCAGTTCAGTTCCCTCTGATTTTTGGGAAACTGGGAGAAGGGAGCATGAAATCCCCAACCTGCTACTTGCTGCTGGTGAATTCCTCACCTCAGTGTCAGGGAGAACAACATTCCTCAGTAACACCACCATTCCCACTATTCCCATGTGCACAGGCAGCTGCAGGGACTATTCCTGTCTCAGTCCATCCAGGATGTTCATAGCCTGGAGGAAACATCAGGTTGTCTTCTTCCTGTGACCTTTCTCTGTTGATATTCCAGGCTGAAAAGATCAAAAAGAAGCGAAACACCCTTTTTGGCACGTTCCATGTTGCTCACAGTTCCTCTCTGGACGATGTCGACCATAAAATCTTAACTGCAAAGTGAGTGTCTGCTCAACACCTCCCTTGTCCCTGCCTCCCTCCTCATCCCTCTCCTGTCCCAGGCAGGAATGTCCTCACCTCCACAGGGCCTTTGGGGCTCACTTTGCTGTTCTTCTGTTGTCCTTCATGACCTGGGATCGGACTCCCTCCTCTTCATCAATAACCTTCTAATTTTACCTGTGAGAAACCAGGGATCACAGTTATGTGGAGCAATTAAAAGTCTTGTCAAAATTAGGTTTTGGGAGGCTGCAGGATGCTTAAGGGATTGTCATGGAATGGTTTGGGTTGGAAGGACCTCAAAGCCCATCCAGTGCCACCCCTGCCATGGCAGGGACACCTTCCACTGTCCCAGGCTGCTCCAAGCTCCAGTGTCCAACCTGGCCTTGGACACTGCCAGGGATCCAGGGGCAGCCACAGCTGCTCTGGGCCCCCTGGGCCAGGGCCTCCCCACCCTCCCAGGGAACAATTCCTTCCCAAGATCCCATCCAGCCCTGCCCTCTGCCACTGGGAAGCCATTCTCCCTTGTTATTATCCCTGGGAGCTTCAGCTGCTGCTGCATTTTTAAATTCCTGTATTCCTGGGATTGGAATGAAAAGTGTCTCAAGTTCCAGGGGGCACAGCTGACCCCATGGACTCTATTGCAGGTGATTCAGGGGGTGTTTTCCCTTCACTGCCTGCATTGTCCCTGTCTGTCCCTGTCCCCAGACAAGCTCTGAGCGAGGTGACGGCGGCGCTGCGGGAGCGGCTGCACCGCTGGCAGCAGATCGAGCTCCTCTGCGGCTTCCAGATCGTCAACAACCCCGGCATCCACTCCCTGGCCTCAGCCCTCAACATCGACCCCGGCTGGATGGGCACCCCCCGGCCCAACCCCTCCCACTTCATCATGACTGACGACGTGGACGACCTGGACGAGGAGCTCGTGTCACCCATGTCCATCCAATGTACGTGAGCCCTGGGAATGGGGCTCCCTGGGAATGGGGCTATGGGGGCTCCCTGGGAATGGGGCTCTGAGAGAGCTCCCTGGGAATGGGGCTCTGAGAGAGCTCCCTGGGAATGGGGCTCTGAGAGAGCTCCCTGGGAATGGGGCTCTGAGAGAGCTCCCTGGGAATGGGGCTCTGAGAGAGCTCCCTGGGAATGGGGCTCTGAGAGAGCTCCCTGGGAATGGGGCTATGGGGGCTCCCTGGGAATGGGGCTCTGAGAGAGCTCCCTGGGAATGGGGCTCTGGGGGCTCCCTGGGAGCTATGTCTGCTGGGGTTGGGGACTGTGGCACAGAGCCAGACCTCTGTAGTTCAGAATCTGTAGTTCACCTGCATCAGGAGAGATTAATTGATCCAAGTTGGGGTTTCCATCCCCAAAGACCACAGTGGGTCCATCAGGATCAGGAACATCCCTATGGGCCAGGCTCCACTGCTGGGGTTGCTTGGAGCCTGTAAATTCCAGCAGAACTGGTAATTTAGAAATTGTTAGTCATCATTTAATTCTCTCTGTGCTGTTCTGGACAACTCACTGCTGTAAGCATTTATCAAAAAACCCCAACCAAAGGTATGAGTAGACATGGCAGTGAGACAGGAAAAGGGATTATCCTGATGTCCCCTTGGCCTGAGCACTTTTTTGGGATTTGAAGGACTCAAAGCTGCCCCCTCTTGAGGCACAGCTGGACCTGCATCCTGCGCCATTCCGGGTGGGAACAGCAGTCTGCCAGCCTCAGGGACCTGTTAAACATTCCCTGGAGCAGAGGCTGAACCCCCAGTCCCCTGCTCTGTGCAGGGCTTGGGATCACCCAGGGGCACCTCCTGTCCCTCTTTGTCACCAGCAAAGAGCATCAGCTCCCGGGGTGTCTGTCCCTGCTCTGCCAAGCCCAGATCCCAGGAGGGAGGGCTGAGCATGGATCACCCCGTGCCTGTGACCCCCACAGCTGCTGAGCTCCAGGGCTGGGTGACACTGTCACCTTCTCTGCAGCAGCTGGGACTCAGCCCTGGCTGCTCTTCCTGCTTTAGCTGGCCCAGATCCTGCCTTGCTTCTCTCCAAAGGGCATTTTCCAAATGGTTTTCCCATCTCTGGCTGTTTCATGAGAGACTGGAAGAGCTGAAGAGCAGGGACAGGGATCTGGGGGTACAGGAGCAGCACCTGGCCAGGGCACAGCACCCTGTTCTGGGCACTTCCATGGAATCACAGAGTGGTTTGGGTTGGAAGGACCTTAAAGCTCATCCAGTTCTATCCCCTGCCGTGGTCAGGGACACCTTCCACTGTCCCAGGCTGCTCCAAGCCCCTGGCCTTGGACCCTTCCAGGGATCCAGGGGCAGCCACAGCTGCTCTGGGCAACTCTGGATGATTTAATCCACGGCAGGGCTGTTTGGGGGGGAGCAGGAGGAGGAGGGAGGAGCAGAAGGGTCTCAGGGCTGGCGCCGTGTGCTGCAGGAGGTGCCCTGTGTGCCATGGCCACGTCCCCTCAGCCTGGGGCTGGGAAGGTCTGGGGGCAGGTGCTGAGGGGGGCTCAAGGCAGGGGCCAGGGGGAGGCAGAGTTGGAGGGTTTGGGCAGGGCAGGAGGAACGGGGGTACCTGAGTGTGCCCAGGGCTCAGCAGACACGGGGGCTGGAGCCAGAGTTTGTGGGATCAGGTGTGCTTGGGGCCATGAAAGCCTCAGGGAATGGAGAACTCTGGCTCTTTGTCATTACCAGTCACCACCAGAATCGAGCTGAACAGCTCTGATGCCCAGCCCTGGCACAGCCCCAGCTGGGCACTGATGGCAGGGACGCTTGGGACAGCCCCAGGTGACACCTGAGGACCTGAGCTGGGCCAGGGCAGAGCCTTCAGCCCCGATTTCAGCCTCAGCTTCTTCGCACTTGAGACGCCTCTAGTGAGACGTTTCCAGGGAGCACTTCCAGCTCCACCACCCCAGAGCTGGGCAGAGAGCCTGCCCACCCTCCTGCCCACCTGTCTGCCCACCCACCCTCCTGCAGGTGATGCACCCTGTAACAAGCACTGGGCACTCAAGTTCTCAAAGCAAGGGAGCCTTTCCCTGTAGGATTTTTGTCCTTTGTGTACAAACCCTGCCTCGGGGGAGCAGTGCCGAGTTTCTCCTGCCCACACTTGTTGCTGAGGACCCGTGGTGCTTCTCCCAGTAAATGCCATCTCTCTCTCTCCTGTTCCTCCCTGGCTGCCCCCCCCAGATGCAGCCTGGCTTTTCGGGCGCAGGTTCAGCGACCGCTCCTCGCTGTCCTCGGAGGATCAGTCCCTCTGGAAATACCCTGGTTTGGTTCTCTTCAATTATATTTTCATTTTTTTTATTCTGCCCTCTGGCCTTCTTCTGGACTAAAATACATCCACCAATTTTCCATCTTTCTGGCACGGTGACTAATGAATGTGTCTCTCCTCACTGAGCCATCGCCACCTGTACTAACCCTGGGAAGAGTCTGGTGGGATGAAGAAGAATCTCAGCTGCAGCTCCCACGTGCTCCTGGGTGCAGTTGGGGAATCTGGAGAGCTGGACTCTCCATTTTACCCCTGAGGTGGAGATGAAGGACCCAGTGAGGCCAGGAGGAGGTGACAACATTCGCTGTCCCATCCCACCTCCTTCCCTGCTGCCCCATCCCTCCCTGCAGGTGCCGCTGTTGCCAGGTTCCCTCAGAGTCCTTCAATAAACTGAGCAGTGCCACCCCTTAGGGACACCTGTCCCCTGGTGCCCCAGTGCCACGGGGAGGGCACAGAGCCTCCTGGCCTTGGCTTCCTCTGGAAGCCTTCCCTTCGGGAGCACTGACTGTTGTGGGATGGGGAAGGAGGAGGATGTGCCAGCCTCGTGCAGGGAGGGCTTTTCCTTGGGATGCTGGGCAGGTTATTTGGGGAATGTTGCTAAAAACTGTGTCTGGAGGGAAGTGGTGGGTCTGGGAAATGAGGTCCCAGCCTGTGCTCCAGAGCTCATTGCAGTCTTTGGAGAAGGAGAGCACAAAGGTAGGAGGTACTGAGTTGGTGAATGAGGGGTAGAACCCCAAAAAACCCAGGGAATCTGTAGGGAAAAAAGCATAGCCCAAGGGAAAAGGAAACGTGTAGCAGAAACCCATCACCCCAGTGAGTTACTCTGCAGTCAGATCCCTGTGAACCCTCCACAATGAGATTCCCAAACTGAAATTGCAGCTCTGGAGCTGAAAGATAAAATCTTGTAATAGAAGGTGGATGGTGTAAAATTCCAGGTTCATGGATGGGTACTGTAGGAAACAAGGAACAGCAAACCTGAGCAGTGGGAGAGACTGGGATTCACCTTGGGGGTGTGGAAACAGCCAAGGTGCCAGAATTATTCCTTCTTATTCCTTCTTCCACTGGAAATATGTCCCTGTGGATCCTTCAGTCCTGAGTCGTTGTGCCAGAGGAGCCCTGTGTGTTCAGCTGGGAGTTTCCTGAGCAGGGATTGATGGTTCTTCCATTCCCAAAGGAGCTCTCCTCCTCCTCCATTTCTGAGCTTTCCTGTCTCTGCATCTTTTTAACCCATTTGTACATTAATTTCTTATGCACATAAGAAATCCTGAACACTCCTGAACACCTTATCTCCTGCCAAAGGAGGAACATCTTGTATGGAATGGCAGCAAGGGGATGGGATGGAGCCAGCCCGGTTGGCTTGGGATGGGGCTGCAGCCCTGGGATCCCGTTTTCCACGATGGAGGGGAGCATTCCCAAGGCTCTGGGCAGGTGAAGGGGCCTCCCCTGGCTCTGGGGGTGACTCTGGGGGCAGGTGTGGGGCACAAGCAGCTGCTCAGGGATTGCTGAGCTCCAGTTCCAGCCAGGTGTGACCAAGGGCCTGGAGAGATCCTGAGGAGCTTTGAAGGCAGTTCAGGAGCTGGTGCTGGGGCTCCAAAGGACATTCCCATGTGGTTCCCCAAACCCAGGGGAACTGGCAACCTGAGGAGATTATTTCAGATTGAGGGTCTCTGATGAGTCACAGTGCCCATGGAGGAGGTGAGGCCACTCTGGGGCCAGAGTCACCAGTGCAGGCATGCAGGAATGAGGCATGAATCCCAGAAAGTCTGGGTTGGAAGGGACCTTAAAGCTCATCCCGTTCCACCCCCCCTGCCATGGCAGGGACACCTTCCACTGTCCCAGGCTGCTCCAAGCCCCAATGTCCAACCTGGCCTTGGGCACTGCCAGGGATCCAGGGGCAGCCACAGCTGCTCTGGGCACCCTGTGCCAGGGCCTCCCCACCCTCAGAGGGCAGAATTTTTTCCCAATATCCTCAACCCCAATATTTTCAACCAGCCAGGGAAGTGCCCCTGGATCCCTGGAAGTGTCCAAGGCCAGGTTGGATGGGGCTTGGAGCAGCCTGGGACAGTGGAAGGTGTCCCTGCCATGGCAGGGGGGAAAGAGATGCTCTTTAGGGTCCCTCCCAACCCAATCTCCTCTATGATTCCATGCTGCCAGTGCTTTGCTCCCGGTGCTGCCCTGGCACAGCAGTGCTGGAAGCGGAGCAGAGCTGAGCTCTGGGAGTGGAATTTTGGGTGCCATCATTGACCTGCTCACCTGGGGCTCCTGCTTTGGGCTGCAAAGGTCCCACCCAGGCAGCAGGACTGGAGCCATGAGATGTCTATGCCCTGGAAGTGCTCAGTCCTTGGCTCTCCAGGAGCCGGGTGGTGGCTCCAGGTGGGATGAATCACGGGTGGGATGAATCACGCAGCCACTCTCTGCGTCAGGCAAGATGCTCAGATAAGGTGTTCAGAGGCACCTACATCAGCAATGTTGGGAGTTTTCCATGACCTGGGCATTAATCCAGCATGTTCAGCACCAGCTTAAAGCTGCTTCTGCATTAAACAGGCCTTAACTGCTGGCACGAGGTGGGACAGTGCCAGTGGCACAGGGACAGTGGGGTGGTGCTGGTGGGGTGGTGCCAGTGGGACAGGGCAGTGGGATGGTGCCAGTGGGATGGTGCTGGTGGGGTGCTGCCAGTGGGACAGGGCAGTGGGATGGTGCCAGTGGGATGGTGCTGGTGGGATGGTGCCAGGGGGACAGGGATGGTGCTGGTGGGGTGGTGCCAGTGGGACAGGAGTGGTGCTGGTGGGCTGGTGCCAGTGGGACAGGAGTGGTGCTGGTGGGATGGTGCCAGTGGGACAGGAGTGGTGCGATGGGGATGGTGCCAGGGGGACAGGAGTGGTGCTGGTGGGGTGGTGCCAGGGGGACAGGAGTGGTGCTGGTGGGCTGGTGCCAGGGGGACAGGAGTGGTGCTATGGGGATGGTGCCAGGGGGACAGGAGTGGTGCTGGGGGGGTGGTGCCAGGGGGACAGGAGTGGTGCGATGGGGACAGTGCCAGGGGGACAGGAGTGGTGCGATGGGGACGGTGCTGGCAGAGCTCTCTCAGCCGGGCCGTGCCTCAGCGCTCTCCTGTGTCTCGTTGCAGCTCCGGCCTTGCCCAGCACAGTCCGGCAGCGCCTGGTGGAGCCGCAGCACGGCCACGGATCGCAGAGGTTGGTAGAGAGTCACGTGCCAGGGCAGCCCGAGCCGGGCCCCGCGGCCCCGTTCCGGGCGGGCCGAGTGTCCCTGCGCCGAATGCACAGCCTCACCTCCGGACAGTCCTTCAGCTCCGACCTGCCCGGCTCCAGCCCATCGCCTGCCTCCACCTCCTCCACCTCCTGCTCCTCATCCACCACCACTGCACCTGCTCCTGCTTGCCATGTCCACCCTATCTATTACCATCACACCACCTCTTATTTCCTCCAGATGGATTCCATCCCCGACCTGCCCCCTCCTGATGTCACCTCTGGAGTTCGCTGTCGCACTGGGAGCTTTGGGTATATTGCTGTTTCTTTTCTAGCTGCCTCCTGCCTGCTGTGCCTCAGAGCTGACGCTTGCTCGGGTGCTCTTTCTCCCACATTCCTCATGCCCTTTTCTTTTGGGCCTTTGTTCCATGATTTATCCACGTCTGTTCCTTCCGCTGCTCTCCCGTGCCGCTGGAGCCTCTAAGGAGGATTCCATGGGCCATCCCCACGCCCACCAGCTCAGTGGGGCACTCCCAAGGTGCTGAGCTGTTGTTTCACTGTAGCTGAGCAAATGAGAATTCCCGGGTACTCAGTATTCCCTAAAGAAGGGGATGTGAGGAGGTAACAGAACTGATCACCAAACCTGACCTGATTTGAAGCCTGGGCTCCCCTGGGGTCCTCACAAGTGAATTGCAAAGGGAACATGATGGGTGGGAATCACAAGGTAGCAGCTGGAGAAATTTGGGGTGGTTTTCAGAGGTGCTGGAGCAGCAGTTCAGGAATGTGTTTTGGAGTGACTGGTGTGGTAGGGATGAGGAATGGGGCCAAGTGTTCTGGCTAAGGAATGTCTGAGGAGGGGTTTGGAGCTTCTGTTGTTGGCTTTAGCTTGGTCCCTTTCAGTTGGCTCTTTGGAGACCTGGCACATCCCTGGGACCAGTTATCCTCCATCCCTAAATCCCAGAGCTGTGCCAATTCACTGTGCTGGTGATAGGGAGGAGCAGGAATCCTGCCTGGGTGCTCCGAGGGGCCCTGACAGGAATGTTGTGTGTCCCAAGCACAGGATCAGGTTCCTCGGGTGGCTTTCATCCGAGTGAGATCCCGGACGTCCTCGTCCCACGGGGTCCTGGATGCAGCCAGTCCCAAGGTGTTGTGTCCCTGCGGGTGTGGGATCCCCCTGGGATCAGGGCAGTGAGATGTGTGCTCGTGGCCTCAGGTGTCCCAGGCACCCGATGCAGGCAGTGATGGAGCAGGGAATCCTGTCCCTGCCAGGTGCTGCCTGTGGCCCTGGACAGGTCATTCCATCCTTGGTCCTTGCTTTCTCCGTGGCCAAGTTAAAAATAGTCTCCTAATCCTCAGTGTTGGGGAGTAGACTGCTGGGAGAAGGCTGGAAGTCTCTGGGATAGGATAGGGGAAATGTCCTTCCACCATTATTTCTCCAGGCAGGGAAACATTCCCAGTCACCACATCTTCACCCATCCCAGCACAATGTCCCATTATCCCCTTACCTGTGGGTCACTCTGCCCTCAGGTGCTGGGATCTCTCCTGGCCTTGCTCACAGTCTCTGGTTTGGATGTTCCACCCCCTCCCTGCCCTGTGTGTCTCACAGCTGAGCAGCCCCAGGCACATTCTGGAGTCTGGAATGTCGAGGGGGAAATTCCTGCACCTGCTCCACAATGGAGAATTAAAGAGCAGCATCTCGGTTAATTCAGAAATGGTTGTTTGGGGATGAGGAGAAGCAGCGTAATTAATTAACTCCTGCCAGTGGGAGCTCAATTGCAGCTGTCCCAGTTGGACTGGTAAAAGCTGGGAATGCTGCTGGTCCCTGCTTCCATTGCCTCCCTGACTCTGCAGGAGGGAGGGCTCATCCTGGCAGCCCAGGGCTCATGTCCCGTGTCTAAAACCGCTGTTTAGATGTGGTTTTTTTCCACCTGAGGCCCGTGACTCATGGAATTCCTGCCCAGGGCAAAGCCTGAGTCCCTGCAGACCCCCTGAGAGTGGCAGAGGGAAACGGGATCTGGCATGGGGACCCCAAGGAGGGAAGGGCACAGTGCCAGAGGTGGTTAGGAGGGGATAAGCAGGGGCTCCCCTTGCTCAGAGCCCAGCTGGTCACCACAGGGTGACAGCAGGACTGTCCTCACCCTGCTCCCGTGGCCAAGCCCCGCCGGTGATGCAGGAGGAGCAATGGGGTCAGAACCTCCCACCCGGGATTTGCTCCAGCTACAGCAGAGCAGGCGACTCCCCCCTCATCCATCCCTGCTCACCCCAGGCAGCGGAAATGAGGAGCTGGGTGCCCAAAGATGTGGGTTTGTCGCTGTTAATGGTTTTATCCAACTGCATCATTAGCAGATCCTGCTTTGATGCATCCCCAAAAGCGCCGCTGCCGGGCCGATGGATCGCTGCTCCTCCTTGATATCCCCAGTCCTGGAGGCCTTTCCATCCGTGCCTCGAGCTCCACAGCCCCCTGGGGAGGCAGCAGGACGGCCTGGGAGCAGGCTCAGAAAGGCCTTCCAGGGAGTCACTCCAAGGACCAGAGCAGAAGCCCAGAGATTGCTGGCTCCCTTGGTAGAAGGAATGTGCCACCCTGATTATGGGGGCTGCTGGAGCTCTTTAGCCTCTCCCACATGCAGCAGATGCCAAGGCTGGGGAGAGCTCACAGGAGAAACCATCTCCAAGGAGCTGCCCCCCGAGCAAGGCTGGGGATCGCTGTCTCCGGAATCCTGCTGGGGTTATCCCGGCAGGAAGCCGCTTCCCTCAACTCCTCACTCTTTGCTTCTCTTTTGCAATTGGCTTCAGAGGATCCGGCGCCAATAAGGTCAGAGCGGTTCCGGGCCGGAGGCGGCTGCGGGGGTCCCCGGGGGGAGAGGGGCTGGAGGGGGCTGTGTGTGCACAGAGGTTTCTGCTGCCAGTGCCTGCCTCGGGTGGCTAAAACTGATGGAGATGGGAGTGTAGGACCAAATCCCCACGCCCAGGCCCTTCTCCAACCAGGAAGGGAGGTGGCAGCCAAAGCACAGGGAAGGGAGAGAGTCAGGAATCCAGGGAAATGAGTAATTCACAGCTCTTGCAGGGTGGAAGGGAGGAAGCTGATGTTGGGTTTACACTGAGGCAGAGCCAAGCTCAGCCCCACAGCAAATTTGGGAATTTGCCTTAAGAAAAGCCTTGGTCCCTGGTGCCACATGCACGGAGCCCGGCAGATGAGGGTGCTCCGAGGGCACAGAGGGATGAGGCAGCGAGGGCTCTGTGGCTGCTGGAGCACTCCAGGGCAGCTCCTGGGCCATGCCGGGCTGTACCGAAGCGGGAGCCCCCAGAGAAATCCCTCATGGGCTGCAGGGACGGGGGAAAATAGGTGTTTGTTCTCCATCCTCCTCCTGCTCCTCCCCTGCTCCTCCTCCACTCCCAGGCTTTCCTTACTCCATGCTTTGCTCTCTGCTTCTTTTGTTTGCCATCCCCATCTCCTCACCCTCCCTCCCTCACGGCTCGGGTGCATCCTGGTGGGGCGGGAGGAAGCGCAGGAGGAAGCACAGGTGAAAGCAGATCCATCCTGCCTCAGGCAGGTGAGCGCTGCCAGGGTCGCTCTCTGGAGGTGGTAGGAGTGTCTGGATCCATGGAAAAGAGCAGTGAGCACTGCTGGGATGGAGGAAGGCTCAGGCTCCCAGGTATTTCCCAGTCCAGTTGCTGCTCCGTGGTTTCCAGGAGGGCTGAGCCATCAGGGGCTCCTGCTGCTCCACAGAAACATTTCCTCTGATCCCTTGCCGGGATCCCATCGAGGCCAGCGGTGTCCTGGGATAGCTTTTCCTCTTGCAAATGTGTCATAACAGTTCAGGAGCATAATCCTCATGGAAATCAGTGGGATATAGGCCAAGCCTTGGCTGAGCCTCATCTGGGATGTTGGCAGTATCCTGGGAATGCTCTTCCCTCCCTCTTGTCCTGGCAGGGACTCAGGAGTGTCCACTCCTCTTGCTGTCTCCAGCCCAGCCAGTGTGATCCTGGGAATCCTGTTCCCCCTATCGTGCACTTCCTTGTGGGAGCCACCAGGAAAAGGCTCATTTGGGGCTGAAGAAAATCCCAGCAGAAGTTCACGGCCATTGGTGTTCAGCTCCCAAAATCAGCCCGTGGGTGCCACCACAGGAGTGCAGGAGGTCCCTGTGCCAGGTGTCCCAGTCTGTCGGGTGTCCCTTGGATTGTCCCTGGCATTGGTGGGTGTGTCCTGTGTGCCAGGATGTCCCCTTGGATTGTCCCTGGCCTGGTGGGTGTGTCCTGTGTGCCAGGATGTCCCCTTGGATTGTCCCTGGCCTGGTGGGTGTGTCCTGTGTGCCAGGGTGTCCCCTTGGATTGTCCCTGGCCTGGTGGGTGTGTCCTGTGTGCCAGGATGTCCCCGGAGCCTGGCACGGCAGGGTGGGCACTGCTGCTGCTCTGGTGGGTGCTGGTGTCACCAGGTCCTCCCTGTATCCTTCAGGAATATATTCCTGAGTTACAGCTGGAGAGACTGTGTATGAGGAGGGTTATTTTAGACCGTTAGAATGTTTGGGAATTGTGTGCTCTTGGGCATCAGCTCCTTCAGTCCCCCTGGATGAGCCCAGAGGGATGAACTGGGGCTCCAGTGAGGTGGGAGCCCTGCGGTGCCAGCATCCACTCCAGAGCAGAGGATCACAGGGAACCAGAGCAGAGGATCACAGGGAACAGCCACCCCAGGAATGGGGACATGGATCCCCCAGCCCCCCGGATGGCCCCGGACCCTGTGCTGCAGGGAGGGCAGTCCCAGGAGGTGACACAGTGGCCACGGTGTCACCGAGGCCCTGTCCCACCTCCCACGGCGTGGGACCAGCTGTCCTGGGATCGGGTTCCCAGCGTCTGCTCTCCGGGAAGAGAATCCTCCTGGAGCAGGGCACGGCTCTCCATCTGCCATCGTCATTTTCTCCACACGCTGCCAGCGCTGCAGGATCGCTTTGGTCCCTTCTGGACTGAAAACTGCAGGACTTATGGAGAGGGAACAGCTGTCCAGAGCCCAGCAAGGAACAGTCACCCTCTTCACACATCCTTGAAGTCTCCTCAGTTGAAAAAAATCCATTTTTTGCTGTATTTGTTGTTCTCTTGCTGTTTTAAAGGATTTATTTCACCGACTCTCACCCGGATCCCTGTGGGATTGCAGCAGCCAGAAGGGTTGGGTTGGATTTCCTGGAAAAGAAGATTCTTTGGTGGAGCTGGGACATGGACTGTGAAGGGAGCGGGTGCTGCTGTACCTCTGTTCCCAGCCAGGGCACGCTGGGTCGCTTGGGGCTCCCCCACCTCCTCTGTGAGTCCTGAGTCAGTGCTGCATTCCTGCCAGGATACGATCCTGCCTGTCCCTGATCCTGGCTCTGACCAGCACCATTCCCATGCCAAGGTTCTGCCCCACAGCCTCGCTCCTTCTCCCGGCTATGCCAGGACCCAGCGCCAGCCGCTCCCAGCATCGAGCTGGTGCCAACCCCTGCAGCCAGAGTCTGCTTTGTTTTCCTGGAAAGGGGGCACTTTCCAGGGATTTGTGGAGGAAATAAACTTCTGAAAGTGGGTGTTCAGCCCTGGTGGCATCTCAGCAATGGCTCAGCATGTGCAGGTGTGGCTTCTGCCACCTTCCCTGGGAGAGCAGTGTCCAGGCAGGAATTCCCAGCAGAGTTTCCCCCTTTGCAGGTGTGGTAAGCCATGAGCCAGAAACATTCGGGAAGAGCAGGAGACTCCTGAATTCCTTAAAGGAGTTGGAGGTTGTGATGGCAGTGACATTCCATGTGCAGGCACTGGCAGCATCCCAAGGCTTCCCAGCCCGGGTGTGTGGTGTGTCCGTGTTTTGGGAGCCGGCTCCAGCAGCCCGTGTTCAGCCCCAGCACGTTCCATGGCTGCTGCCGTTCCAAGGCCCCGTTATCCCGTGACAGCCACGGGCCACCAGCCGTGACGGTGACCTTCTGCAGCATCTGCTGGTGGCCTTGGGAGCTCGGTGGCTCTACACGTGTGATCCATGGCAGTTGTCTCCCTTGGAGGGGCTCCAGCTGCTCCCTCAGAATAGCCAGGGATTTCACACGGTGTGGATTGTTCCGCTCTCCCGGCTGCTCTCCCAGGATGCAGCTCCAGCGCTCGGACGTCGGCCGGGCTCGGCTCCATGTGCGAGGACAAGGACAATGCCAGCAGTGCCCAGGGCTCTTTGCTGCTGGGGAAAAGAAGAGCTGAGGTGTTCTCCACAGCTGATCCATGGCTGAATCCCAGCCATCCATGGGGTCTCGGGATACCCTTTTCCTCCGTGTATTCCTGTGGAGCTGCTGAACGAGGGCCCGACTTTATTCCGTGGGTTTTGTTGAAGAAATACACTTCAGTGCAAGGGGAATGTTCCAGGCCTGTCCAACCTCTCTGTGCCAGGACGGCCAGAACTCCAGCTGGAACTCCAGTGTGAGCCATCATTTTTTGTGGAGAGCAGTGAGGAGTGGCTTCCTCAGAGGCCAGGATCGGGACCAGCGCTGGGAAACGTCATCAGTGACAGGGACACCGGGATCCAGGGCACCCCCACACGTTTGTCACTGACACGGAGCTGGGTGCTGTGGTCACACCCTGGAGGGAAGGGATGGGGCATCCAGAGGGACCTGGACAGGCTGGAGAGGTGGGACCGTGCCAGCCTCATGGAGTTCAGCAGGACCAAGGGCAAGGTCCTGCACCTGGCTCGGGGCAATCCCAGCACAAACAGGATGGGGAGGATGGATTGGGAGCAGCCCTGGGGAGAAGGAGCTGGGGATTGGTGGGGAGAAACTCCACAAGCCCTGGCCATGAGCGCTGGGACCTGAAATCCCCATGCTCTGGGCTGATCCCCAGCATGGGCAGCAGGAAAGGGATTGGGTTCTGCCCCTCTGCCCCACTCAGGTGAGAGCAGAGCAGCTGTGGCTGCCCCTGGATCCCTGGCAGTGTCCAAGGCCAGGTTGGACATTGGGGCTTGGAGCAGCCTGGGACAGTGGGAGGTGTCCCTGCCATGGCAGGGGACGATCCCCAAGGTCCCTTCCAACCCAAACCAGTCTGGGATTCCTGAGCATCTCCCCATTTGTGCCTGGACGTCTCCACAGGTGCCAGCTGTTGAGGTTTTCCCTTGCCTTGCCGGTCTCTTTAGCTGCCTCCAGGCTGATGGTGGTGGTGGTACCATAGGAGGTGATCCTGGGGCTCTTCGTTCAGTGCCAGGCAGATTCAGTGACCCGTGTCCAGGGGTCTGTGCCAGGAGCAGGGATGAGGGGGCTCCAGGGCGAGGGACAGGTCGGCACCCCCCATCTCTTCTCACCCCCTTTCGCTTCTCTTCCCCCTCACTCCTTTCCTCTCCATTTGCCTCCCATTCCGCACCACCCTCCTGCGCTTGGGGCAGGGCCGCGGCCCCTCACCCCCATCCCGTGTCCGGGCATTGCCGTGGGATCGGGGGAAGCACCGGAGCTCCTGGCCCGGCTGCCCGGGCACGCTGGCACCTGCGCAGGGGCCCCGGGGCCAGCACCCATCCAGCCGGGAGGAGCGAGCTGTGACTTGTCATTTCCCCCGTCCTCCTGCCTCCCACTCTCCCAAGGGGCTCCGGGAGCCCCTCTCGCCCCGTTGGCCGTCACCGGTAGGCACAGGCTGGGCACAAACCACGTGCAGCGGCGGGGCTGGGCATGGCTTCGTGTGGGAGCGCCCAACCTCTAATTCCTGCCGCCGGGATTAGAGGTTGGCACCGGCTGGGCCGGGAAAGGGGCAGGGGCGGGGGGCGCGGGCGCACGCGGATGTGGCGAGGGCTGAGGGGCGCTCCGGGGAACCTGGGGGGACACCGGGCTTGGGGCGAGCCGGGAGCACTCTCGGGTCCCGCTGGGATCCGTGGAGGAGGAATGAGCCTCCATCCTGCTTCCCTGTCCTCGCTCCCTCCCAGCTGCTCGGGGGGTGCTGGCGGTGAGCCCCCGTCCCGGGGTACCCTGAGGGCACACGGGGGGGTGCGGAGCCGGGGCAGGGCGGCAGCCGGGGGTGGGCAGGGGCTCACTGCCAGCCCCTCTCCGGGGTCGCTGGGGGGTCCCCACGCCCCTCTCGCCCCCTCAGCCGCTGCTTCCATCCGTGTGTGCGGGGCCGGGCCGGGCGGGCACTGACGCCCCTCTCTCTCCGCCCTCTCACCGCAGAGATTTAACTCGCTGCGACTCCGACTCCTCCATCCCGCACCTGAGCGACCACCAGCGTATCCCCAGCTCGGCGCCCAAGCTGCTGGCTGCCCGGCCCACGCTGCTGACCAGGTCCATGGAGGAGGCTGTCCCCGGGCCCCCGGCCCCCGGCGCGCCCACCCCCAACGGCGGCAGCCGGCACGGGGAGCCCTCCGCCCTGGCGGCCTTGCAGGAGCGGCTGCCCGAGAGCCCCATGGTGATGAAGAAGATGATGATGGTGAACCACGGCATGGAGAAGTCCTCCAGCCTGGGGGAGATCAGCCACCCGACGGCCGGCAAGCCCAGCCACTCGGATTCGTCCCGGTCGCACAGCCCCAGCTCCACCGACCCCGACACCCCCTCCCCCATCTCTGACTGCCGGCCCAGCGGCGCCAGGAACACCCGCATCCCGCAGCTGGCCGCCAAGAAGAGTCCGGGGGACGAGGACAGCAGCCTGACGGGCGACGAGGTTGACCTCGGCCAGAGCAAGAAAAAGTTCCCCCTAAAGATCTTCAAGAAGCCCAAGAAGTAGGGGGAGGACACCCCCGGACGCGTCCCGCCGAGCCCGGGGCCGGCCGTGCACCGGGAACGCAGCGCGGCCCCGGCACCCTCCGCACCCCGAGTCACCCCCAGCGCCGGCACGGGAGGAGCTATTTAAACTTATTTATTTCCTATCTCCGAGACGAAAAACCGCGACGCCGCCGGCTCCCCCGGGAGAAGAGCCGCCCCTGCCCTCCCCTCCGACCGCTGCGGTCCCGGCTTTGCTGTGCATGGCTTCCAGTTACTCCTGCTCTGCTCAGCCACGCGGCCTTTGGGTTTGGTTTCAATGTGGTTTTATTTTTTTATTTTATTTTTTATCGTTGTTGTTATTACTTTGTTTTCCTGCCTCCTCCAACTTTTGCACAGGCTGATGGAGGGTCGGGGCGGCGCCGGCTGCTCCGCGCTCCCGCCCGGGGTGACTCAGGTCGCAGCGGTTCTCCCTCATTTCTCCGAGTCACTTTTCCACCCCGGCCCCCACGGCTACGCCCCTGGGAGGGGGATCCCCTCCTGAGCAGCTCTCGCTACGCAGGAGCAGGGGAGGACTCTGCCCTTGCCGGTACTTGTGTGCCCCCGGTCCCCACGTCCCGCCCGGGGGCTCGGGGGGACGCGGCTGTCCCCGCACTGCTCTGCCCGGTGGCCGGGGGAGGTTGGGACACCGCGGGGGAGGGGCCCACGCCTGTCCCCGGCTTTACTTCCCCGGGCACCGTCCCCAGTCCCCTGGACTCCTCCGAACCCGCCGTGCCCCGGGGACCCGGCTGAGGACCCTGGTGACAAGGGACAGTGAGGGAAGGGCCATCCCGAGGGGTGTTGGTGCAGAGCCAGGTCCAGCCGCCACATCCACACCAAGAGGAGGGGGCTCCCGGGAGCAGGGGCCGTCCCCTGTCCCCGTGTCCCCTGTCCGGGGTGGGCAGGGCCAGAGGGAGGGACCAGGACACAGGGGGCTCTCCAGGGCAGGGGCCAGGCTGTGCCTGGCTGGCAGGACAGTGACAGTGTCCTCCCGCTGTCCTGGCTCCATCCCCTGGAGCAGGCCGGGTGCTGGGGGCTCTGTGCCCCCCCGAGGGATGCAGGAGGCTCACACGGGCAGTGTCCCCCTTGCCCTGAGGCCACACGCCGGGGTGTCCCTGGCTGTGCCAGCCCGTGCCCGGTGCCAGCACAGCCTGACCTGGGGCTCAGTCCGTCCTGAGCCTCTCGCAGGGGCTCTCCAGTCCTCCCTAAGCACACTGTGGGTCACATTCTGCTGCTCACAGCCCCCGGCTCGGCGTGTCCCCATCGCAGCCCTGGCCTCTGAGGGGGTCCCCACTCAGGGCAGCAACTGTGGCTGAGCCCCCCTCCCTCCGAGGGCTGAGCCTGTCCCTAGGGATGAGCCCTGCCCCATCTCCAGGGCTGAGGACCATTCCATCCCGAGGGATGAGCCCTGCCCCAGCCCCGGGGCCGAGCCTTGCTCCATCCCCTTGCTCCCCTCTCCCAGCTCCCTCCAGGAGCATCCCCCAGCACCAGGGCTGCCAGGGGAACCCCCAGGCCCCCTCCCGCCCCACTCGAGGTGGCTCCCTGGCACCACACGACCCCCCGAGCCCAGGGTCCCTGTCCTCACTACCCCCTTTGTCCCTAGCCCCCAAACCACTGTCCCACACGTCCCTGGGGGTGGGGGGGGGCTGCTCCTGCCGAGGCAGAGGAGGATGCACGATGGGGGAAGGAAGAGGAGGCTGGGCCAGATGCCGAGAGCCCCCGGGGCCTTGCTTTATGCCAGAGTAATATATTTGTGTCTTGACAATTCAGGAAGGGCTACAAAGGTGTTTTTTGTTCCGTAGGTGGGAGTTAAACAATTTCACTGTTGCTTTGGGATAAGTGAAAAATTCCTCTCAATGACTTAAGTGCCTGCATTTCCCTGGGGACGGGGGGACGCACTCGGCCCCGCGGCCGGGGCTGCTGCCTGGGCACCCCGATTCCATGGGCACCCCGATCCCCTGGGCACCCCGATCCCCTGGGCACCCCGCTGTCACGGGCAGGGCCCCCCGGGAGCAGGGCTGGCGGGGTCGGGGCTGGAGCTGCTTGTGGTGGCAGAGACCTGTGGATGTTTCTGGAGAAGGGGTTGGGGATCCACCAAACGGCAACTGTTGATGCATCTGCCAACTCTTGATTTAAGGTTTTTTTTTTTTTTTTGTCATTTCATAAAACTTTTCAATCCAATAAAGCATGTAGTCTATTTTACGAGCCGCTGGCTGCTGCTCTCTTTTTCCAGCCCTTCCCGGGCTTCCAGCACAGTGGGATCGGGGCATTGGGGGCCTGCTGGGGATGTGCTCCCTGCCAGGTCAGGGGTGACAGAGGGACACCCCGGCTCCCCCCTGCACCAGGGCCATGCAATCCCTGAGCCGTGAGCAGAGTCCTGTCCCATGGGAATCGGATCACAGCTCCACGGGCACCGTGGGCACCAGCCCAGCCCAGCCCATGGCCATGGAAAATGGAGCTTTCTTGGCAGCAGCTGGAGCTGGCGTCAAGCCGACCTGGGAGGCAGCGGTGGGATCCACCCCGGGGTCATCCTGTCATTGCCACTGCCATGGGGACACTGCTGGCAGCCGGGGCAGGGACACACGGCCACCCCCAAACTGCTTCAAGAGATGCGACAACTCCATGGGCAGCGGGTCCTGCTCAGAGTCCCCCAGAAACACCTCTGAGGTGCAGGACATTTCCAGGAAAAAGAACGAAATCCACGCTGGGGTCGGTGATTGGCACCTGCCGGGATGTGGGATGGCGATGGCACAAGGGGAGCCAGGAGCTGTCCCCTGGGATGTGCCCCCGGCAGATCCCGGTGTTTCCAATGCACTGACATCTCCATCTTCACACACCTTGTCCCACCAACAGCCCTCTCGGAGGGGATCCTGCTCCCTGCAGCCCCAGCCTGGCCACATTTGCTCTAGAAAAGCCCATTTTCCAGGGGAGAAATGGGCACTTCCCGGCCTTCCCAAGCCCTGCCCCTCCGGGTGGCAAAGCTCTGCCACAGCCTTCGTGGTTCATCCAAACCCCACAGCCCCTGGGGCTGCCTCCTCCTTAGCCTGGCGCTCATTAGCGCTCATTAACACTCATTAGGGCCGGCTGCCTCCACGTGCCCGTCCAGGGAATCTGCAGCCGGCTCTGGCAGCGCGGGGCAGGGCTCAGGACACCTGCTGGGGCGGTGGCACCGGGTGTCCCTGCTCTGTCCCCTGCCCTCCTGCCAGGGAGCTGCAGAGGGATAATGTCCCCATTTCCTTGTGGAATCAGGAGTGACCACAGGGCCCTGTTGGCTCTCCAGCACCGCTGGGTGGGGGTGAAGCCCTGCAGGGCCTCAGGAGCTGGTGAAATGGCTCCGTCTCCTGCCCAGGCCCCTCTCAGCAGCGCTGGTGCCATGCCATGGACCCCATGGAAGCTGTGCTGGGGCAGCACCGTGGTCTTCCTCTGCACCCTCAGCCTCACAAATGGAACAACTGCTCCACCTACTCCTGGTTTCAGAAAAGGGTGAGTAAAACTCGGAGGAGAACTTAAGGGCAAACATCTGTGAGTGCAGCTCGGGCTCTGACCAGACCAAAATGCCACTTGGGATTATCTTCCTTCTGTAGGCCCTTTTCCAATGAAACAGAGACACCACCCTGGCTTTATTCCCATTTCCCGATCGGTCCCAAACATTCCCTGTGAACCATTTTGAGGGGAGGGCTCTCAGGGCTCTCTCTGAGCAGGACCAGGCTCACCTGGTGCTTTGGGCACCTTCCCAACCAGCCTGGGGGCCGAGGAACCCACAATGGCATTTTGGCTTGGAATCCAAACGGAACCAATGCCCTCACCTGGGAAGGGACAGTGGCCCATCCACAAGCAATAAAAACCTGAATTTCCAGCCCCTTTAAGCCCCAGGATCTCTCTCTGAGCCTCTCAAGATCAGCCTCAGCCCAAGGGTGACTTGCACGTTGATGGTTATTTGTTCTCTCCTGGAGCAAACCCCAACATTTCCAGTGGGGTGCTGCATTTGGCTCCGCTTCCTGTTCCCCCCAAAGTGGGAGCAGCTCAGCCCGACCCTGCGGGCAGGAGGGATCTGGGGGAGAGGCACCTCACAGGCTGCAAACCACAAACAGGAGATGTTCTCCTGCCAGTTTGGGCTCCCAAGAGCCACAGCTCCTGGTTCCCGAGACATCCAGAGTGGGATTGGAGAGGAACTGATGATGTTTGGGGTTGGATTCTGGACAGGAACCTCTGTGGTGCTTTGGTGCTGTTGCCCCTCAGCCCTCACAGGACTTGCAGAACCATGGAATGGTTTAGGATGGAGGGACCTTAAGGATCATCCAGTGCCACCCCTGCCATGGCAGGGACACCTTCCACTGTCCCAGGCTGCTCCAAGCCCCAATGTCCAACCTGGCCTTGGGCACTGCCAGGGATCCAGGGGCAGCCACAGCTGCTCTGGGCACCCTGTGCCAGGGCCTCCCCACCCTCCCAGGGAACAATTCCTTCCCAAGATCCCATCCAGCCCTGCCCTCTGCCACTGGGAAGCCATTCCCTGGCTCCTGTCCCTCCATCCCTTGTCCCCAGTCCCTCTCCAGCTCTCCTGGAGCCCCTTTAGGCCCTGCAAGGGGCTCTGAGCTCTCCCTGGAGCCTTCTCCTCTCCAGGTGAGCACCCCCAGCTCTCCCAGCCTGGCTCCAGAGCAGAGGGGCTCCAGCCCTGGAGCAGCTCTGTGGCCTCCTCTGGACTCTCTCCAGCAGCTCCATGTCCTTCTGCTGTTGCTGTCCCAGGGCTGGAGGCTCTGCAGGTGCAGCTTTGAGCTTGGGAGAGAACTTTGTGTAATTTCAGCTCTTTCCCTGCTGCTGCTCTCGCCCTGGGCCAGAGACCGACGGCACCGCGGCCGTTCCACAGCGGAGCCTCAGATTGTTCCTGTCCAGTGGTTCCTTGGACACCTCCAGGGACGGGGACTCCACCACCTCCCTGGGCAGTGGGATACAAAGTTTAATCACACATTTCACGCCTGGGCCTTGATTTAGGGTAATTATCATTAACATAGTTATTGTTTTGGCGTTTTAGGACGGAGGTCTTTTGTCCCTTCGCGGGCTTCGTCATTGGCGCCCTCAGCCCCGTCCTGTCCCTCCGCCTCCTCCCCCGGTGGGGGGGGAGGGCGCCGCCATCTTTGAAGCGGGCAGAATTCGCCGTCTTCCCCAGCGGGGCGGCGATTCCCGGGGGGAAAGTGGGGGAAAATATCGGGATGAGGGACGGGATTAGTGTCCTCCAGCGGTTACAGGCAGCGCCGGGAGCGTGGCGCTGCGGGAAGGGGGCGAAGCAGCGCGCCGTGCCCGGAGGCAAGATGGCGGCGGCCGCCTCAGCGGGGCGGGGCGCGCGCGGCGGGCGCGGGAAGCGGCGGGCGCGGAGCTGCCGAGAGGGACCGGGAGGCTCCGACACGGACCCGCCGCCGCCATGCACGTCGTGAAGCGGGGTGAGCGCTCCCCCCCGCCCCGGGGGCGCCCCGCTGCTCTGGGGGGGTCCCTCACGGTACCGAGTGTCGGGGGTGGGGGGCACTGTCCTGCCCAGGGCACCCAGTGTGTGGGCATGGGACCCCTCGGCTTTAAGGGTCCCTGGTGGCACCTGAAGGGGGATCCCTATCCCCATTCTGGGTTTCCCTCGTGGCGCATGGAAGGATGGGGTTCCCTCTGCTTTGGGGGTCCCTTGCATGGCACCCGAGGTAAGCAGACGGGAGCCCCCCCGTTTTGGAAGGGTCCCTCGTGGCACGTGAGGGATGGGACCTCCTCAGTTTTGGGGGTACTTTATGGCACATGGTGTGAGGGGATGAGACGCCCTTCTGCTTTGGGGGTCCCTCTCATGGCACCCATAGAGAGCAGATAGGGTGCCCCTCTCTCTTTTAGGAGAGTCCTGCATGGGAAGATGGGATCCCCTCAGCTCTGAAGGTCCCTCGTGGCACCTGGTGTGAGGGGATGGGCTCCCCTCAGCTTTGGGGGGAGCCCGGGGTGAGAGAGCTCCCCCCAGGACACCAAGAGTGAGGGACGAGACCCCTCAGTTTGGTTTGGGTCCCATGGCAGCAGCTCTGGGCTTGGGCTCCACCCCTTTGGTCCCAGGGGTGCTGGGCCAGGGGAGGAGTCCCCGGGCTGAGGTGAGGGGTGACCCTCAGCTGGGTCCCCACCCTTGGGAATTGGGTTTTTGCAGTTTTAGGTGGGAATTCTTGGGGTGGAGGGGGAGCCTCCCCTTTCCTTGTACCCCACCCGAGCAGGCTGTCCCTGGTGATTCCCACACCGAATCCCCCCGTGGGAGGGGCTGTGAGGGCATTCTGTGCTGAACTGGTCCTTACTGGTGCGGCACTGGTGTGCCGTGGGCTCTGTCCCCAGATGGGCGCCAGGAGCGGGTCATGTTTGACAAGATCACATCGCGCATCCAGAAGCTCTGCTACGGCCTCAACGCCGACTTCGTGGATCCCGTGAGTCCCACTCTTCATCTTCCCGCCCTGACCCCGACTTCTCCTGGGCAAAAGCCAGGTGGAAACCCTGGCAGGAATTCCCAGGGTGTCCTTTGTTGGATTCGAGGATCCCTGTGGGTCCCTTCCCGCTCAGGATGTTCTGTGATTCCATGAACTCTTGGCAAATGGATCCAGAGTTTGTTCCAGTTATTTGTGTTCTGAGGGCTTTTGCTTCTCAGGTGCAGAGACTGTGGAGAGGAAAATCCCCTTTTCCTGTGGTTCATCCCTTTCCCCTCAAACCTTGGTGAAGCCCTTGAGCCCCTGGTACTTTGCTCCAATTCCCATGTTCTGGATTTGGCAGGGTGCTCCCAGTGTCAGTCTGCAAAGCTGGAGCAATGCCATATGGAAGTAGCTCTGGATCCCCTCCTGGTCAAACACCAGGTCAGAATTCCCTGCCATTGCAACTCCCCTGCTTGGTTTTCTGAGCTGTGCAGGGTTTGGGGTGGGCATTGGTCCCACTTATGGAAACTTCTCCTTCCAAACCCTGTGCCCAGGGTGGCTCCCCCTTGGATCCATTGATGTCTGTGCGATTTTTATGGAGGTCTCAGACCCAGTCTGGCCATTTGGAGTCACCAGCTGAGGCTCTTCCCATCTCCCAAGTTCTCATGATCCATTCTCCTGTCTGAAATTCCACCCCTCAAAGAGTTGCCAGTGGTCCTGTACCCAAAAGTCTTTGGGATGGAGAGCAGGAGGAGGACACTGGTGACTTGGTGACCACAGCACAAAGTGTCCTGACTTGCCCCCAGGGGCTGGGAGTTGATGCTGAGGACAGAAGTGAAATTCCGAGTCCTCCTGCCTCCTCATGGCCCTGAATTCTTATTTATTCTGCAGTCGTGTGTGACCTCTTTTCCTGGAGCTCAGTTTCTCCTTTGGGACTTAGATCTGCTGGTGCCAGAAGCTTCCCAGGCCAACAGTAACGCTCCCAAACCCTGTGCTAACGTTCCCAGTGAGGCTGTAAATCTCACGAGTTGTGCAAAAGTAACAGCAGTTCACAAAGGTTCTGTAGAGATTGGTGTGGCCAGAAAAATTCTGGCCTGGTCAATCCTATTGCCTGGAAACCATCCTTACACAGAATCTCAGAAGGATTTGGGTTGGAAGGAGCTTTCAAGCCCATCCAGTGCCACCCCTGCCAGGGACAGGGACACCTTCCACTGTCCCAGGCTGCTCCAAGCCCCAATGTCCAACCTGGCCTTGGACACTGCCAGGGATCCAGGGGCAGCCACAGCTGCTCTGGGCACCCTGTGCCAGGGCCTCCCCACCCTCCCAGGGAACAATTCCCAGTTCCCAAGATCCCATCCAGCCCTGCCCTCTGGCACTGGGAAGCCATTCCCTGGCTCCTGGCCCTCCCTGCCTTGTCCAAAGTCCTTCTCCAGGTGAGCATTCCCAGCTCTCCCAGTTTGCTTTCCTCTTCCCGCACAGCAAGCGGTGCTGTGGGCACTGAGATCCATCTGAACCGTGGGGATTGCCGGTCCCTGACCTCGGGCGTTTCCCTCTTGCAGGCACAGATCACCATGAAGGTGATTCAGGGGCTGTACAGCGGGGTCACCACGGTGGAGCTGGACACTCTGGCCGCAGAGACCGCGGCCACGCTGACCACCAAGCACCCCGACTACGCCATCCTGGCCGCCCGCATCGCTGTGTCCAACCTGCACAAGGAGACCAAGAAAGTCTTCAGTGGTGGGTGAACGTCTCCAGCTGCTGGGGGGAGAGACCGAGTGGGAGGTTTGGAGCACAGAAAGATGGAAATCTCTCAAGTGGGAGTTCCTCCAGGCTGGCTGAGAATGCCATGGAGATGAAACCCACGAGTTTCCCAAGGCAAATGGAATTGCCTGGTTTATGAACAGCAGTTGTAGAAATAGAGGGGTGAAACGTGATGGATTGAGATCAGGTTGTAGCCACTTTCCTCCCCTATTTGTTGCTTTTTACGCGGGTTTTGACAGAATTTATAAGAGAGGTGCATTGTTAAGGTTCAGTGCTGAGCTGTAGAAGAGCAGTTGTGTGTCTGAGGGGCTGGAGGGGGTTGTGTCCGAGGATGGGCATTCCTGCCTCTTCCACCCCTGGATCCCAGTGCCAGGTGCTGCAGGTACCTGGACATGTCCTGTTCATGTCCCTTTCCCTTGCAGATGTGATGGAGGATCTCTACACCTACATCAACCCTCACAATGGGAAGCACTCCCCAATGATCTCCAAAGAAACTCTAGACATAGTTTTGGCCAACAAAGATGTAAGTAGTGGGGGTTTTTCACTTCTGAACTATTGAACTGAGTTTTGAAAACTTAGATAATTTGGTTTTCTTATTTTTTAAGCAAGACATGTTTGTTTTAGGGCAAAAAGGCGACACAGAAACCAGTGCAGGGCATGAGCGGAGAGTGTAAGAGGGGATGGGGGAGTTTTCTTCCTGTAAGGATGTTTTTGTAGTAGAATTTGTTTTCTTGGATGTTCCCATTGCCACAATCAGCACAAGTAATTAATTTGAGAAATAGCACCTTGTGCTGGAGCAAAATGAGGCAGCACAGGAGGGAGGGAAGAGATTTGGGTTAAGGTTCCGAGTCATTCCAGGTCTGTGTTCCTACTGGGAAGTTCTGTTTGTCCTTTGCTTCTGTGTTTTGTTTCTCGTTGTCCAATTAGATTTCAGTAAATTCAGCCAAAAACTGAGTGGAAATAAAGGTTTTTGAAGCCGTGCTTGTGTTGTTTTGAGGGAAGTGCTGTTCCTGCTTCATTCCTGTGCTCTGTGCCCCTTTACACACCAGAGCTTTGGGGCCAGGAATGCCAACAGGGATAACATTGTTACACCTTGTAAAGGTCACTGTCGTTATTTCCTGCAGCGCCTGAACTCTGCCATCATCTACGACAGAGACTTCTCCTACAACTACTTTGGCTTCAAGGTAAAGAGCACATTGTCCTGGGTCTGTTGGGAAGGATGGGAATGCTCGTGGGATACCTGGATTGTGGCAAAGGGGGGCACAGGACATCAGTGGGGCTGCGAAGATGAGGGGGACCTGCACAAAGCAGCTGTCCAGTGGCATAAATCATGGAGTTTTCTTGCTGCTGGAATATTTTAACTGTTGGGCAGTCACAGCAGATCAAACTGGATGTTGTTGGATGCCATTCCTAAAGGAAATAATATAATCCTTAATACACCAAAGAAGGGATTTTTGCTTTTCCCATTGTTTAGTGGAGCAGTTCTCTCAGTGTATCATCCCAGACATTTATCCTCTTCCATGCTGCTGGAGCCTCTCCCCACACCACCCCAGGGGCTGCTCTGCTGCCCTCACACCAGCTCAGCTGTGCTGCTCTGTTTTGGGTCTGACTCGGGTTTCGGGCTCTCTGGAGGGCTCCACTATTCCATAGCTCCGGGAACTCCAGAGAGGTTGTGTGGGTTCAGGGCAGTGTGGAACCTCCTGCCCGTGCTCCACACACTCTATAATCCAAAGCACTGTTAGTGGACTTGTGTATTTTCAGTCATTAATCACCCAATTCAGCTAATAAAGAGAGGAGGAGCAAAGTGCAGGGGTGGTGAAGCCTGAGATGAGGGGTGTGGAGATGATTGGGGTTTTTTAAAAAATCCAAATCTGCCCGTCTGCTAAAATCCATCCTCTCTTTTAAAGACTCTGGAACGCTCCTACTTGCTGAAAATCAACTCCAAAGGTAAGAGCTGTTCCTAGTGCTGAGCACTTCTTAAGAAATTTGAGTTAGTTTAAATGAAATTAAAGCTAAATTTAAGTTCTGTGCTGTCAGTGATGCAGGCCCTTGGAAATCCTGGGACACCAGAAGGGTCAGAGATGAATTATAATATCATAAAACTGAAACATGATTGGATTTGGGACTGGATATTTGATTGGATTTAACTGTTAATACAGGTGGGGTTTTTTCCCTCCTCCATGAGAGCAGTTGAGCATTGGAGCAGGTTGTTCCTTGCATTTTTCAAAGCCTGATGGGATAAAGTCCTGAATAATCAGGCCTGGTGCTCTTCAAGCACGAGTCAGGCTGGAGAACTCAAGTTCCTTCCAACCTGAATCACTCTGTGATTCCATGAAAACTCTGGCTCTCAGGTGTCCCAGAGCCAGACACGTCTGTGTCTCTCTGTGACTGTCACATGGAGTCTTCTTTCTCCCTGGCTCTCTGGGTGTAGTTGGTGGGTGAGAGGCTGGACATGCCCCAGCCACGTGCCCAGGCATCCCAAAATCCCTGTGCTGATCCCCAGTGTGGGGAGCAGGAAAAGGGGGATTCTGCCTTGCTCAGGTGGGACCCCACCTGCAGAGCTGCCCCAGCCCTGGGGCCCAGCACAGGGAGGACGTGGAGCTGCTGGAGAGAGTCCAGAGGAGGCAGCAGGATGAGCAGAGGGATGGAGCAGCTCTGCTGGGAGGAAAGGCTGGGAGAGCTGGGATTGTTGAGCCTGGAGAGGAGAAGCTTTGGGCTGAGCTCAGTGTGGCCTTGCAGGGCCTGAAGGAGCTGCAGGAACCATGGAGAGAGCCAATTTCCAAGGGCTGGAGGGCCAGGAGCCAGGGAATGGCTTCCCAGTGGCAGAGGGCAGGGCTGGATGGGATCTTGGGAAGGAATTGTTCCCTGGGAGGGTGGGGAGGCCCTGGCACAGGGTGCCCAGAGCAGCTGTGGCTGCCCCTGGATCCCTGGCAGTGCCCAAGGCCAGGTTGGACATTGGGGCTTGGAGCAGCCTGGGACAGTGGGAGGTGTCCCTGCCATGGCAGGGGTGGCACTGGGTGGGCTTTAAGCTCCTTCCCACCCCAACCCATGGAATTCCCCAATTCTGTTCCCCTGCAGTTGCTGAGCGTCCCCAGCACATGCTGATGAGGGTGTCTGTGGGCATCCACAAGGCCGACATCGACGCTGCCATCGAGACCTACAACCTGCTCTCGGAGCGCTGGTTCACCCACGCCTCACCCACGCTCTTCAACGCGGGCACCAACCGCCCCCAGCTCTCCAGGTGCTCTCCCTCTCCTTAATGCATTCCTGGGCACAGGGAAAGGCTTAGGGATCACACCTGCTCACGTGAGACGCTTGCACAGCCTCTGAAATGAGCAGCTCTGTTTCTGTGCGTGTTTTATGAAGTTCTGAGCAGCTGCTGTCAAGTTTTAGCTGTCTTTGGGGAAAAATACCCATGTTTCTGTAAACTCTAGAGATAATGGAAACCTTTGCATGGCTGTGTTATGTTGGAAAGTTCCTGATGTGCGTGGTCTGCTGCAGGTTACTGAATGAATCCTGGTAATTCTTTTCTAAAAGCAGCAAGCGTAACGGATAGGTTTTTGATATCGTATATATCAGGGAAAGGATTATATTTTATAAAGGTTTGTATCAATGTATTGGGAAAGGTTCTTTCCCCAGAGGGTGCTGGGCACTGCCCAGGCTCCCCAGGGAATGGGCACGGCCCCGAGGCTGCCAGAGCTCCAGGAGCCTTTGGGCACCGCTGCCAGGGATGCCCAGGCTGGGATTATGCAGGGCCAGAAACTGGACTCTGATCCCTGTAGGTCCCTTCCAACTCAGGGTATTCCATGATTCTATGATGAAAAATGTTTGATAGCAGAGGTATCAGCAGTACAGATATCGCTCGTGCTGTTTTCTGGAGCTGTCCTTTATTCCACACCTGTGGGGTTGCTCTGTGGAGCCCATTAAAGGTCCCATGTCTGCCCTGGTTTTTGCAGCCTGGTGAAACACTTGTGACTTTTCCTTCCCACTTTTGTCCACTGCCACCATTTGTTTCCTTCAGCTGCTTCCTGCTGTGCATGAAGGACGACAGCATCGAGGGCATCTACGACACCCTGAAGCAGTGTGCCCTCATCTCCAAGTCTGCTGGGGGCATTGGCCTTGCCGTGAGCTGCATCCGTGCCACGGGCAGCTACATTGCTGGGGTGAGTGTCCAGCACAGGGCCACTCCTGCTGCTCCCAGGAAATGCCCTCACTCTGCCTGCCAAACCAGTGTTGCTTCTCACTCACTTCACACAGCACTGAGCCTCCCTCAGTAGTCCCTTGGCCTAAGACAGGAAGGTTGGTTTTCCTCGGTGTTTTGGCTTCCTGATAGAAATCCTTCCAAAAAGAGGATTTTATTCCACTGTTTGGTCAGACAATTCCAATGTTTATGTATTAGCAGCCTAGGAATATGCCCAGAGACTCATGCACTAGCCCTTTGCCTTTCTGTGTCTCTAACTGCCCCAGACCATCTGTGGACGTGTGTTTGGGGTTTCTTGTCACAGTGTGTGTAAACCCTGCAAGCCTTTAGGTGACAGTGTAGGGGAAAGAAGTTGGGAGGGACATTTTATTAACTCTGGGACACATAGCTGATATCTACTTTTTTGTCAGAAAAAGCGTGGGGAAAGGACTGGAAATAATTGGTGATGATCAGTATAAGAGCTTGGCAGAGCAAGGAAAGAGCCACAGGAAATGCAGGCCAGCCCCTGCAGGGAGTTGCTTTTCAGTTCTGATGGTTGTCCTGTGCCTCTGCAGACAAACGGGAATTCCAACGGGCTCGTTCCCATGCTGAGGGTCTACAACAACACCGCCCGCTACGTGGATCAAGGTGGAAACAAGGTACCTCTAACAAGGGCCCACAAGGGCACCTCGGGTAATGGGAGAGCTTCCACACTGGGAAGGGTTGTCCCATGAACACCAGGGAGCTGCTGGAGTGGTTGTGGGTGGCACATCATCAAAAAAGGGCATTTTCCCCCTTGTGCTGGTATCTGGTGTTCCCCTGGTGTTGCCCCCCAGTTCCCAGCTGGTTTGGGGTGTTGTGTGCGCTCAGGGGCGGGGCAGGAGGTTTCTTTCCAAGGACAGTTTGTTCTGATCCGGGTTGTGTTCCATGTCCCAGAGACCTGGGGCTTTTGCCATCTACCTGGAGCCGTGGCACCTGGACATCTTTGAGTTCCTGGACTTGAAGAAGAACACTGGGAAAGAAGAGCAGCGAGCCAGGGACCTGTTCTTTGCCCTCTGGATCCCTGATCTCTTCATGAAGCGAGTGGAAACCAACCAGGTGAGAACTTGGCTGGCACAGAAAAGGTCTGGTAGTGGAGGAGCAGATGAGCAGCTGTGGAAGGACCTCAGGAAGGGCTGCAGAGCTGCTTTGCTCCTTGTTCCTTCCAGGACCTTCCTGGAAGAGCTGCTGTACCTTGTTTGAGAACTTGGCTGTGCAGGTAGAGAATGGAGCTGGACAGCTCCAGAGGGATACTTTGCTTTGGGGCTTAATCTTACAGCCCATGACATGTTCTTGGACTGTTGGGCTGTTTTGACTCTGGGGTTTCCTTAAATCAACATTTTCTCAATAAATTGTTCTTCCTATGCCTGCTTGTATTTCACAGGATCCCAGACTGGTTTGGCTTGGGAGGGACCTTAAAACTCATCCAGTCCCACTCCCTGCCATGGGCAGGGACACCTTCACACCTTCCACTGTCCCAGGGTGCTCCAAGCTCCATCCAGCCTGGCCTTGGACACTGCCAGGGATCCAGGGGCAGCCACAGCTTTCATTAACAGAGTGCCTAAAGATTTCCTCTGGATGTTTTTCCTCCTTACAGGACTGGTCCTTAATGTGCCCCAATGAGTGTCCTGGCCTGGATGATGTCTGGGGAGAGGAATTTGAGAAGCTCTATGAGAGGTAGGAAGTGGTGCCATCCTCTCCCAGAGCTGCCCGTGTCCCACGGGATCCTGGGGCTGTGGCACAGGTTTGTGGGAGGGGCTCAGAAGTGGCCACTGGGCTCGTTGTCAGATTGATAAAGATGTGAGGATGAGGATGTGTCCTTCACACTGTGACCTGTCAGGGTGGAGCTGTGTGTGAGTGACCATTTTAGCCTGCCAGAGGGACATCCTGGAGCGAGCCCCACTCAGAGCACTCCATGGCTTTGTGTGGAATTGCTGTGTGGCTGCTGTAGTGACACATTTGTTTCCCTTAAACAAGGACAGTGCTGCTGCCCTGCTGTGAGGGCTCCCCGTGCTAGTTCAGAGCTCAGCAGTGAGGAGGGCTTTGGCTGCCCCAGACCCCGAGGAGTTAAAAGGACTCTTTCCCTGGTTTTGGGGGCTCTGGGGCTGACAAGGCTCCGTGTGTGTTGCAGCTACGAGCGGCAGGGCCGCGTGCGCAGGGTGGTGAAGGCCCAGCAGCTCTGGTACGCCATCATCGAGTCCCAGACCGAGACTGGCACCCCCTACATGCTCTACAAGGACTCCTGCAACAGGAAGAGCAACCAGCAGAACCTGGGCACCATCAAGTGCAGCAACCTGTGCACCGAGATCGTGGAATACACCAGCAAGGAGGAGGTGGGTGCAGAACGGGAGCTCGGAGCGTTGGGGGAAGCTGGGAGTGTCCTGTGGCAGCTCTCTGGGATATGTCTGACTATTGCTTGGGGAAGGGAACAGGCAGCTGAGAAACTTCTGACCTGAGTACTCACAGCTCTTCCACTGACTGTGGGTTCCCTTCCCACTCCTGGGGAGGATTTGGGATGACACAAGACACCCTTCAAAGGGAAAGTGACAAGGAGCAAGATGGGCTTGAAAGTTCCTTCCGACCCAGACCCTTCAGGGATTCTGTGTAAGGATGGTTTCCAGGCAGTAGAACTGACCAGGGCAGGATTTTTCTAGTCATACCAATTTCTACTGAACTTCCCTGAATTGTTGTTAGCTTTTGCACAACTTCTGAGGTGCCACAGGATCGAGGGGTGCACTTTCCCAGCCTGGCAGGTTCCGTGGTGGGTTGTTTCCGTGCAGTTTGGACAGGGAGCTGCTCTGGAGCTGAGCTGTGTGTTCTTGGCCCATCTCTCATGTTTCCCTGTCTCTGCCTGCAGGTGGCCGTGTGTAACCTGGCCTCCATCGCCCTGAACATGTACGTGACCCCTGAGCACACCTACGACTTCAAGAAGCTGGCTGAGGTCACCAAGGTCATCGTCCGAAACCTCAACAAAATCATTGATATCAACTACTACCCTGTGCCAGAGGTGAGTGCTGGGCTGGGGCAGGGCTGAATCCTGCCCAGAGCAATCCCAGAGCAGTCTGGGACACAAGGAGTCACAGGGGAACTCCACAGGCCTCTTGGGAGCTCTGTTAGCCACCTGTTCCCAGGTGGGACCTGTCAGTGCCTGCCTCAACTTCAACCAGAGCAGTTCTGTAGTAAAGCACTTGTAGGAAAAGCCTCCCACTCTGGTTCTGCCATTGGAATTTTTTCATGTGTGAGGATTTCCATAAAGCACAGACCAGCCCTAGGAACAGAGTGGGAAGTGGAACAGAGAGAAGGATCCTGGAAAGATCCTGAGAAGGTGTAACTCATTTTGGTTGGTTTTACAGCTCCCTGACAGGAGGGGGCAGCCAGGTGGGGGGTTGGGCTCTGCTCCCAGAGAACCAGGGACAGGACAAGAGGAAATGGCCTCGACCTGTGCCAGGGGAGGTTTAAGTTGAACATGTGGAAAGGGCTGTCCAGCCCTGGCACAGGCTGCCCTGGGGCAGTGGTAAAGTCCTTATCCCTGGGAGGGATTTGATATCCATGTGGATGTGGCACTTGGGGACATGGTCAGTGGTGGCCTTGGCACTGCTGGGGAACAGCTGGACTTGGTGGGCTCAGAGGGATTTTCCAACCTCAGTGATTCTGTGATTCCGCTCTGTTAAATGTCTTCATTTATCAGAATGTGCTGAATGTTCACTTCTAAATCCTGGCTCCCTTTGCTGGGTCAAACAATCACAAAATCTGTGCTAAGTCCTAACAAACTCAGTCTGGGCCTCAGCAAACAGCAAGCAGTGGGGCCCAGGGCGGGATGGAAGGTGTGTTGAGGTTGTTGCAGCAGGAGGTTTTGCTCCCAGAAGTCTGTCCCAGCCGTGTTGTGCTGGAGGTGACTCTGTGCTGTCCTTGCAGGCCGAGCGCTCCAACCGCCGGCACCGCCCCATCGGCATCGGCGTGCAGGGCCTGGCCGACGCCTTCATCCTCATGAGGTTCCCCTTCGAGAGCGCCGAGGCCCAGCGCCTCAACCAGCACATCTTCGAGACCATTTACTACGGGGCCCTGGAGGCCAGCTGTGAGCTGGCCAAGGAGCAGGGCCCCTACGAAACCTACGAGGGCTCTCCGGTCAGCAAGGGGGTGAGTGCTGGGGACTGGGGCAGGGAAAAGCTCTGGAAGGCTGATCCTGTGCTTGGGCTGGTGCAGAGATCCACAGGGACCTGGCTGATGGCAAGTGGGATCTGAGTCAGCAGTGCCCTGGAGCCAGGAGGGACATCCCTGTCCTGGGGGACACCAGGGCCACCATCACTGGCCAGAGGGAGGGGATTGTCCTGCTCTGGGTTGGGGCGGCCTCACCTCCAGTGCTGGGGGCAGTTCTGGGTGTCTCAATGTAAGAAAGATCCAAGAGAGAGTCCAAAGGAGGAACAGGAGGATGGGGAAGGGTCTGGAGGGGCCCCACGAGGTCACTTGGTCAGTTGGGCCTGGAGGAGCCTGAGGTCAGAGCTCCCCGGGGCTGCAGCTCCTCCCGAGGGGCAGCGCAGGGACAGCTCCGAGCTCTGCTCCCTGGGACAGGGACAGGATCCTGGCTGGAGCTGGGCCAGGGCAGGCTGAGGCTGGAGAGCAGGGAAAGGTTCTTCTTTCCCCAGAGGGTGCTGGGCACTGCCCAGGCTCCCCAGGGAATGGGCACGGCCCCGAGGCTGCCAGAGCTCCAGGAGCCTTTGGGCACCGCTGCCAGGGATGCCCAGGCTGGGATTGTTGGGGGGTCTGGGCAGGGCCAGGGCTGGGACTGGATCATCCCTGTGGGTCCCTTCCCACTCAGGATATTCTCTGATTTGAAAAGAAAAGCAAGACTCAGCCTGTGCTGGCTGTGCCCTGGAGCAGTCACAAGATCGAGTGTTTGTCAGGTCATACAGGAACTTCACTGAGATCTAATTGGAGAGAAGAGTTAATAGGAATAACAGGTCAATTTCCAATGGGATTTATAAAACCTGGAGAAAAGAGTGCTGTCTCTAATTTGGACCAAACTGTGTTCCTCAGATCCTTCAGTATGACATGTGGAACATCACCCCCTCTGACCTTTGGGACTGGAAGGCTTTGAAGGAGAAGATTGCCAAGTGAGTAACCCTGCATGGTTTGTGTTACATGTCAGATAAAACCCAGACTGGGCTGGGTGGGAAGGACCTCAAAGCTCATCCAGTGCCACCCCCTGCCATGGGCAGGGACACCTTCCACTGTCCCAGGCTGCTCCAAGCCCCATCCAGCCTGGCCTTGGTTATGAATTTGGTATGTTCTGTCTACTGAGAACTAAAGACGGGGTCCAAGTGTGAAAACAGCCCCATGTGTTCCCCCACCCCAGCAGATCTTTCCTCAGAGCTGTTTTTTGGGTGGCTTTCTTTCATTTTTGTCCTTTCAAGGCAGAGGAGCCCACCCTCACTGATTCCATCTTGGAGGCATCAGCAGGAGGATTTGTGTTCCCATTAAGAACAAACAGTGAGGAGTGAGCCATGAGCTGGGCTTGGGGGCTCTTCCCTGCTGCCAGGGAAAAGCTGAGCCTTGAACATCCTGAAGACAGGAGTCACTGAAGTGTGAAGTGCCTGTCATGGACTAATTCCATCTCTTTAGCTCTAATTTTTAAATGTGATAGATCTGTCCCATGTCCTGTGTGTGGAGAGGTTTCAGCCTCTTCATGGGCTGCTGGTTCAGCTCTGCCTCAGGGCTGTGAGTTGTGCAGTGCCTGGCAGATTGTCTTCCCTGCGCCCCATCCCATGACTGAGTCATTTGGGAAAGCCTCTGATGAAAGATGAGAATAGCACAGCCCTTTATGACACTTCCACTGGACCCACAGTGCCAGTTCAGTGGTGCTTCCCTTTTCCCTGTGAGTGATGTGAGGCTTTGCAGGTTATCCTGGATTTCCCACTCTGCTATTCTGGCTCTGTCCTGTCTCCCTTGGCTGCAGCTCCCTAACTTTGCCTGTTGTCCCCAGGTACGGTGTCAGGAACAGCCTCCTCATTTCCCCCATGCCAACGGCTTCCACTGCCCAGATCCTGGGCAACAACGAGTCCATCGAGCCCTACACCAGCAACATCTACACACGCAGGGTCCTCTCGGGGGAGTTCCAGGTGAGCTCTGGGGAAGAGCTTTGCTGTTTCTTTATTTGTTGTGGCTAAGGAAGACAAAGGGAGGCCTCACACCTGGGGGCTCAGTTCAGCTGGATGTTGGTATCCAAGCACCGAGGGGACCTGGAGCACTGGGTGCTGCAGGAGCCCAGCTTCGTGTGTTCCACAGTCACCATGGAATAGGTGAAATTATAAACAAGTGCTGCTTTTGTCTGGGAAAAACCTCTGTGGGGCCTCAAGATGGGCTGCAGAAATAACTGCTGAGGGGAGGTTTGGTGATGTGATGGAAGGGACATGGGAAGAGTAACTGAGACTGAGCTGTGAAGCACTCAAGGGTCTGAAGGGGCCATGGCAGAGCTCCACAGGCTCAGGAGGGCTCTGTTGGTTAGGAAAGGGAGTGAAACAAGTCGAGTTCTGGAGGCTGGAGTTAGCAAAGACCCCTCTGGAGACAAGGGGAGTCTGTCCCTGTTTGGGAGGTGTGTCCATCCCCTCTGGGGTGTCTCAGTGCTCTCCATTCCTCTGGGCTGCAGGATCACCCCGGACAGGAGTGGGGAGGTGGAACAGCAGGATCATTGCCATGCCTCCCTGTGTAGGGCAGGAGAGAGCTGTGGGACAGGGAGCCCAGTCCCAGCAGGAAAAGGTGGCTGTGTTTTCTTCCCAGTACTCAGCCTGCCCCTGTCTGTTCTTTCCTGGCATCAGTCTTGATTGTTTACACCCTTCTTTAGGAACCCAGGTTGTGGCCAGTGGCCCTGGGACAGCAAGATGTCTCCTTTTCCCATCTTTTGGAGTTCCTCGGGCAGGGCAGTTCCATACACCCTCCTTTCCCCTTTCTGATTTGCCATGTCCAGTAGAATCCCAGAATGGTTTGGAGGGACCTTAAAGATCTTGTAGTTCCACCCCCTGCCATGGGCATGGGCACCTTCCACTAGCCCAGGTTGCTCCAAGCCCTGTCCAGCCTGGCCTGGAACACTTCCAGGGGTGAGAGTCTGTCAGGAACGTGCAGGATCTTGTTCAACCATTTAAAAACCTTTGGCTTCTGCCCCTCCCAGGTTGTGAATCCCCACTTGCTGAAGGATCTCACGGAGAGGGGCCTGTGGAACGAGGAGATGAAGAACCAGATCATCGCCCACAACGGCTCCATCCAGGTACGGGGGGAGCAGGGCAGGGATTCCTGCCAGGCAGGTCCTGCTCGTTCTGGATTCCCACTTGTCAGAAAGATGATGAAGGGGTGATTTTATAGCAGGGAGTATCATGGAATATCCTGAGCTGGAAGGGACCCACAGGGATGATCCAGTCCCAGCCCTGGCCCTGCCCAGACCCCCCAACAATCCCAGCCTGGGCATCCCTGGCAGCGGGGCCCAAAGGCTCCTGGAGCTCTGGCAGCCTCGGGGCCGTGCCCATTCCCTGGGGAGCCTGGGCAGTGCCCAGCACCCTCTGGGGAAAGAAGAACCTTTCCCTGCTCTCCAGCCTATCCATGCACCTGCTGAGGGGGAGCTGAGTGTGTTCTTGGTGCTTGCAGACACATGATGTCCAGAGGAGGCCACCAAGTTATCAGAGGAAAGGAGCACCTCTCCTACAAGGAAAGGCTCAGAGAACTGGGATTGTTCAGCCTGGAGAAGAGAAGGCCCCAGGCTGACCTAATTGTGGCCTTCCAGGACCTAAAGGAGCCAACAGGAAACATGGAGAGAGACTGTTTACAAGGGCTGGAGTGCCAGGATAAAGGGGGATGGCTTCCCAGTGGCAGAGGGCAGGGCTGGATGGGATCTTGGGAAGGAATTGTTCCCTGGGAGGGTGGGGAGGCCCTGGCACAGGGTGCCCAGAGCAGCTGTGGCTGCCCCTGGATCCCTGGCAGTGTCCAAGGCCAGGTTGGACATTGGGGCTTGGAGCAGCCTGGGACAGTGGGAGGTGTCCCTGTGTCCCTGCCATTGCAGGGGTGGGATGAGGTGAACTTTAATGTCCTTCCTGACCCAAACCCTTCTGGGATTCTGTGTTTGGATTCAGGGATAGAGCTCAGCTGTACAGGCCTCAGTTCCAGTCAGGATTGCTGGAGCCCTGGCAATCACTGAAGAATTCCATGTTATAAATAGGGATATTTGGGCAGTCACTGCTTTCCACACTGGAAAACTCCACCCATTCCTTCCAGAACATCCCTGAGATTCCCGATGACCTGAAGCAGCTCTACAAGACCGTGTGGGAGATCTCCCAAAAAACCATCCTGAAGATGGCTGCAGACAGAGGGGCCTTCATCGACCAGAGCCAGTCCCTGAACATCCACATCGCCGAGCCCAACTACGGGAAGCTCACCAGCATGCACTTCTATGGCTGGAAGCAGGTACAGCCAGGCCTTCTGCCCCACAAACGGGGCATCAGCTGGGGCTGGGGGGTGTTCCCAACAAATGGGGCATTACATGGGATTGGGGGGCTTGTTCCCCATAAACAAGAGCTGTACCTGGGACTCGTTTCCAACAAATGGGGCTGGATAAGTTTGGCACACAGGGACTGGCAAGCTGTGGCACAGCAAGTTGGTCTCACCGATTCTGGGAAGGGCAAACGGCTGTTTCCTTCCAAGAATCCGGTTTTCCCCTGGAGTATCTCCAGAGCAGCAGAGCTGGGGGTGCCTGCACTGCTGCTCCTGTTAATCCTGGGAGGCTCCAGCTGCTCCCAGCCCTGAGGCTCCCGCTGTGTCCCCAGGGCCTGAAGACTGGCATGTACTATCTCCGGACAAAGCCGGCTGCCAACCCCATCCAGTTCACCCTCAACAAGGAGAAGCTGCGGGAGCGGGAGAAGGCGTCCAGGGAGGAGGAGGAGAAGGAGAGGAACAAGGCAGCCATGGTGTGCTCCCTGGAGAACAGGGAGGAGTGCCTGATGTGTGGCTCCTAAGGGATCACCCGTGGCTCCGGCAGAGCCATTCCCCCTGGCTGGAGCTGCTGGGATGGGAGCGTCCGGAATAACGTGAGGATGCAGAGGGCTGGGGCTGGGAGGGGGGTGTAGTGTAGCTTCCCCATCTGCAGGGATGGGGCACAGGGAGAGGGTGAGCATCGCTTCAGTAGCTGGGCTTCCCAGGGATTTCAGCGCTCTGGCGTGGCCTTCCATGGAGCCCTGCAGGTGGGACCGAGGACAGGGCGGTGCTGGTGCCACTTAGAGCTCTGTCCTGGGTACTCCAGACTGTGCCTTACAGTCACCAAAGACTGGTCCTCGTGTCCCAGAGGAAGCAGCACCCCTGGCTGGTCCCTTTTCCTTGGCTGGGAACCCCCCCAGGGTCGGTGTGTTCAGTGTCTGCCAGGGCACAGGAGCAGCTGTGTCCAGGTGACACACCTGGAGTGTCCCCACCCTGCCAGAGCCTCCTCCCACTGCTGCTCCCTCTCCTTGTCCCCTGCTCTGGCCTTTCCAGAAAGCCTTTGGGAGGAGCAGACGGGTGGAAGGGCTGTTACTTCCTGGGCAGTGGCTCTTCTCCCTCATCTGCCGGGGCAGAGCGTGGCACTGGCTGAACGTCCCTCTGCAGTGGGGCCAGGAAAGGCAGAGCTGCTGCCTGCATTTTATTCTGCATTAAATTCACTGATTTAGTCTAATTTAGTCCCCAGGCAGTTTCCTGGCAGGGGACCAGCGCTGTCCTTGGCCACAGGTCAGGTGCCATCGTGTGAGGGCCACATCCCATTGGGGGAGGTCACCTGCCATCTCTTTTCAGGGAGCTCCATTTCTCCACCCCAGGTAGTTCTTAGATCTTTTAAACCTCTTAGGAATTTCCTGCTCCTGTACCCACTCCATTTCTCCACCCCAAGTAGATCTTTTAAACCTCTTACGAATTTCCTGCTCCTGTACCCACTCCCTGCTCAAACTCAATGGGGCTTCAGGCAGTTCTGCAATATTTATTGAACTCATGAACCACAACCAACCCCGAATCCAGCCAAACTTAATAAAACGTGGAATGTCGAAGGAATGGGTGGTGCTACCCTGGGAATAGTTCTTTTTTTGATGAAAAATGAGCATCTGTGGTAACAGGTTTGTGTTGTTGCTCCTGTGCTGCTTTCCACAGGGACATAGAGACATTGTCCCTCTCCACAGCTCCCAGACAGGAGGAGCAGCTGGGGGAAATCGGGTTCTGCTCCCCAGGAACAGGGCAAGAGAAAACAGCCTCAAGCCACACCATCCCCAGTCCCAGTTCTGTCCCAGGGACACACAAACCCCGGTCCTGGTTCTGTCCTGAATACACGAACCCTGGTCCTGTCCCTGTCCCCAGCACATGAACCCTGGTCCTGTCCGGGTCCCTGTCCTGGTCCCTGTCCTGGTTCTATCCCTGTCCCGGTTCTATCTCGGTCCCGGTCCCGGTCCCTGTCCCGGTTCTATCTCGGTCCCGGTCCCGGTCCCTGTCCCGGTTCTATCTCGGTCCCGGTCCCGGTCCCTGTCCCGGTTCTATCTCGGTCCCGGTCCCGGTCCCTGTCCCGGTTCTATCTCGGTCCCGGTCCCGGTCCCTGTCCCGGTTCTATCTCGGTCCCGGTCCCGGTCCCTGTCCCGGTTCTATCTCGGTCCCGGTCCCGGTCCCTGTCCCGGTTCTATCTCGGTCCCGGTCCCGGTCCCTGTCCCGGTTCTATCTCGGTCCCGGTCCCGGTCCCTGTCCCGGTTCTGTCCCTGTCCCTGTCCCGGCGCGGGTCCCGCAGTTCCGCTCGCGGCCGCCGGGGGGCGCTGGTGGCGCGGCCGCAGCGCAGCGGGACCGGGGGCGTTGGGCCCGTGCCCGCCCCGGGTGTCCCCGGGCTCCTGTGCCGAACCTTCCCAAACCTCCCCTGACCGTGCCAACCCTCCCCTGACCGTGCCGAACCTCCCCTGACC
>VZRV01004580.1:4687-17102 GCA_013398115.1 Falcunculus frontatus | reverse complement strand
ACCTCCCCTGACCGTGCCAAACCTCCCCTGACCGTGCCAAACCTTCTCTGACCTCCCCAAACCTCCCCTGACTGCCAAACCTTCCCAAAATCTCCCGGCCTCGGAGCAGAGCTCGCTGCGTGTCAGTCCCAAGTTTCCCCTCGAGTGCTCTCCAATTTGGGTCGCACCTGTCCCGAGCTACTGCCCCAAAGCTCCTGCTGCTTCCCAGGGGCAGCTCTGGTTGCCCCTGGGGCATGGCTCTGTCACCGCAAACTGGGAGGCACTGGAGGGGATGGACCCGGGGCAGCTGCTGGGCAACCAGGGCTGATCCTCATCAGGGCTGCCTGGTGTGGGAATGGGGGAATGGGACAGAGGCACTGGGGAGACAGGACAGGGCACTGGGGAGACAGGACAGGGCACTGGGGGACAGGACAGGGCACTGGGGAGACAGGACAGGGCACTGGGGAGACAGGACAGGGCACTGGGGGACAGGACAGGGCATTGGGAGACAGGACAGGGCATTGGGGGACAGGACAGGGCACTGGGCTCCCTGTGGTGCATTCCTGGGACCTTTGTGCCCAGGCTCTGGAGTCTGTGGGGCTGTCCCAGCTCGGGCAGAGGTTCCTGGCCCAGGATTCGCTGTGCCTGGCTTGGGCTAAATGCTGAGGAGTTCCTGAGCCGGGAGCTTCTTGCAGGTTCCCCCCAGGAACTCCCCAGGTGCCCCCCAGGGACCCGTGTCCAGGTTCCCAGGGGCCATTCCCACAGCCGAGTGCCTCCCTGGCTCCAGCTCTCCCCAGGATGTGCTGTGCTGGCCATTAGGCTGCACTGCTGCTCACGAATCCTCTCCTTCCCTCCACTCGTTTCTTTTTCCCAGGTAATGAGGTTTGGGAAGTTGGGAAGAGCCCACATCCAGGGCAAGGGGAGTTTTTAGCAGGGGGGCATGAAGGGAGGGAATCCTGTTACCTGTCTTCCTGGCTGAGCCTTTGAAATTACTGGCTCGGGGAAGATGCTGGCTTGGGTTTGTGTGCTCAGAAGTAACAGGGAATGAAAATAAAATGAAAATAAAAGAAGGATTTAATGAAGACATTTTTAGACTGTCTTCAGGAGAAATATTGAGGGGCTGGAGCGTGTCCAGGGAAGGGAACGGAGCTGGGAAGGGGCTGGAGCCCCAGGAGAGGCTGAGGGAGCTGGGAAAGGGGCTGAGGCTGGAGAAAAGGAGGCTCAGGGGGGACCTTGTGGCTCTGCACAACTCCCTGACAGGAGGGGGCAGCCGGGGGGGGTCGGGCTCTGCTCGCAGGGAACAGGGACAGGAGGAGAGGGAACGGCCTCAGGCTGGGCCAGGGGAGGCTCAGGTTGGACACCAGGAGCAATTTCCCCATGGAAAGGGAGCTCAGGCCTTGGCAGGGGCTGCCCAGGGAGGTTTGGAGTGCCCATCCCTGGAGGTGTCCAAGGAAGGGCTGGAGGTGGCACTCAGTGCTCTGGGCTGGGGACAAGGTGGGCATCGGGCACAGCTTGGGCTCCATGGGCTGGGAGGGCTTTTCCAGCCTCAGGGATCCTGGGATCTCTGTCTGCTCCTATGACATATCCAGCAGCAAACACTGCAGGGAAAGGCTTGAAGTTCTTAGTTTAATTGTAATTTTTTTTTCTGGATGTGAGCATTTTTAGGCACTTAGAGGAGCAGACTCAGGTTTGTTACAGTTTACTGGATCCTAAATCCAGCAGTGATTCCCAGCCAAAGAACAAAGCCACCCACCAGGCTTCTGGTGTAAATCCACCTGGCACAAAAAGGGAGGAGCTGAAATACAGGTTGAGAATGGGAAAATCTAAATGTTTCATGGATCAGGTGGACCTTCAGAGAGCAGGAATGTTCCCAGCTGGAAGGGCCTCACCCTGTGTCATTCCTGGAAGTCAGAGGGAACAGTTCTGGAGAAAATTCCTTCTGCAGAATGAATAAACCAGAGTAAATGAACACAAACATTGTACAAACATGGGGGGTTATTCACAGAGTCTGGCAGGAGTAAAATCACTCAAAAGCCCTGGGAAAAAACCTCAGGACTGAACATAATCCTGACTTTGCTACAACTCGTGCAGTGGTAAGACACAGGTGGAGCCTGGTGCTGTCTTATCAGTTCGTTGGACCTCATCCAGCTTTAATCAGCTCAGCTGCTCATTTGGATACAACTTCTCCTTTTCATTCCATCAGATTCATTTGATGATTTTTTGAAGACCTTTTTTTTTTCTTTCTAAGATGAAATCTCATCTAGTCCCTATTTACCTGGATAGATCCCAATCCAGTAGGAAGGACTGTCTCAAAACCAGTGAATTGTGAAGATTTGGGAAGAAATGTGCGAGATTTGAGTCAGGATGGTTTTCACATTTGTTATTCTTTCAAATCATTCCCTGGGAATTATACCCAGATCATCCAGTCCCAGCTGTGCCCGATGCCCACCTTGTCCCCAGCCCAGAGCACTGAGTGCCACCTCCAGCCCTTCCTTGGACACCTCCAGGGATGGGCACTCCAAACCTCCCTGGGCAGCCCCTGCCAAGGCCTGAGCTCCCTTTCCATGGGGAAATTGCTCCTGGTGTCCACCCTGAGCCTCCCCTGGCCCAGCCTGAGGCCGTTCCCTCTCCTCCTGTCCCTGTTCCCTGCGAGCAGAGCCCGACCCCCCCCAGCTGCCCCCTCCTGGCAGGGAGTTGTGCAGAGCCACAAGGTCCCCCCCGAGCCTCCTTTTCTCCAGCCTCAGCCCCTTTCCCAGCTCCCTCAGCCTCTCCTGGGGCTCCAGCGCCTTCCCAGCTCCGTTCCCTTCCCTGGACACTCTCAGCACACAAGAACTGTCCTGGTGCTTCCAGCCAGTCCCATAATTGATAGTTACCATGAAGCCCCACGATTATCCCAAATGCTGCCCTGAAAAATGAACATTTGGAGAGGTGCCAGCTCTGAACTCCGATGTTTATGATCACACGATGCAGGCGATGCTTCCTTTCACCAAGAGGGGACAATGAGAAGCAAATGACAAAAGCATTTGATTTTATGTGTGTGGTCTTCATCAAATTAGCAAAAAAAAAAAATGCTGGGCAGGCAGAGGGGAGTTTGCAGGAGCATTAAAGAAATGGATTTTTAAAGGACCTTGAAAGAGGCTCCGTGAATGGGGGGGAGACGCCTGGGTGGGGTTTGCAGACAAACCAGGGGAGTGAGGAGCAGCTGCTTTAGCTGTGGTAACCGGCCCTAAACCACTGGGAATCCCTGGAAAGGCTCCTTACTGGGCAAACAGGGTCTGTTTGAGAGTCCCAAAAGGAGAAGTGTCCCCACACGCTGCTGTTTACATGTGGAAATCTGTGACAGCACCAGGCCGGTGCCCTCGGAGTGGTTTTGGGTTTTTTTTCTTTCTTTTACATGAAAAGTAGCTGGGATTGGCACATGCAATAATTCAAACTTCTCCTCTTTCCCTGAGGTGGGAGTGATCTGGCACTGAGGCTGCTCACTGCTGGCTTTCAGGGTGCTCTTTCAAGTTTTCTGCACAAGTGAAGAAGGGAAATACTGATGGATAATTTTATAAAAAGATGCCACAGGTGCTCTCTGTACAAGGTCCTGCACAGCATTTCACTCTTAATGAACTCCACACAGGCTGAGGCTTCTCTTTGTCAAAATTAAACCCAATTAGTTCCCTTATTCCACATGCAGCAAATGTCTAATGAATGTGTGATTGGCTCAGGTGTTGTAAATACAAATGCAAGGTCAGGGTAGAACAGCTTCTGGTTGTGAAATCCTCGTTTAAAAGGAGTGATGTTGCCACTGATCTTTTCCTTGTCCTGGAGAACAAATTCCCAAACCAGCAGCAGCCACTCAGCCCTTCCAGTGGTGCAGGTGAAGTGTCAGCCCCACCACTCTCTAAATAAAAATGAAATCAAACCAAATTATTTCTTCCCCAGGCTCCGGCCAAAAGCTCTTGAGCAGCTCTCCAGAAAAAAAGATGGCAGGGGAGAGAAGGATTTTTCCAGTTTCAAAGTACATGGAATATTTCACTGTTATCCCCTTTTGTCATCTCATTAGGAGCACCAAAGGCTTCCCCCTTTTCCAGTCTTCCATTTGCATTTATAATAACGCGTTGCCATGGCAAAATCTGATAATCCTGGACTTCTTGGGTGGAATCACATCCTTACAGGAGTACAAGGAGGGAAAAAGAGACCAACCAAACTCAGTGCATCCGGGTTTTCCAGCGGGATGGCCCAGGCCCCTCCTGGGGGCTCTGTGACATTCCAGGAGCGTGTCCCGTGCAGAGCTGGAGCATCCTCCCAGCAGGACAAAGGCAGGCTGGATGTGCCACATGGAATCAAGGCACAGAAAGCTGGAGGAGCTGCCTTTTGTCCCCAGCTCGTGCTCTGAAATGCAGGATTAGGGAGGGAACGGCCCCTCTGCTCATTGGGCCCATTCAAGAGGAGCTTGTTCCCAAATTTTGTGACAAGGGGGCTTCTATTGAGGGCCCCACTGACACCACAAAGGGCTCTGGGGGTTAATTAAACCAGGTGATGGAAAGGGTCCAGCAGTGACACTTCCCAAAGGCCACCATGGCAGGAAGAGCAGCGTCCCCATTGTCACCAACCCCCTCAGCCCGGGGGTGGCACTGGGGTGTTTGTCAGGTGGAGCTGAACATCAGCAGTTGGTTCCCTTCCTCTGGCTGTGAAAGGTGAGCAGGATCATTCCCAGCCAGGGATCAGCAATGGGGATCCCAGAGGGAATCCCAGAGGGAATCCCAGAGGGTTCCCCCACATCTCTCTGCTCCTTCTCCTCATTCATCCCCAGGGTGTCAAATCCAGCACTTGGGGATTGTCCCCTCCTCACTCCAGGACAGAATGAAAGATTGTCCCATCCCTGGCAGTGCCCAAGGCCAGGCTGGGCACTGGGGCTTGGAGCAGCCTGGGACAGTGGGAGGTGTCCCTGCCATGGCAGGGGTGGCACTGGATGGGCTTTGAGGGCCTTCCAACCCAAACCTGTCCCTATTTCAGTGATTCCACTGAAAACAACAAACTATCCCCCAAAGCAGGCAGTGTCAGTGTTTATAATTTGCAAACCCCCTCTGCCCCCAGCAGGCTGATGATAAGGCTGGGCGGGAGCCTCATCTCTCATATTTGTCATTTCCCCTGGCTGCTAAAGGCAGCTGGGATCTCCCCTTTGGCTCGAGCTGACTGTGAGTGGTGGCCCCAAATCACAAACGTTCCCATCGTGGGGAAGCTCTGGGCTCTCCTGGGCCAGATTCTCTGTTTTGACATTTGGGTTGGACACCAGGAGCAATTTCCCCATGGAAAGGGAGCTCAGGCCTTGGCAGGGGCTGCCCAGGGAGGTTTGGAGTGCCCATCCCTGGAGGTGTCCAAGGAAGGGCTGGAGGTGGCACTCAGTGCTCTGGGCTGGGGACAAGGCGGGCATCGGGCACAGCTTGGGCTCCATGGGCTGGGAGGGCTTTTCCAGCCTCAGGGATCCTGGGATTCTGTGGTAACTGCAGGACACTGTGGCTGTCCCACCACAGCAGTCCCACCCCATCCTCCAGGGAGCTTTTCCATCCACTCTCCTCCCGTAGCCATGAGCCCATCACAGGTGGCCACCCCACAGGTGCCACCCATCCATCTCCAGATTCCCCCAGCACAGCCAAAATCCCCCCTCTTCCCTGGACAAGTGTGCAAAGCCTCGCTCCTGCTGGGATGGGGCAATTTGGAATTGCACCATGGAGCAAAGGAAAGGGAAAGCCAAGCCCTTACCTTCAGTCCAGGGGAAAAATCATCTCCCTGGGTCTTTTTCTCCGGCGGGGAGGGAGCAGGAAAAGGATCTTTTGGAAGCTCTTTTTCACCGGAGAGTGAGTCGGCAATTAAAGCTGACTCTGCTTATTCATTAGATCACATTAAAAACCGCAGCAAAAGTGGAGGGGGAACTCTCTAAACAAATTTGGGCCACTCTCCCCTCATTCATCGCCAGTTAGGAGCCGTCAATGCGCTCCATTTGTGCTCTAACTGCTTCTGAAGCACAACCATATGGTTGCGTTAAAACATCTTTTTCGTGCTTAATTTGAGGCACTGATGGCCCCTAATCAGCCGTGTGCGGATGAGCCCCCTAATTGATGGCTAATGAGTCACGTGCGGGCGCTGATTGCGGCATCCCCGCATTAATCCCGTTAATCGCCTTCAACGGCCGAGCCCCGGCCCCGCAGGTGGAGGGGCTGGGGGCTGCTGCTCTCCCGCTTTTCCTGGCCATGGAAAACACAGGGAAGAGGCACATCAGGGCCTTTGGGACCGGCCTTGAACTGTGGCGGGGAAAAGGGATTCGTTTTCCCCCGGTGTCAGCTCATTGCTGTGATCATGGAACCATGGAATGGTTTGGGATGGAGGGACCTCAAAGCTCACCCCTGCCATGGCAGGGACACCTCAAACTGTCCCAGGCTGCTCCAAGCCCCAATGTCCAACCTGGCCTTGGACACTGCCAGGGATCCAGGGGCAGCCACAGCTGCTCTGGGCACCCTGGGCCAGGGCCTCCCCTCCCTCCCAGGGAACAATTCCTTCCCAAGATCCCATCCAGCCCTGCCCTCTGCCACTGGGAAGCCATTCCCTGGCTCCTGGCCCTCCAGCCCTTGTCCCCAGTCCCTCTCCAGCTCTCCTGGAGCCCCTTTAGGCCCTGCAAGGGGCTCTGAGCTCTCCCTGGAGCTTTCTCCAGGTGAACACTCCAGCTGAAATGCTGGCATGAGGCTTTTCCTGGTTCCCCAGGAAAAACAAAGCAGGGAAGGGATGTCTCTGCCAACATTCAGCACCTCAAGGCTCCACCTTTCTCTCCCTGGATCTGTGGCTGCTGATCCCTGTTCTGGATTCGTTCTCCCTCTGGTGCCACAGCTGATCCCACTCACAGAGCCAAAGTTTAAAGGAATTTTGATGCAGCCGAGTCTGGATGTTGCCCAACACAAGGAGAGTTCAGATGATCCCTTTTCCCTCCACAGCACACCAGGATGGGACATTTTCCTGGGGATTGTCCTGGCAGTTCCCTGAGCAGACACTGCAACTGCCACGAGGAGACTTTGCTGTACTCCCAAATTAATGTCCTCGCTTAGATCAGGACAGAAACTGAACTTAAGTTCAGGCAAAATTCCAAAGTTCCATTTAATCAAAGCAGATACTTGTGTTCTGGCACTTAAAGTAAGTAAAAACCAGTCAATAATGACTTGTCTGGTGTTCATTAGGGCACGGAAACATTGGCACTGTGTTATTTTTCCATTGCTACCTCCGAGCCTTTCATTTGGAGGCTGGATTGATTATCCCTATCTGTCAGAAGCATCCAGCTCTGGCATTATTGACCTCATACCGTTAATTGCACAATTATCTTTCAACTCTGCAATGAAGTGCTGCTCATTCTTATGTTTTGAATTTTAAAAATCTTACTGTTGAACTCCTGTGCACGGACCTTTAGCTGCAGCTGAATAAAAATCCCCATTTCCCTTCTTCCTCACACTAATAAACATCCCTGGGCTGTGTTGTCTTTCCATTTTTAATGGGAATGGGGTTCAGGAGTGGTTTAGCAGCACAGAAACATTCCAGGTACAGGTGGTGCTGCCTGGGGGTCTTGGAGAGCTACGAACAAGAAGGTAAATTTCCATCAAGAGGGTCTGAAAGCTTTAAATTAAAAGGTGAAAAGCTCAACAGCAGTGGCATGGAAAATGGTTCCAAACTGTTGTGGTGATCAGGGCTGGGATTGTCTCCTTGTGCTGAGATCCCTCGAGGGCTGTGTCCAGTTCTGGGTCCTGCAGGAGAGACCTGGAGGGGCTGGAGAGTGTCCAGGGAAGGGAATGGAGCCCCAGGTCCCAGCCCTGTGATGGGATCACACTGCACACAATCCCAGGATCCCTGAGGCTGGAAAAGCCCTCCCAGCCCATGGAGCCCAAGCTGTGCCCGATGCCCACCTTGTCCCCAGCCCAGAGCACTGAGTGCCACCTCCAGCCCTTCCTTGGACACCTCCAGGGATGGGCACTCCAAACCTCCCTGGGCAGCCCCTGCCAAGGCCTGAGCTCCCTTTCCATGGGGAAATTGCTCCTGGTGTCCAACCTGAGCCTCCCCTGGCCCAGCCTGAGGCCGTTCCCTCTCCTCCTGTCCCTGTTCCCTGCGAGCAGAGCCCGACCCCCCCCGGCTGCCCCCTCCTGTCAGGGAGTTGTGCAGAGCCACAAGGTCCCCCCTGAGCCTCCTTTTCTCCAGCCTCAGCCCCTTTCCCAGCTCCCTCAGCCTCTCCTGGGGCTCCAGCCCCTTCCCAGCTCTCGTGGGGTCTGATGGGGAACAACCAAGGCACTGCTCTCTCCACTCGTGGAGCTCTCCCAGTTTCGACAGAATGAGGAGCAGTGGTGGGAATTTCGATGGAATGAGGAGCAGTGGTGGGAATTTCGATGGAATGAGGAGCTGTGGTGGGAATTTCGATGGAATGAGGAGCTGTGGCTGGAAGCTGAGCACAAGGCCCAGCCTTGTCCCTGCCCTTGTGTGGGGAAGGGGCTTTTCAGCCCCTGTCCTTGGGAGTCCAACCCGACTCGGGTGGGGCCAGAGCTCACAAGTTATTTCAAACACGTCCCGGGATTATCCTTGTTTGTTACTTCCAAACCATATTCAGCTGCTATTTTGGGGCTTTGTGGAATGATGGTCATTATGTGATATTGCAGCCAGCTATTATTCCTGCTCCAGCTTTAATAAATGCCTGGCAGATTTAATAAAACTGATCCAGATTTAAAGTGTCCCTCCGGTGATAAATCACCTGGTAAAAATTTCCCAGCCCACTCTTGCTCTGGGATTTCTGCTTAGTTCAATTCATTAAGTGAAATAAGTCACTCTGCCTTATGAAAATCAAGCTGTTTCCATCGAGTTTGTGCTTAGCTGCAGAACAAAGGAGTTCCTAAATCTAAATAATTACGGTTAATGATTAATGCAATTAAAAATGTAAAAAATATTGAGAACAGTTTTAATCAGCAGGTATTAAAACTCATTGAAATGAATGCTGCAAATCCCAGAGATTTGGGAATTAACTCAATCAGGGTATTTTAGTGCTTTGGGAAGAGAGAGGGGAGAAGCAGCTCGGGGGTTCTGGCCAAACCTCTGGGGCAGCCTTTGCCAAGGGAGGTGCTTCCCCTTCCTCCTTTCATTCAGGAAGGAAACAACTCCTAAAACAAACTCATTTTTGGTGGCGGTTTTCCCCCTTGGGCAAACAGCTCGGAGCGATTTGTCCTTACAAAGGTGGGCTGTGAGGAGAGCCCCTCAATCCCCCAGCTCCGGGGTAACTATTTGTGTGCCAGCCTGTCGCTGTCCCCAGCCACGGAGCCCTTTGTCCCCAGCCCAGCGCTGCCCAGCCCGGGCGCTGCCGCTCCTCCCGCCGCTGTATAATGACCAGACTGTTTCATTAGGAGCACAATTCCCCCGCCAAATCCAGCCCAAACAACTTCTTTGAGCGTTTGTGAGCAGAATGCCACTGGGGGGGCGGCAGGAGGTGAGTGGCACACAATGGGCACCGGGACAAGTGCCCCGGGCCCGGGCCGGCCGCGCATGCAGAGCAGGGATTAGGGGGTCCCACTCCGGGTCAAGTGTCTCGAGGGGAGCCGATAAACACCCCAAACCTGACAACAGCTTTTCCTTTCTTCCTGCCCCACTTGTTAAGTGCCAGAGCAAATCTCCTGAATGGCGCCAGAGTTTACTTAGGGGCCTTTTCTCGCAGAAGACACTCTCTCCATTTTCTGAAGGCCGTTTCAGGCGCTCTCCGGAATAAATTTGCTCCGCATCCCGCACAAAAAACACCCCCCCTGCCCTCCCCCCCTGCCTCTTTCCTGCAGCCTTTGTCTCAAGGTGTGTGAACAAGGGGGAAAAATCTGGGCTGAGAAAAGCGAGATCGAGTCCCCCGAGGATTAAGTCGAGCACTTTGAAGGTTGGCTGAATGACTGACTTTTCATCCTTAAAAAAAAAGGTGTTTCAAAAAAAAAAAAAAAAAAAAGTTGTTGAGTTTTTTCCCCCCCTTGGTTCTACTTTCAAATAAATATAATAAATGTATTCTTTTCTGGTATTTTCACCAGAAATGCCAATTGCTTGGCTGGGAATCTGGTGGAGGATTCACTGACAGAGAGCAACTCCAGCTGCTGTGTTTGGCTGATGATCCCAGCTCTCACTGAGGACAGATGGAAGGGCATGAAACGGATCTGAAATATCAAAAATCAAAGCCAATGTGTGTTATAGGAAGGTCTCTGCAGCCCAGGGCTTTGGGGTGCTGGGACAGCAGGAAATCTGCAGCTTCCCTGCTCTGGTGGGCACTGGAGACTCTGGAATATTGCTGGAATGAGGTGATCTTTAAACCCCTCCAAGCCAGGCTGTTCCATGGTTACTTACCTGGGGTGGGGAGGGCTGGGGACAGCAGGGGACAGCAGCAGGGGACAGCAGCCCCCACCCTGCACCTCTGATCCTTCAACCTCTTTGCCCTCCCAAAGGCCCAGGATGGGACAATGCCAGGCTCTGGGAATACAACTGGGTTACTCCCAGTTGTAGGTGACAGTCCCACTGTGGGACAGGTGGAAAAAGCAAAAAGAAGTTGGATGTGGGGAAAACTCCCGATGAAAAGCAGAGGTCCCAGACCACCCACAGGGATCCCACTCCCTGCTCCCCTTCCAGGGGCTCTGGCCTCAAGTCCTGAGGTGGTTATCTTCATCCTCCTCGTTCCTACAGATGGCAGCTCTTCCATCTCCTTGGGTCCTTCCTGCAGCTGCTGGTGCCTGCAGAGACCCCGGAGGTGCAAATGGAGATGGGATCCTGTGGGAAGCTCCCACCCAGGCAGCTCCAGGGAAACCCAAACCTCCCTACACTGCTCAGTTACACCCCTCAGAATGACCTGACTTGGGTTTTTCTCTGTTTGCAGATGAAAAAAGAGACACACACACCTCCAAATGGGGGCAGAGACTGGCAGAGCAGACTGTCCCTGTGTGAGAGGACGTGGCACTCAGTGCTCTGGGCTGGGGACAAGGTGGGCATCGGGCACAGCTTGGGCTCCGTGGGCTGGGAGGGCTTTTCCAGCCTCAGGGCCCCTGGGATTCCTGTTTTGGTGCAATACAAGCAGGGATGTACTTTGGATCCCCCAAACCCCCTGGCCAGGAGCTCAGGGGGGCCTTGACCCCTCAGCAGGAGCAGACCTTTCCTGCCTCCCTGGCTCTGGGATGAGGGAGCTCCTCTGAACTGGCTCCCAGCAGGGCCCAGGGGAGGAGCTCCTGCTCCAGAGCAGGTTTGTGGCTCTGAGTGGCCTCACCTTTCCCACTGCACTGAAGCAGAACCATTAAAAGAGCTCAGCCTTTGATGGGGAGTGCGAGCTGCACACAGGTCAGAGCTCATAATGAGATAAACTTTCACTTGAAACTAATTCTTGAGCTTATTATGCTGTAATAGCTTTGGGAAAATCACTTTCCACGGACGTATTGCAGTCTCTGAGGTACAGCTAAGCCAAAGAGGTGATTTTCCTCTTTATTTCCAAATGCAGCAGCTTTAGAGGACGCTTTCATGGATTAGGAAAACATGTTTTGGGTAAATCGTGCTACCCACGTCGAGGCTGCAGGCAATTAAATCCTGCCATTGAGATTACCAATTATTAGATTATATATGGATTTTTTAAAGCAGCGAGCTTGGTTCTGCTCCTGCAACAAGGGGCTGCACGAAGAAAACGGCGGAATGTGCAAAGAATTGTTAAATAACTGATAAATAGGCTTAAGTTCTTTAAACTGGCAGCACGAGTAGCTTAAGCAGTATGGTTTGGATCATCTAAATTTCCAAATACCTGGAGTATATTTGTAAACATGGCAATCTAACATTTTGCCGAGCAGCACATTCCCATTCCAATTAGCATAAATGAGGATTTAACAGCTGATTGCACAGTGTGAATGATAGGGACTAATTGTCAGAGCGGGAGAGTGGGGAGATGATGGTCCCGAAGCGATGCTGTGCCGTGGGACACCCGCGGGATGGCCGGGGCAGGGTTTGGGACTTGGGGAGGGGAATGCGGGAGCGACCCCGTGTTCCTCCTGCATCCCCCGTGTTCCTCCTGCATCCCCCGTGTTCCTCCTGCATCCCCCGTGTTCCTCCTGCATCCCCCGTGTTCCTCCTGCATCCCCCGTGTTCCTCCTGCATCCCCCGTGTTCCTCCTGCATCCCCCGTGTTCCTCCTGCATCCCCCGTGTTCCTCCTGCATCCCCCGTGTTCCTCCTGCATCCCCCGTGTTCCTCCTGCATCCCCCCTCCTCTGTGGCCCGAGGGGTTCCCGAGTGCTCGGGCAGCAGCCGATTGCTCAAGGTGCGGCTTTTGTGAGCCCCTGCTCGGGGCTGAGTTCCCCTGGGCTCGGGCTGGGCACAGAGGGACCAGATGGGCACACAGAGGGACAGGCTGGGCACGCACAGGGACAGGCTGGGCACA
>VZRV01004579.1:157061-212352 GCA_013398115.1 Falcunculus frontatus | reverse complement strand
CGGCCCCGGGCAGCCCCCGGCCGCCCCCCGAGCACGGCCCCGGCAACGCGCGAAGCCGGCGGGAGAAGAAGACGCTGGTGCTCAGGGACAGAAGTGAGTGGGAGGCTGCTCTGCTCGGCCCTGGGGCTGCGGGGAGGGAGCTGCTGTCTGCCGGGGTTATCCGAGTTTCAAGGCCAGCCAGAATTCCCACCCACTGGAGCCTCCTTCCCGGGGGCTCTCTCTGCCTGGCAGTCCCTTTCAGTGGCTCTGTGTAGTGGCTGCTTTCATTCTGCCCCTTGAGGGATGAGAGGGGAGTGTTTTGTCCTCCCTGTCCTCCCTCTGTCCACCCTGACAGGAGGATGGAGCAGGGGGAATGTCAGGCTCTGCTCCCAGACAGTCAGCTACAGGACAGGAGGAACTGTTTGATCCCTCAAGCCAGGGGAGGTTCAGGCTGGATGTCAGGAAGAATTTTTTTCATGGAAAGGGTGGTCAGGCTTTGGAAGAGATTCCCCATCCCTGGAGGTGTCCAAAGAAAGACTGGATGTGGCACTCAGTGCTGTGGGCTGGGTGATAAAGTGGGGATTGGGCACAGGTTGGATTTGATGATCCTGGAGGTCTTTTCCAGCCTTAATGATTCTGTGATTGTTTTAGTCTATTTGTGAAAACACCTCCATAAATATTGCAGTTGAACTTTTCAGTCGGCAATTTGGGAAAATCCCTGCGATCCATGCCCAGAAAGAGCTCCCAGATGAGATTCCATGGGGAAGAAAACTTTCAATTTGGAGAGAAAGGATCAGGAGCTGGCAGTGGGAGCTGAGTGCCGTGCCCTGTGCTTGTCCCTCCCAGATCTGTGCGGCTCGAGCGAGGAGAAGCAGCGGCCCAGTGCCCCCGGGGCCGTGCTGTGCTGCAGTGACCCTGGGGACAGCGAGGAGGGGAAGCCCCATTCCTACCTGGAGGCCATCTGCAGCGGGCTGGAGGAGCCAGGGGCCGGGGGCTGCCCCGGGGCTGGGGAGCAGCTGTGTCCCTACGCCGCCGCCGGCACCTGCCACTTCGGGGAGCGCTGCCTCTACCTGCACGGGGACCTGTGCGAGATCTGCGGCCTCCAGGTGCTGCACCCCTTCGACCAGGAGCAGAGGAAGGCCCACGAGATGGTAAAGGGGCAACTGGGGGATGTGCTCTGCTCAGGGCAGGGGTTGGGCTCTCTGCTCTAAGTGCTTTGCACAAGAGCCTCTTCCAAAGAGTTTCTGTCTTAGTGCTTGTCTAGAGAATGATTCTAAGAGTGCTCTGCTCAAGCACCTGGGGCTGAATTGGCAATGATGCTGCAGGTAGCAGCTTGAGGTTTTTTCCTACTTCATCCTCATCAGAGACTGGCCTGCAGCCTTCTCCCATAGCAGCCTGGAAGTCTCCCAGGAGAATGTGTTCTGAAGGTCTCTGACTGAGTCACCAGCTCACCTTGCAGTGCTGTGGGAGTGTGAATGGGTTGGGGATTGTCACTGCTGGGATGAGAAATGCTGGAGGAAAGCCTGAAATAAGAGACTTAATTCCTTAACTGGGTAAAAATTAGCATCTGGTGAATGAATGTGGCCTTAATTATAACCACAGGAACACCTTGAGTGTGGCACCTATTCAATGAGATATTTTTTGGGGATGTTTGAAGCATCAGATAATTCAATACCTGTTCCCTGACAGAGATGCAGAAAGGGGTGAATGAAGCACCCTGGCATCTTTATTTCTGACAGCTGAGGGAACACTGAAGGCTGAAACACATTATTAAATGTAATGTTCTTTAAATGAAGCTGTGACAGTGGCAGGTAGGAATGATGCCCTTGATGAGTGTTCCATGTTTTCCCTGCAGTAGATCCTTTCCAGAGGGCCTTTAGTGTGACAGGCTGGCACTCACAGTGACTCTCTCCCGTGACAGATGTGCATGGCAACGTTTGAGCACGACATGGAGAGGGCCTTTGCCTTCCAGGCCAGCCAGGACAAGGTGTGCAGCATCTGCATGGAGGTGGTGTATGAGAAACCCTCAGCCTCAGAGAGGAGGTTTGGGATCCTGTCCAACTGCACCCACACCTACTGCCTGTCCTGCATCCGCCAGTGGAGATGTGCCAAGCAGTTTGAGAACCCCATCATCAAGTGAGTTGTGTGGCCTGAGAGGGGCCTGAACCTGCTCACAGAGGAGGCTGGAGCTGCAAATGTTAACAGAGCTCAGCAAAGCCTGCTCCAGGTGCTGGCCAGGCCCAGGAGTTGGCTGGGAGAGCTGCCTCCATGAGCAGCAGGATGCACTGGGTGTCCTTTGGGAACAGCTCCACTGTGGGAAGAGTTTGGCCCATGGCAGCTCAGCCCTCTCTGATTGTGTGGTCAGTGGGCAAACTGGACTCTGGAACAGCTGGGACCCTGTAAAGCTCTGCCCCTTGTACTCACCTGTGTACAAAACAAAGAACTCCTTTTTTTTCCTATGTATGTCATTAATTACAGGATTTTCCCCTAAATTACAGCTCGCTCCAGGTAAATGTCCCACTAACCACACATTTATCTGTGTGTGAGTGAGAGTCTTCATCTTCTAGCTCTACAAAAAATGTGTTCCAAATACGTTCTCCTCAGATGAGAGAATTTAGAGCATCCAGTTAGGGAAGTTTCCTTTTTTGAGCATCTCTCAAGTTACAAACATGCTGAAGAAAAGGTGGGAAATTTGAGTCTTCTACCAAAATAATCTCTTCTGCACGACTTTTACTCCAAATTTCAGTGAAGTGACCATCAGCTCATTGCATTTCAAAAGGCTGAGACACCTTACTTTGTGTTTTTGGCTTCCTGCTGCACTCACAGTTTGTTTCTGCAGACTGAGGAAATTCCCACTGCTTTTGCTCAAGTCCAGAAACAAACACAAGCCCTGGGTGCCCTGAATTGGGTTGTTCCAACTGGAACTCCCAACAAATGCACACCAAAGTGCTGTGCTGACATGTGAGGAGGTGTCTGCTGCCTGAGGTGACAAACACCCCCTTTCCCTGGGGGGGATCCTCACTGCTTGTGGCCCATTTGTGGAGGGTTCCAGTGTGGGGAGGTACCAGAGCATCTCTGTTGTGTCTTGTTCCTGCAGGTCCTGCCCCGAGTGCCGGGTGATCTCCGAGTTTGTCATCCCCAGTGTGTACTGGGTGGAAGAGCAGGAGAAGAAAAATGAGCTGATTGAAGCATTTAAGCAGGGAGTGGGGTAAGTTCAGGAACCACCCACACTCCTCACGTTGTTCTTTAGCTGCTCTAAGACTCAGTCAATTGCTGAGCTTTTATTTTTAAACTTAATGTACTTAAGAGACCATTCTGCAGAGAGCTCCTCATCTCTCCTCACACTTCTGCTTAACTCTGTGGCTGTGTAATTGCAGTTCAGAAATTCAGCCTCACTGCTCAGAAATGTTGAAGCTATTTCAGCTCACTTGCCAAAATTGGCTTCACGTGGCTTCTGTGGATCCCTCAGCCACCGTGGCCTGGAAGGTTATTGGTGACTGAGGAGAGCAAACAGGGAAGGAAAATATTAACAGTGGGATAAAAATTCATGTGACTTCTGTAATGCCTCCTGGAAATGGCAAATACTCCAGGGCTGCATTCCTTGTGTTGTCCAGTAGCAATGGAATGTGAGCCCTGTGCTTCCCAGAGCAGTGAGAAGCTGTCACTCCTCTCCTGCTCCCTCTTTTCAAGGTGAACAGGCAGAGCTGGGCCTGCAGTTTCCTCTGCAGCTGTTTTTTATTGTACAACAACCCACCAACACCCCCAGGTCCTGTGTGAGGACCCACCCTGGATGTGCTGTGCAGCCAGGACAGCTTGAGGGACCAGCAGAGCTGAGGGAAACTTAAATTAACAAAGTATTGGCACAGACCCTTCGAAGGAGATGAGAATTGGGTCATAAAAATGCAGTGGTAGGAAATGCAGGAGACAACATAGGCTAGAAAAACAGTAATTGCTTGGCTCACGATGATGGTCTTTGAACATCCTTCACTTTCCACATCTTCAGGCAGTTCCATTTTATTTGATTTATGATGCTGTTCTTTTTTATGTGTTTTTGTTCACTTTTCATGATCTTTCCCCTCAATTTCACTGCTCTCAGCTGGGGAATGGGAGGCCAGAGCTCTGTCTGTGTTACCAGAGCATCACTGAGGCTGTGGGGACTGAACTGTAGCTCCTTCCCTTCAGCTGAAGGCAGTAACCCTCTCTCTTCTAACCAACTCAGGAGAAAGCCCTGCAAGTACTTTGAGCAAGGGAAAGGAACGTGCCCCTTTGGAGGGAAGTGTCTTTACCTCCACGCTTATCCCGACGGGACCCGAGCTGAGCCCGAGAAGCCCAGGAAGCAGCTCAGCTCCGAGGGCACTGTGAGGGTAAGGAATGCTCTGCTGTCACCCAGACCTCGGTCCAGGGTCACCTGTGCTACTGGGGAACATTTCCTGCCATGCAGGACAAGTGAAAAAAGCACCTCTTGCTGTTCCTTGGGCAAAGGTTTGTTCTTGGGGACAGAAGGCGCCTCTCGTTTAACTGCAAAATGCCACTGATTTGATTTTTCAACCAGTCCTTCCATGGCAAACCTTTCCTCGCAGGAATTCTGCCCTTAAAGCTCTCACACACAGTGCTCAAAGCTCCTCTCCTGTGCTGGCACTAAGGCAGCTGAAAAGGGTAAAACCTCAGCAGCTGAAACTGGTGTGGCTCTGCCCCAGCTGTGCCCCCTCAGTGCCTGTTCTGGGACACGAGAGCTTGGCTGTCAGCCCTGAGCTCACCAGCACTAACCCAGCTTTGGAGCACTGGTTTTTCATGAGGAAATGACTGCCAGGGCCAGCGTTGTGCTGTCACTGTGGCTGGGTGGTGCTCAGGCAGCTTTTTTTCTGTGTTGCAGTTCTTCAATTCCGTGCGCCTGTGGGACTTTATCGAGGACAGGGAGAGCAGGAGCGCGCCCGGCGCGGACGACGAGGTCACGGAGCTGGGGGACCTTTTCATGCACCTCTCGGGGGCTGAGGAGGATCCCAGTGCTGCTCAGTGAGGACACCACAGCCCCTCTGAGCCCAGCAATGCAGCTATTTATTAGCTAAGCTTTTACTCTCTCCAGCACAGGTAGAACAAATGTGCCCCGGTGGTGACTTGTGCAGTCCTGGTAAAGTTTTCAGATAGTTTTTATATGGCAACAAAAAAAAAAAGACTAAAATATATTTAAAAAAAAAAATAAATTGGCTGCATGGAAAAAAAAAAGCCCTTAATCCCAGGAGGGTTTTCTCCCTCTCTGGCCTAACATATGCTGTCTTGTGAGCTGAGTGGTAGTGTAAATACAGGTCCAGTGAAAGCTTAAGCTGGTAAAAACTGTTGCTAAATAGAGTTTGGGTGCTTTTGGGTTTTTTTTCTCCACTAAATCAGCTAAATGTGTAACTAGAAAACCCACTGGGAGTAATGGTCAGTGTAGGGTTTTCTCCTTATAAAGGAGCTGGTACATTATACCTCAGTAGTACCTGGAGTTCAGAGTAGAGTTTATTGCACCCTTAGGGGGTGTGGGGACAGGGCTGGACAGGGCCTGGCTCTCCAGCTGCTGCCAGTCGAGTTCCCACCCCTGTTTTACACTAATTCAAGTGCTCAGAGTCAGGAGTGGCTCCTGGAGCATGTGCTCTAGAGCAAATGCAGCTGCACTGATTCCTGAACTCGGGCAGAGCTAAACTGAATTTCCTGCACAAACTGGAGCTTGGAAACTGCAGCTCGAGTGAGGTGTTCTCACTAATCCTGGCCAGAGTCCTGCCCCAGAGCCAGCAGTGGCCGACAGCAGCTCAGTGCCTCCATTCCCCTTTTCCCTGGCAATGCTGAGGGCCCAGGAGGGCTGAGGGATTCATGCACATCTCTGCTGAGTTAACAGAACTGTTCCTGAATTCTGGCTTTGTTAAAAATGTGCTGTCTGTTAGTGTGGCAAAAGCAGTTTGATTGTGAAATCTGATACCAGAAGTTAATTCTGCCAAGTCATTTGTATTAACTTTGCAACTGAACCAAGAATTCAGTGTGCACTCGAGTGGCTGCTGAGGAACAGCTTGGACACAGCACGAGCTGTGAGCCTGGCTCAGGTCCTTGTAAATCACGTGGGGTTGGAGTGAGACATTGCTCAGTGTTTGTAAATATAAACAGAGATGTGGGGGTTATTTTAGAACAGTTTGGTTGCAATGGAAGGCAGGTGTGGGACTGGTTTGGTTTATTATTGTCTATAGCAATATAAAAGTATTTGTCTGTAACAAACAAATTCCCAGCTTTGTGGTTGAACTGGCCCATGAAGGCACCAGCAAAGCTTTTAACTCCAACGTGTGCAATTGGTCAGCACTAATTACAAAGGAGAAGGCAAATTATCCCTAAGAGAGATGTCACACTCTAACATGAATGTGGCAAGGGGACACAAGCACCCTTTTTACCCCAGAATACTTCCCCAGCCCTCACCTTCCCCAAGAACCTCATTTCCATCTGCTCCTGCTCATACTTTTTTTTCCAGTAAGAAATATTGACTTTTTTGTTGTATTCCTGACAATGGAGAGGATATTCTTTACCTTAAACAAGACATTCCTGATTTACTTTGCCCCAAGAAGCCATGAAGAGTTGTCTGAAATTAAAAAGGTGACTTGTTTTTCAAAGCTGCCTAGGGACTTACAAGGTCTGAGCTTTTAAGCTCTTCACTCAGCACCTTTCATTTAACTGGACATCAGATGCTGGTTAAAAGAAACCTATTAATCAAAAATATTTAAATTTTTCAAGAGACACATTATCTGGTTTAGAAATCATGGGTTAATGGTTTCTTTTGGGAAATCAGAGTTAAAGTAAAAGCAGCTTACCTGTTCTGGGTTTTTTTTTTTCTTCCCCTGTTTAAGCTATTGTAATGAAGTTAAAATTAGAGATAAATAATGTTTAGAGACAGCTTCAGTCCAAATACTAAGAATATTATTAAAAACCATGCAGAACTCTATGGAACAGTCTCCTTCAAGTCTCAATTTACTTTTTAGGAAGCAAAGTTTATGGTCATTCTCAGTTATCACCCAGGGATTAATATTCTACCCTTGCTCTGTGATCAAATATTCTGAGGACACACTGGAGGTTATTTCTGTGTCTGGTTCTCCTCCCTCTCACGAGAGCTCTGTGGGGTTTTGTTGCTGCAGCTGTGAAGCTGCAGTGGCTGTTTGGGCATTACAGGGACTGTCCCAGTTCCCAGCAGAGGCAGCAGCTTTGGGGTGGAGGTGCCAGAGGGCACAGCCAGCCCCTGCCACCACCCCCTGGCCCCACGGTACCTGTGCACTCAGAGAAAGGCAAAGTCCCAAACTGGGCTTCCACTCGTGCCCCAATAACCACATTTCACCAGACTGCTACTTAAAAAAGTCATTTTTAGATTCACCTACCTATTCCTGTCCTCCATGGAGCACAGCCAAGACAAAACACTCACTTCCACCTCGATAAACAAGAGAAAACAGAGCAAAAGTGGTGCAGGGAAACAGCCTGAGAGCATCAGTGTGGGTGTCCAGAGCAGCTGCTGCTGAAAGATCATTGCAGTAGGAGAAAAACTGTCTTGTCATGTGACTGGAAATGTGGAGGTTGTTTTATCAAGTGTGTTTTTACTTGCACTGCTCTTATTTATCAGTTACTTTTAAAAAATTACTCAAAATGTCATTTCCTGAGTTTTCCAAATGCAGATGTCCCACTCAGAACCGTGGATGGCTACATTAAAATGATGACATTGAATCTTCAACCTAAAATTTAATTTATTTTATTAAAATAAGATAATCAGAGGAACCTTGGCTTACAATAAATGCATTTTCTCAGGAGCAATAAAAACAAAATTAAAACCCAAATCAACAAGAAAAACTGTATATGCTCAGTTTCCTCTTGCTAGTGCATCTCTTGGACGACAGCTTCCGATGGGATGCAGCCTCTGCAGGAGATGGGAACATCCCTCAGCCTTTTCCAGCCCCCAGCCCAGCATTCCTCACTCACCCCTGGCTGGGCTGCAGGAACAGGTCCATAGTACCAAAGGCAACTGGAGGCTTCTCAAGATGACCAAAAGCAGGACTGGCTCACCTCCTTCTCTGAGCAGGACAATTCACAACAGATTCCATCCTTTTGCAAGAGTTTTTCTTCTATGTGCAAAACTATTGCAAAACTATTTTGTGTTGAATTAGCATTTGAACTTATTTCATTGGCTTGGTGAAGCTCTTAGGCAGGAGCTGATTTCCAGAGTTATTTCCTCTTCCCACTCCAGGCACAACTCCCCCTGGGGTGAGGTGGCACTTGGCACGGGGGCAGTCAGAGCACCAGAACAAACATCACCTGTCCTCAGAGCCACCCCCACTGAGCACAGATCAAACCCAGCCAGAACCACTGCCAAAGAAACAGCCATCGCTTCTGGGAAGGGGGAAAATAAGGCTCAAGTGCATCTATTAAAAAAATAGTAATAGATCTCTTGATTTGTAGTCTGTTACCTCTCCCAGAACAAGAGATGGTAGCAAAGGCAATGAGGAGCTGTGTCCCTGCAGGCCGAGAACTGCACGAATCCGTAGCAGCTTCTTTGTACAAGTGGGACGTGGAGGATCCTGCTGGAGGAGCCTGGACACCGAGGCGTGGGAAGCACAAGTTGAGTTCCTCCTGCTGCTCCATCCCGGGAGCAGGAGGGCAGGAGCAGCTCAGAACACGGGCAGCCTGGTGGAGGTCAGCGTGCACGAGTTGATGTCCTCGGTGTGGGCGGCGCGGTGCAGGGACGGCTCCGAGGCGCTCCGGTTGATTTTGGGTAGAGAGTGCTGCAGGAGCTCGATGGATGACAGGATCTGAGGGAAACACCAGAGGGAAGAGGATTGTGGCACCAGCAGCAGCTCCCTCTGTTTCCATCTCAAACATTCATTCAGTTGTTATCTATTCAATTATGGTTTTAAGGGTGTTTTAATGCTCTGAGGGGCACTGAAAACACGTCTCCAAGCTGGAGGAATCCATCTCTGCCAGCCAGGGTCAGTGCTGTGAGGGGCCTCAGTGATTTCAGAGGGTGGGAGGTGCTTTTCATCAGTTCACAGATGTTAGGATCAATTAACAAGCATCTAAACCATCCTCCAGTACACTAACAGGGAAGGAACTTCTGCCTGACATTTAAAAAGAACCTTCTAAACAATTCTTGATTGCAACAGCAAGAAGTTATTTTTCCAAAGTTGCTGATATTTAATTAATTACCCATAAATAATGAGTATAAAAAAGTACCTTCATCATCCTCACAGTGACAGGAAAAGGTAAAGCATCCCTTGTAAAAATAGCAAAAATTGCTACATGACTTTACATCCCCCAGTGGATTCTGTTTGGTTGTTCACAGCTGTGGGGAAGGAAAGGAGGAGTGGCCTCTCCTTTCTCCTCAGCCCTCCTCTAAAATAAAATAGATATCCAGAGATAGATTTCATTTTGATTGTGTCAGGGTGGGGTTTGCCTTATCTCTAGATAGGTCAGGTGTTGAAAGCCTGGCTCTGGTGTTAGTCCAGCACAGCCCCAACCTGCAGATTCTCCAGATTGTGTTACATGAACTTCACAGAAACTGCCAGACTAAAGACAGAAACAGGACAACAAGCTGCACTCCCTATTAACCAAAATTTCCATCTGAGTAGACTCTTGTGTGTGTTTATAAAGCCCTGAGACTCCCGTGCAGAGCCCCACACTCACCTGAGGGAACAGAGGTCGCTCTTCCCTGACTTTCTTCAGACAATCTGCTACGAGCCTCTTCATGGCTTTGGGGCAGTTCTTGTACAGTTTGCTGAGGTCTGGGGAAGCGTAGCCCCGGCCAACCATGAAAATGATCTACAAAACAACAACCAACAGCACAAAAACTGGGTTACAGAAGGGGCCTCACTGCTGGGGGGTTTTAGTGCCCCCCAAGGTGATGAAACCCAGTCCAAAGGACACCACCAGAGCCCTGCAGATCTGGCTGGGTAACAGCTTAGTAAAGACTAAACATAAATAATCGATATTCAGAGGTTTGACAATTGTCACTGGGTTTTTTCCCTTAGCAAAAAGCACCAAATCCAATCTTCCTGATGCAACAGCAGCATATTTAATACATATTTAAAACGGGAATTTCCCATAACTGCAAATGTATAAACCAAGATTTTACTGTGCAGCAAAAGCTTTAACCTGAGAATAAATTAACAGGGCACTTCAAATGTTTAGAACAAGGAATTTTTTTCCTTTGAGTACCTGCACTGTCAATACTGAGCTGAACATTCAGCTCCAGATTTACTGTAAAACAAAGCAGGTTGTCAGCACCACTTCAGATGGTTTGCATTTGTATTTATCCTGCATTTCTCGAGGCCAAGGGGATGTGCCATGCCCAGAAATAAAACTGGAATGTTCAAGGGGTGTTTCTCACCTGATCTCTGTTGTTTATGTGGGAATAGGGCAGCTCTCCTGTCATCAGCTCATATAACACTATTCCATAGGAGTAGACGTCTGACTGGAAGCTGAAGGGGTTGCTGTCCTGCATCCGGATCACTTCAGGGGCCTGGTGGGGGAAAAACAAATTATCAACAATTAACACAACTTAGGAAGAGAAAGCACAAGAGGAGGGGAAGTATTTTGGAAGCAGAGACTGACCCCAAAGCAAAATTTTTAGGTGCCTACTTTGCACAATTAAACCCTCCAGCACTTCCCTTTTAACTTGTGCCACAGCTGGAATTAAAATCTAGGACTAAAAACAGGACTAAAAGACTTGAATGTCCAAAACAGAGTTCAAGAAAAAGATGCAAGAGGAGAACAACATTTAAAAGCAGGGAATGTTTTGCTCACCATCCACAGGATTGAGCCCGTGGGCTGCTCCACCTGCTGGGATCCACTCCACCGGGATTTTACAGTTGCCAGACCAAAGTCTCCTATTTTCACTGTGAGGCCTTCATGAAGAAATATATCTGTACTTTTGTTAAAGAAACTGCAAAAAGCTTGGGTCAACAGTTGTGTGTTTTCTGACCTGACTAACAAGTGCTGATGGTTTTATTTAAACCTGCTGTGAGCTGTATGGGACACAAAGGAGAAGGGATTTTATGGCAGCCGTGTTTAAATTAATATTTAACACTAAACCAGAGCAGATGTTCCAGCATCATTTGTAGATTTATCTTTATGGTGAGCTAGGACAGAAATCAACAGTTCATTGCCATCCATGGCTGCAGCTCCTTAAATAATTAGTGCTGAGAAAGGGAAACAGCACAGAGGTCTCACAACTTAGGAAGTAAAAGTAAGAAAAAACAATTACAAGGAGAAATAATTATCAAAATAAAATCTATTTCCATCAAGTTCTCTGGCAGATCTCCTGAGATTTAACTGTGATTTTAACTGGAAATATATCCACAGTATTTATAATTATCAAGGCTCATGATAATCATGGATCTGTTATGGATATCAGCACTTTCTTTGCTGGGGTTATTTTAAGAAGATACCATTTAATGATTTCACTACAGAATGCTGCAAGTTCAAAAAGCTAATTCAGAAATACAAACATGACTGACTCCTCATCACCATGTCTGGAGCAGAGCTAATTTATTTCACCAAAATGATCATTATTAGGAATCACATATTTGTGACCTCCTATACACTAAAATAATTGGATTTTTTTTAGTTTAACTGCAAATAGGAATCCACTGATATTCTGGAACTACTGAAGTTGGCATGGTTTTTTTACGCTGACATTTGCCAAACATCCTGCTCACACTTCATGGAAGGAAGCCCCAGTTCCTGCTGGTAACCCCATGGATGTTCCTGACAATCCCAAAAGCAGGCATTTCAAAGGTGAAAGACATCAGCTCACAACATTTTCACTCCAGATGCATTACTAAATATATATTTTTGCACGAAACATAATGGTAAAAGGCTGCCTTTTTTGAGTTTAAAGTAACATTTCTGGCTTCATTTCTGCCAGTCACGTGAGGAGTTCTAAATATATTAAAAATACACAAGTAACAGAAACAAACCCATGTGTGCACACAGAGGAACAGGCACACTCACCTCCCATCAACGAGCAGTGCAGCATTTGGGTACCAGAGGATTGAATAAACCCCATTTAAGTAAAATAAGAGAGGTCTGGAGCACAACTGCTGCACATTTTTATCCCAAGTGTGGTAAACAAGCACAAGATGTGCTGTGGAAGTCTTTGCTAAAAAGCAGCTTCTTGCTCATCAATGGGGATTGCTCATTAGTAGTTATATAAATAAATATATTTGAAATAGCTATTGCAACCCCCACAGAAAGCCCCATATTAACAATAAATCACTGTCTCACTGCAGAAAACAAGGTGCAGGAAGGATACTGTTGGATTTCATGTCTCTGTGGATGATGTTCTTTGCATGTAAATAGCTGTGGAGGGAAAAGCAGAAGAGAGCCATGAGCAAAGCTGCTCACAAACAGCATTTTCAGTCCCCAGTTTATTCCATTTATTGCACACCCAACCCCTTCAAACACCCCTGGCTTTTCAGGATGAGTCTGCTTTAGGAACAGAGAAATGTAGCTGTGCTCAGTGCACTAAAGAAATGTCAGGAAGAAGGAGTGGCATCAGTTCCATTAACCCTGGAAAACTGGGACTGCCTTCACATCCCCAAAATCTGTATCCTGTGCTCAAGTTTATTGTTCCTAACTCCTTTCATTTACATTTTCCCAGTTTTCTGGTGTCTGACTGGAAACCTGATCTACAAAATGCTCTGGCAGCAGCAGCTGCTTCTGTGCTCCCAATATCAGAACGAGAGCTGCAAGAGCAGAAATGTGGGGCCTGGAGTAACTCAGACAGCTGGAAAATGTTTCCAAATACATCTGTGTGAGTCCTGTGCAACAGAGCAGCCACCCCTCATCTCAGAGCATAAATCAGTGAGTGTCAAACACTGCAATGTTACAGGAACACAGGGGAGGAAAACCCCTAATTCTGTATTTAGAACAGGACTGCATCTAGTGCACTACAGCAAGACCTCAAGCTATAAAAGCAGATAAAACAGAGAAAATCTAATTGATAAACAACATGAGCTAAGGCAAGAATCCATGGGAAAAACAACCAAATCAAAGCACAGCTGCATCCAACAGTGCTGAGTGAAGAATCTCTCCTTGGTACCACATTTTGGCTATTTCAGCACTGTGTATTTAGGGTTTGGGGAAGGAAGGAAATCCAGAGGAACCCCACTCACTCCATGCCCTGAGCCGTCTGCCGGGCGATGTCAATGAGCTGGAACATCTGGAACTTGGTCTCCTGCACGTGCAGATGTTTGTAGAGGCTGCTGCCCTCACACCACTGGGTGACAATGGCCAGGTTGTCCTTGGTCATGTAGCCCATGAAGAGCAGGATGTTCACGTGCCGGGTTTTCCTAACGGAGGAGCACCGAGAGAAATCAGTGGCTGCATCAAAAACGCTTCCAAAGGTTTTTCAAAACATATTCCTGGCTGAATGGATTTCATCTTTGGAATGCTAGGCCAATGTGTGAGTGAAGTTTGGGTTTACAAATAATAAAAATATACCACAGTTGCCAATTCTTCATTTTTTTTAAAATAAAATCAGCTGGTTTTTTGCTTTTTAGTTACAGTACTTCCTTTTAGTTATTTTAAATCAACATTTAAGAAAAGGATGTCTGCATATTCAAATGGTTTGACATCAATAACCAACAGTCACAATTGCAAATGGTATTAGAATTTATTGGAATGACAGAAATCACCCTGAAAGCTGGGAAAAAGTGACAGCTTTGGGTAGAAGACTGAATCCCAAGAGAAAACCAAAGGATAACTACAACACCTAAAGGAATTATCAGGAGAGGATGGTTTTTATGTATCTAATTTGCTCTTTTTCAGGAGTAACAGCACAGATACTTCATTAGACACCAAAAAAAACCCAGCATTTGAAAGCAGAGAACAGTTACTGATCAGTGTGTATGTTTAAGGGGAAAAAATTATTACACTGCAGTTTGAAGAGGAACAGTTCAAGTGCTCTGCCTGGTGCTGAGAATTGGGGCAGAATTTATTGATCCTCACACCTTTTACTGCCCAGTGTGACCTGAACAATTGTGGGTGTTAACACACCACAGAAATACTGTGAACTGTGATTGTCCTTTTCATTCTTCTCTGGAAATGTGCCTTTTGTGCCTATCACACACAGAATATTGGGCCTGAAGGCTCCAAGGAGGGCTGGGATGCAGCACCTGGAATGTCAGGATTTAGCAGTGAAACACCCAACTCACCTCAGGACAGCCACTTCATTCCTGAAAGCCTGGAACTGTTCTGGGGTTGGGTCTACAACCTTTAGGATCTTCACTGCTACATCCCCTGGAAATATAATTACCACAAAAGTTACTAAAAATGCACCTTTCTTTTCCTCTCCAAAATAACATTAACATAATAATGTAATTAAAATTCCTAATTTGTGCATTGTACACCTCTACTAAGTTGTACAAAGGTCAAGATTTCTCTGCAGACAAATTTCTGTGGTATCAAGCAGTTAATTTACCTGAATTTCAGTCTCATGGAAAAAGTCATTAATTAATTATTCACACACTTCCCTCCTATTTTTTACGGGCTATGGGTGGCTAAAATGCCTTTTGCAGGACATATATACACACTTTTGTGTTTTTATTATCAAATTTAAATATTGAAATGTTTATATATAAATAAACTATATATGAAAGTACAACCCCTCATTTGAGCACATGAGAAAGCCTAACACCTCTCCTTCATGCAGAATTTCTTTAATTAGTGATTTAATTCTTGATACATGAAGAGGTGCAAATGTTCTATTAAAATAAATTTTAATATGAAATTATTCTTCATTACCTCGTTCAGGGAAATCTTACTGAACTCATTTTTCCTCTTGATTTCTGTGTTCCATTTCAGTTCCATAATGAAAATCAGGAACTGTTCATTACTTTTAGTGTAACAATAGTGCTTAATATTTGGGCTTTGAGACATGCAAGTTTTTACTCATTAAAAACAGAAGGCAGCAGATAAGTTTCCAGATTTGTTTTGTCAGCTTTTTTAATGACAATACTGCTATTTAAATTAGGGCCTGGAGGGGTTTCTGTGTGTTTCTTTTTAAATCACAAGGCATGAATTTGAAAACAAATTCTGCAGGCTGCCTGTTTTCAAAATATTCCCACTACCTACATATCAAACTCTCACATTAAGCATTTTTTCACTGAAAAAACTCCAGAGGAAAAGCAATTTATGCTGATTTCCTTTCCCTCCCACCTCGAAATGAGGCATGCTAATTAAACCACAAAGGTATTAAGAGAAGGTAAATATAATTTAACATCAGGCTGTGGAATTTCCCCGCTAATAGAAAATAAACCCTTTTTCAGAAAGCAAGCTGCTGTAGAAGATAGGGATGAAGAGATGAGAGCAGTGAAAATGCAGTGGTGAGATGCAGGTTGTGGTGTCTGTGCTCTGCTGTCACCTCAGTGCTGCTCCACGAGGCAGCTCCTGTTTCTCTCCCCTGTGCCTTTGGTGGCAGAGGAGCTCCCAGCAGCACTGAATCCATTTTCCCTGGATTGTTGCCCCACCACACCAAGACTCACCGTGCCACTTGCCCTTGTAAACTGTCCCAAAAGAGCCTGAGCCTATCCTGGTGGAGAGCATGACTTCACTGGCTTCTATTTCCCAGTAATAACTGGAATCTCTCTGTCCACGAGGCCTCTGCAACAACAATTCACAGGCTTTAATATTTAATCACTTCTATTCTATAGACACGCAAAAGATGAAATAACTTCCTTCATGCAAGCTCAAGATGACCTGAAATCTTCAGGGGTTTTGTCTTGCAGTTTGGATTTTTGTTTTTCTCCTCAGTTTGTAGGGGGAGTGTGGGGCTTTTAGTAAAAAAAAAGCCAAACAACAAACCACCACATTTTCCTGGATGTCCTGAACTGCTTATCATGAAGTTCTGCACTAGAAAATTAAACCTAAATCTCAGATCTTAAGAGGAACAAATATTTTATAATCAACTATTTAAAAACACATGAAATATTTAAGAAAGTGGTTTTTTCAAAAGTACAATGCTAAAATTCTATAATTCTTTTACATATTTAAATGGAAGAAGCCAAACAGATGAGAGCAAAATTCTCAAATGTCTAAGTGAGCAAAAACTGTGAATCCCACTAAGCAACTGGGTTTTCATTTTGAAAACTTAGAAGCCTTCAAAAAATTCAAGATATTATTAATTATTATTTTCATTTTTCTTTCTTCCCCCCATCCCTAAGTTTAAATCAGACCTTTGAGGGAAAAGTTGCATTTTGTTGCATAAATCTGTTTTCCCTGAGACATTTGACTCTCCAATGGAAATGAAGGCATTATCAATATTCACTTTCTATGGAAGTAATACAGTTCAAATAGTGCTAACAAAGCCAATTTTAAATATATTAAAACAGAATCAGAAAGATGCAACCTCTAAAGATTTAAAAGGTAAACCTTGGACCTGCACTGACAAACAAATATCACACCACTGCCTGAAATTCATTTGCAATCCAGAACACTTTGTTCTGGCCATGTATAACCCAAGGCAATAGTGCCATCATTTCCAAATTAATTAAAATTAAATTGCTACTGCATACACAGTGCAGAGCAATCCAAGATTACCTGCACCTGTAAGTGCAGAAATTTATCCCACCACACCACTCCTCCCAGCACAGTTTAACTAATGTTTTAATTTGAACAAATATCAGCACACTTACAATTTTGTTTTTTTCTTGTGTGTTAGATCCAGGGGCTCTCTCTCTTTGGGCTGGGACTGGGGTTTTAGGCTGAGACCAGCCAGTTGGGCTCATATTGTTAGGACTTCCAGACAGAGCAGAGGGTGAGGCTTTAGGACAGAAATACAAGAAAACGGTTTATGAAGAAGAAAACAAGCAAATAAAATTATATTAGAAAATGTTTGATTTTTGAAACCATACCTGATTCACTATGGCTTCGAATTGCATCCTGCAACAGAGAAGGTGGATAATAAAGTTAATAAATGTAGGAGAGCACACAAAGGAACAAGCAGGGGAGGTGTGGAAATTGCTGTGCCAGTTTTGGTCAAGTGCAATACAGCACTGGCCAACAGCTCCAGGATTGGGGATTTGCCCATCACAAAAATCCTGCAGGAAACCCATGCAAGTTGTGAATTCTTACAAAACAGGGAGGAGACTCACAGCATATTAAAAGTACTGCTACCATAAAGGAAAGAGGAAAAAAAAAAAAGGACACAAAACAAGAAGAAAGAGCAGCAATACTGTCTGCATCCCCCCTGCACTTCATGCTCGTGGTCCAGGTGTGGACAGAGCTCCAGGGATGGCCTCTGTCCCCAGGGGACAACTCCCCAACAGCTTCTGGGTTCAAAGTAGGACTTGTAAAACCCCCCCAAATATTCCAACTCGATATCCACTGTGAAATAACTCCACCACACGACTTCAACCCCCAGAAAGGCTACAACAAGTGCCCCTACACAAACCCCTCTCCTTCTCCAAGCACATTCCCACAGGGAATTTGGCATTTGAGCAGTGTTTTCCCACAGGTCACCAGGACAGTGCCACAAGTGTCACCTCATGCCACGGGCACAACACAACTCTACAGCCATGCACAAGAGAGAACTAAGCTCTGACAAACAGCACTCCACAGCTTTTCTCACCTGCCACTTGAATTATCCCAAAGTACAAACAGGAAAGGGAAAATATCCAGGGACTGTGTAAGTACAAAGCAAGAACATGCACTACAGAGAGGTTAAACACTGTCAAAGTTAATAGAAGTCAATTCAAACTCTCTAACTAATTAGTAGAATAATACATGTCAGATTTTGTAGGAGGACAGAACAAGCCCACATTGCACTACACTGTTTCAAATTAAGATTATCCTTAGCAAAAACTCAGTTATGAAATATATTGTTTTAGCTAATTACTTGCATTCACCCAGGCTGGACTATGTACAGCACTTTTGCAGATTGCCACTGCTCAACACCTGAGTGGATTAAAATCTGCATGAACTGCCAATGAAAAACTCTTCAATCTACTACTTTTGTTCATTTTAAGGATAATAAAAACCTTCCAGAAGCTGAATGAATAACAAGTGATTGGTTTTGTACATCAGCCTGAGAATGGAACTGCTTTCAAGGAAGCTGGAAAAGGACAACTAAAGAATTTAAAATGTTTCTCATACTTATTATATGGAGTTCTTACTTTGAAAATGTACTTTTGAGCTTCGATCCTGATGTGAATATTTTCTTATTTGCTTATGAATTCAACAGCAAACAAACCAATCCCCTGTTCTTTAGAGTTGTTCTTGCAACACAAACAACACCATCCCCAGTGCTGTAGTCTGTCAACTTTACTTTGATGGGAAATAAAAACAGTACAACGTGTTCTTAATCTCAGGGCTTTGTATGGGTACAGTCAATAATAATAGTTTCCAGAGGGGAAAAAGCCACACAATGGATGTGTTTTGAGAAGGTTTTGCTTTAAAGACTGTGTGACCTAATGCATTCTAATCCAAGCCTATTCAAATTCAGAGGAGGATGAATTCAGCCAGCTGAACTAAACATGAAGCTCTTTTATCAATTTGCCTCTTCCAATTAACAGCCTCAATATTTGAGTATAAACATGCTGGAAAGATTCTCATCAAATCAGCTCCAGATTAAACACTTCACGTGGACACTGCCATGGCTTAGAAGTTATAGCAATCCTGTTAATCACAAGAAAACAAAAGGCACCAAGGAAATACCTACTCTTCCCCTCAAACAAAACCGTCTGCACCAGGAGCTGGGAGAAGCATTCAGGCTGTTATTCTAGGCCAACACAGTAAGAGATAAAAGAAAAGAACAGAGGAAGTATAAAAAAAAAAAAAAATGTTAGGCTAAATGAAAGAAAAAGTAACCTAATTTGTTTGATAAATGATAATTAAGTGCAGTAAAATTTTTAAGTATTCCTGCTCAAACCCAGAGGTTCACTAGGATCTATCCTTGGGTAAATCACTTTTTTATGATGGCTTTTCTCCTGGTGTACTAGGAAGTCTCTGCTACTTTCTTTTCACATTGCTTTGGGGCCTTTAAAAGCCTTTAGGACGTAACAACTATTTTTATGATAATGTGAAGAGCCAGAGTAGAAAGCATTTCTGCCTTTACTGCTCTGCATAAAGAATAAAGAAAGCAATGGCTCCTTAAAGACTCATAACTCTACCAAGGGCAGTAATTCAGATTTTCTGGAGTGCTTCATCGTGGTTTGTGCCATCCAAGAGGGTCAGCCAGGCCTCTGAAGCAGCAAAAAGGGCTGTGAGCCAAAGAAACCCAAAGAGAAAAGGAGGACACCTTTCCCCATATACCCCAGCTGACACAAAGCCTCTGACCAAAAATGCTTCCTGGGGCTGCAGGGCACTTCTGTTCTGTTGCCAAGGTGCAGAGGAATTCTCTACCTCACTTCAGAGCATCTTCACATTTCACAGAAGCCCAAAAATCACCAGCTGAAGATGCAGGTGAACTCAGCAAAGGCTTTTGCTTGGCCTCAAGAGTTTTTAAACTATTCCAGAGGCAAAAGCAACAAACAGCACTCTCTCTCTGAAGTCCTGCAGCTCAGCACTTTCTTCTGCCAGCCTTTCCTCAACACCATTTTGTTAAGCTTATCACGAAACAAAATTAAAAAAACCCAACCACTTTAGGCCTGATTTCCAAAAGTTGTCCCTCACTGCCAGTCTAAGAAAAACCCAAGAAAAAGGTGTTTGAAGGTAAGGAACAGGAGAAATAGTCTGAGACAGAGCTGGCTTTACCCCATAGCCCCAGAACTGCTGCTGATTCCATACAGGTGTAAGATAAAACAGATCACCAGGAAGTTCTGAGCTGAGCATTCCAAGTCTAAGAACTACATCCAGACTTAGGGCATCTTTAGTCTGATTTAAAATAAACACCAGCCCCCCCCAACAAACCCAGACTTTTAAATTCGAAAGAACATTTTCAGACATGCCTAAAAAACTTCTCTTTACAAAACCGAGCTTAATATTAAGCTCCACCCCATCTTTACACACCCCTAAAATTTGCCTAGTACTCCAGCAAAGTTGATAGACTGCAAGAATTAATTATTAACTTCCTATGCAAATATGGCTCCTCAACTCTTCACCGCTCAGCCAACTGAGGCAAACAGTAAGCAAATAACAGAAAGGCAAAAAGGAAAAGCAACCAGTGACTATTAATGGGCAGTGGCAGTTTTAGTTCAGCTCTGTGCTCTTTGCCCCCAGCAGCATTACCTCGATGATCCTGCTGTCTACAGGCATTGTGGTGCTGACCATGTGCACGTTTGGTGTGGATGTGGAGCGCTGTCTTTGGGACAGAGAGCCCTCAGAGGAAGGGTTGGATGGGTTGAAAGTGAAGGCATGAGGTGTGGAATACCTGTGCTGGGAGCTGAGAAGGAAAGAGAGAGAAAGGGAAAGTTGTGGTTATTTTTTTTCTCCTGCTGCAAGTGAAAAACACTGTTCAATGTAACCTGTCCAAAAGCAATATGCACACGATTCCAAGAAGAGAAAAAGCTGGGACTCACACATCAAATGAACTATTTGGTCAGCTGAATCATTCCCAGTTTAATTTAAGAAATAAATTTTAAAAACTTGAAGACCTTGTCAGCTCACATACTTAATTAGTGTGTTTAGCTGAGGTCTGTTTCTGCTGTTACAAATTTTGCCACAATTCACCTCAATCTCCATCAAATCACATTTAATACTCTGACAAAATACTGGCTCTGAGAGATGAATTCAGGACTGTGAAATTAAACAAACTGCTCATTTCCAGCCTGTTAAATGCATAGCTTAAGAGCCAAGCCCTGAATTTGTAAAGCTTTGCAAGACTGTTCAATGGTTTGCACAGAACAGCCAGCAAGGAAGTCATGAAACCCAACACCAGTTAAAAGGAGGCCAAGACTAAAACCCAGCTCAACAAAGAGTTATAAATCACAGCTAAGGCCACTCAGACCACAAGGATCCCAAAACACACATGGATCTTAACTGAAAGGGGCCAGCCTTCACAAAACCCTTCCAAACATGTATAAAGTTAATAAGTCACTGTTCAACAACACTGGCAATAAGATGGCAAAGATCAATTCCTGATGCAGTTCCCATTAAAATAAAGAAATAAATACATAGAACCATTTACAAGTCAGCTACGTGCTCTGTGCCTCATTCCTGAACAGATTTTTCAAATGGGTGCAGAAAAAACAAAAGCTGGCCTGCTCTCCTCAGCCTCTAGAATTTCAAGGAAAAGAATACAGGCACATGTTAGGATCAGGGGACAGGCACCTTGCAAAGGGACACAAGTTTCATTTCAGCACTTAAAACTACAGGAATGTTCTCTTCAGGTACCAGAATTTTCTTTAAGACGAGCGTATTTTCAGTTCCTGCTGTTCTCTCTTTAAACTCCTATCTGTCATCATAATTATCAGAGCATTATTTTAGTTTATGGATGTGAATCATCCACCACGAGACACAAACCCTTGATGCACACTACCTGATCAGATAAATGAAATTAGCTCACAAAAATATCAAAAGGGAGCCTTGGATTTTCTTAGGCAGGAAAACAAAGGTCTCCAAAAAGCCTTTAGTAGTCTACCTTAACATTTTAAGGCAAAAATTTCAAAATACAAAAATCTCAAATCAACGCTTTGTGGATCTAAGAACAAGAAGCAATAATCTGTGATGAAGTGGTGTTGCTGCCTTGCACATTCATCCCAACCTTCTATCAGATTGCTCTGCTTTGGAGGAGCTGGGGGTCTTTTGATGCTTTGGATTGATTGTTTTGAAACAAGTGTATTTCCCAAAAGAGAAATGACAGGAAATACAAGCTTACCTAACAGGTATCCGGGAGACAGACTCCCGCATCCGTCTCATTGTCAAGGGAGGTAGTGCAGGGACACCACTGTCACTGATATTTGAATTTGGGAACAATCTGAAATATCAACAAAAACAATTACAGTTTCAACTGCTACACTACCTCCTGTACAATGCTCTTGAAAGCTGAAAATTTACAGGGCTGTTTCTTTGCAGCACGATTAACTTCATGAACACATTGCTATCTTTACATCATGTTCTTCCTCTGTGTACAACTAAAACCTCTGCCTTCAGACTCCCAAAGAAAAGTTCCACGTGTTCTTTCTAAATTTGAGAGACAAAATCTTTTTATGTCAGACTTCAGATTTTCCTGAAAGGGTACCTAATACAATTAAGTTCTATTAAAGCCAGGTAGCACCAAGTGGCACAAGTCATCCTGCATTCTCCTAGTACAAGAAAATGTAAAACTACATGACCAAGTTTAGTTATTAAAAAATTCAACCACTAAGACACATAAAAACAATTACAGGCTTTAACACTTGCATAAAAGGACTTCTTCTAACATAACAATTTCCAACTTTTTGTAACTGGTATTAGGAAAGTATTATCCTTCATCTGTTTTCTCACCATTCACCCTTTTCAACAGTGTCAGAAGTTGTGAACACTAATGCTTCCAACAGCTAAAACCCAACTGAATCATGGCCTGGTTTATTCCTACCAAAAGTGTTGTGTGAGAGGAATTGCTGTCCCTCTTCATAGGGCATTAGAGCAACTGTCTGGTCATTCTAGATATTGGTTTGCTTGTCCCAGAATGTTAAAATTCAGATCAAGAACACAATGCAGTTCACAAGAACGGCCTTCTCCCCTGGAAACAGACACTCATTGCTGGCTGTTTCATGAAATCAACACACAACTCTGCACACTGCTCACAGGGACTGCACTTCCCAACAATCCACGAGGATCTCTGTGATAAGAGACACAAAAACCAACTGCCACAGAGAATTGCTGCTGCCATGAGAAAGGAAAGAGTCCTTACAAGAGCTGCCTGATGTTGCTCCAGTCCACACACATGGTTGGCACCTTGGTGCTGCAGTGCTCGTGGAATTTGTAGCCACACGTCTGACACCGAAAGCCATTGAGCAGGAATTTCTGGCAGATGTCACAGAAAGCAAGCTTCAGAAATGTCTTCCGAGCCTGGAAAACACAGCAAGTGATTAACCCAAGCTCATTAGCTCTTCATTAACCGAGATTTGGACCTTCAGAGCCCGACAGAAATAAACAACCAGGCTAAAATGCTATCAGAGCCCCCAGACTGCTACTGAGCTTAAAGCCACACTCGAATATTCTGGCATGGATTTTCAGTTTGGTTGCAAACCTTCGAAGTTTAGAAACACTGAGGGCTTTATTTACAAAACAAAAACGAAACAAGGAAAAAAAAAGGACAAGTGCTCTGTCAAATGCAAAAGCAATTGTTTTGCTCAGCAAGGTGACAGCTGTGTGAGCCAGGAGCTGGGGTTTTGTTTGTTTTCAGTAACACCAAAGAGGTAAAAGAGGATCACATTGGAAGGCCCACCTCATTTTTTTTTATTAGCCTTAACTCTTGGTGTTTATGACTAACCAATATCCCTTGCACGAGAAATAAATTCCTTGGTAATTAAAACAGTCTAAGGAATTTCTACTTTTTTAAAGTGGCAGCCTACTTTGCTTTTTTAGAAGCTTCTGAAGTATGAAAAAAGATTCAAATGAACCAAGGGGTTTCTTCTTCCAGAACACACTGTGGAGGAAGGCTCCAAATTTCAGCTTCTTCCAGATCTGGAGAAAAATATTCATTTTCTGGTGACCAACTTGAGATAGTATTTTCTGTAGTTTTTTTCCTAATGTAATGTAGAAGTAAAGTGACTTTCAGGTTCTGGAAACCAATCCTAACCTTTCATATGCATGTCAGTGACAATCCTTTAGGTTTGCCACTTGGCACAATGTATTTCTAGAACAAAACAATACAAAGGCTAAAATACAGAAACAGAATTCCTTCCCAGGGAGAAGACAGTAATGCAAGGCAAAACTGTTAGAATTGGGCATCGTCTCTCTGTAAAAAAAAGAATTTAAAAGATTTTTAAAAATTAAAAAACCCGCAAAGCACAGAACCACCTTCTACTTACTTGTTCTGTATGGAATAAATAATCCATTTTTGAGAAGGAACTACAAACTAAAGCCTTTCATTTCCTCAAAGAACACTCTGTCAAATTACAAGGCAGCATTAGCTCATAGAACATTGTCATGACCTGCAGAATTAACAGCACCCCTGAATATCCAGTACAAATACCATCAGTCCAATAAAGCTGCTGAACTTCTCCAGCTTTTTTGACTTATGAACCAGAGAGTGAAAATGCAAATTCTCTCTCTTTTCAGGACTTTAAAGATACAATTATCTTAACACAACAGTTACAGACATAGGTATTTATATAAAATAAAAATGGCAATCATCAGACCTGTAAAGAATATGCATGATGTGAGCTTCGACAGCCTCTGACACCTGGGGATCACCAGTGTAATAAATACAATTCTGGCATTTCACTGCAAACTTATACTTAGCCAATGTAATCTGTGGGGGAGCAGGGGGGAAGGAATCAACCACAACTTCTGAAAATCCCTGTGTCCTGAAAGCCAAAAGCTTTCTAATGCCCAAAACAGTCTTTGGCCAAATATGTGGTTCAATGGATACAACTGAATACAGAGAAGGAGAAGCTTACAAAGTTGTGTGTGGTGAGTGGGACGTGATCGAGGAAATCCACTCGCAGCTCCTCTCCAATCAGGGAGGCAGCATCTGTGTTCCAATCCAAACGCACTTTTTTTCTGAAAGAGAAAATGGGGACAACAAAATCACTTTGGAGATAAGCCCGGCCCTCATCAACAACTATGTTTTGTGAGTTTTCTTGAGTAAACTGAAAACAAATACCCAGAAAAGCACAGCTAACCTCTTACAGAGAGCTAGACAGATCTCAGGGTCTTTCACTCAAAAAATCAGAAGCAACCTGGAACATATTGCAAGCCACCTCTTTTTCTGCTCCTTTTTTAATGTGTTATTTATATATAAAATTTGACACAGAGCACCTAGGTGGTTTAATGGAGTCACAAAAATACCCTTATAAATATAACAAATTATGAATGACAGACTCAGTGACACAAAAGCCATTATCAGGTGCTTGGGTACCGATTACTCCTGACCCCAGAATGGCCTCAGTTGCTCAGAGATGTAACCCCACAAATGCTGAGGCTATAGGGAGCTTTAAGCCCAAGCCTTAAGAGGTGTGAAGTTAAGTGTATTAACTCCATGAGATACCTTCACTCCCTCAGCTTGTAAAACAATCATTTGGTATTTAATAGCAGCATCCTCGGTCCTACAAAAAAATAAGGAATATCCGAAGTGAGACTGAAATCCAAACATTGGGAAGTTGTAGAGGAATGCAGAACCTTAAACCTGAGTACACAGAACTGTTCAGGGAAGTGGGCTAAGAAATCACTGACACTGAATTTAGCAACTATAAATGCAGCACAGAAATGCACCTCAAATATGAAGGAATCACTTCATCTAGAGCACGGCAAAACCCTCACTAAGGGGCTGCAAGTACTTGAGTGAACTCCTCCATTTTAAGTATTTTCAATATTTAGCTTTAAAACAAAAATAAAATTGTTAATACCCAGGAAGCTGACAGAGCTGCCCTAGAAGAGGGCAAAGAAATCAACGTGAAGTGTTCACAACCAAACTGCTTTTAAAAGGAATTAGCCAGAGGGGAAGAAAGCATGATTGCTGCTATTCCAAACTCAAGATTTTGACATTCTCTGGGTGGAAGTTTCACTCTTACCCTTTCGGTTCAGCAAGAAGTCGAAAAACTGCACAGCATTCTGGCTGCAGACCTCTCACTTTCAGTGCCTTCATGAGACAGTCATGCAAAGTCATCCCATTTCGCACATTCACCTGTGACCAAAGGAAAAAAAAACAACAAAACATTTAGGCACTGACTGCACAATTTCTTCTAAGCTTTTCCAGGAGTGGAAGACCATTTTCTCATTTTCTTTAGAAATTCCAGGAAAGCTGCACAAAGTGCACTTTTGTGCACTCCTGCAAAGGAAGTTCTGAAGCCATTTTATAGCTTCTCAATTTCTTACAATTACTATATTTCTATGAAACAGGATTTTATACAAGTAAGTAGCCTATAGAAGGAATAGAAATGCAGGCCAATGGAGTTACCTCAAGCACAGAAAAAGGCTTAATTTAGATTTCAGGGAACTCTGGGTAAGACTATTATTAGGTACACTCAGCTCTAAGAAACTGAACAGAAGTGCTCCCTCAAGAAGTTTCACTTCAGCTTTAACCCCCACACTTCACTGTAGGCATCCAAGCCAGGAAAATGGTGACAGAACTGTCATGAAAGCATCATTGCTTAGGTCAGCCAACAACTGTCTTTTAATGTGAAACATGCTCATGTACATCAGAAAATTCACAGCACTGAGGCAGAGAAATATTTGAGACTAGGCTTCTCAAAGTACAGATGAAGTGCATGTTTAAAATATGTCCTCTAAAACCAACCAACTGCTGACCATCACTTGATCACAGTAAGATTCTTTTGAAACTGGGCATTTCTCGTGCCAGAGCCACATCTCAGTGTCAGCAGTGGGACTCTGAGACAAAGGTAACACAGACTCACCACGGTGCGCTGCTTGTTGGGCAGGAAAACACGGATGGTATTGCTGGTTTTGGAGGTATCCGAGATTTTGCCATCGTCGGACGCCCGGCGCTGGTAACCAAACTGCTGGACAATGGTTGGTGAAATACAGTTGGGGCCATCAAAGACAGAATCCTTGAGTCCAAACCCATTGCTGATGGTCTTCCAAGCTCCCTGGATGTGCTCCATTGATGCGGCCTACGGAAGATTGGGAGAGTCAGGGAAATGGCCATGTCCATCAGCTGGAAGTGCTGCTTTCTCCTCCTGACACAAGAAACCTCAGCCTTTTCTGGAAGCATCTGAAGCTGCACTGCCCCAGGACATGATCAACCTACACATGCAGGGCACAGCTCTCCCACAGCTGCACAATCAGCCTGACTCCTGAAGGCATTTGACTTTCTACACACAAACAGAGCAAGAGGAATAGATGTGTACTCCTCACATCGCACCTCGGGGGCACAGGAACACTTTGCCATCATGTTAATTTAGATAATCAGTGTCTGAGGGGCCTTCAGGAAAGTGGCCAGATCACAGAATCAGAGAATATCCTGAGCTGGGAGGGACCCACAGGACCATCAGTCCAACCCCTGTCCCTGCACAGACACCCCAAAATCCCAGCCTGGGCATCCCTGGGAGCAGTGTCCAAATGCTCCTGGAGCTCTGGCAGCCTCAGGGCTGTGCCCATTCCCTGGGGAGCCCAGGCAGTGCTCAGCACCCTCTGGGGGAAAAACCTTTCCCTGATATCAACCTTACACCTCCCCTGACACAGCTCCAGCTGCTCCCTGGGTCCTGGTCCCTGCCACAGAGAGAAAGGATCTGTAGCTGCAGGCCAGAACAGTCCTATAAACCAGATATGCCACACAAGCATTAGCTCAGACTGGTAAGAAAAGAGGCTTAGCAGGAATTATAATATAAAGAATTAATTAAGGAAACTATTTTTATCACTGATTTTGGGGCTTTGGTTATTTGGGGTTTCTTTTTTAATACTATCACAATTTCTGTAGTATGAAACAGCAAAAAAATTTCTCATCCCTCATACCAACTATGCTCTGTTACATTTCAGCATAAATAAAGCCTGGGAGAACTGGGATTGTTCAGCCTGGGAAAGAAAAGGCTCCAGGGTGACCTAACTGTAGCCCTCCAGTACCTGAAAAAGGCCAACAAGAAAGATGGAGAGGGATTATTTACAAGGGACAGGACAAGGGGGAATGGCTTCAAACCCACAGGGATTAGGTTTAGATGGGATATTGGGGAGAAACTCTTGGCTGTGAGGGTGGGGAAGCCCTGGCACAGGGTGCCCAGAGAAGCTGTGGCTGCCTCTGGATCCCTGGAAGTGCCCAAGGCCAGGCTGGACACGGCTGGGAGCAGCCTGGGACAGTGGAAGGTGTCCCTGCCATGGCAGGGGGTGGTAATGGATGGGCTTTGAGGTCCCTTTCAACCCAAATCATTTTATGATTTTACAAACATCTTCCAGTGCAAGGACACAAACAACCCCCTTCCCTGCACACTTCCAAACCAGCACACGAGTTTTTGCACATGCAGGGACAAAGATAAAGGTATCATTGTATTTTTTCCCCAGCTATCCCAACTGCAATGCAGCTTGAACTCCAAATTATACTCAAATATCTTATTCAAAACCAAAGTCTGTACTGAAATCAAACAACCTAATTCAGAACACCCAACACTCCATTACTGAACACCTGTCAGCAGCTGCTCAAGTCTCATTTCATGTGTGGTCCTGCCCCTCCTTTGTTGCAAATTATCTGAACCCTTCAATACATTTCCTCATGTTTATGTCAGAGAGAAGCCAATGGCATTTGTTTCACTGGAAAAGTTAAAACAATGGAATTCCTGGATAAAAAAGATCTCCACTAATGTTAAGTGTCCATTCTGGGGTGCCCAGAATGATAAGCTGAATTTCAGAGTGTTTTCCTTCACAGCACAGCTCTGAAAAGCCATAGCTGGATTTGCAAGTAAATTTGCTCCAGACCTAAAGCCAGGTCTGACCAGCAGCCAGAAAGGAAATGTAACAACAAAGTTCCAGAGAAAGGTTTGGTTTAGGTGAAGTCATCACCACTGCATGCAAACCCCAGAGCAGCAGAACTCTCAGCCTCAAAGGGAACTTTCAGCCAGTTCCTAAATATCTCCTTTTTCACTGACAAGGTACACAGTGATAACATATCCTCACCTTCCCTCCTGCCAATCCCTGTCATTCCTGAATCCATCAGCTGTGCAGGTCCAGTTGTCCAAAGGTTCAAAATATTTAAATGCCAGTAAGATTTAAAACTCAATGCTCAATCAAAATCTAACTGGACTGAGATACTTGGATTTTTTTTTATTTTTTAAATCTAGGGCACATAAATTTTAAAAAGTTTTATATTTGACGTAAAAAGGGAATAAGGAATAGGAAGACACTGAGACATGCCAAAAAATGGAAGGGAGATAACATTGAGGAATACAACCAAGTTCACCACACATAAGCACCTACAATATCTCACAATTCCTAGGCATCAGGAAAGGTGAAAAACAAGTTATGTTTAATTGCAACACCCATATACTGCACATGGCAGCTGAAGGAGCAACTACTTAGACAGCAGCAGTAAAAACTGAGATAAACTGTTAGATAAGAGGGGAAAGATGAAACCCAGAGAGCTTCTCTTAACCTACCCCCTATGGGAAACTCCTTTGGTTCACCCTTCCAGGTAACACATGAGACAAAACAAGAAGAGGAGCTCAACTTGATTTCTCTGCTGAAAAGCTGAGAGAAGGAATAGCAGGGCAGCCATCAAAACCCCCTTGTTGTCCTTGCTGATATAAGTTGACAACACCCCAACATTACAGCCTTTATATTTCATATTTTGATATGCTGCCAACATTTCCTGAAAAATTCCAGAGAAAGCAGGAAATGACGAAGAATTCAAACTTGCGTTTTGACAAAAGATAAGCTTCATACCCAAAAAGTTACTTCCCTGCTCTCAGAGCATTCTCTCTCCCAAACACTGCACACCAAAGCACAGACTGCCAGGGAAGATCACAGCAATGTATTTTAAGGTTGTTGCACACACAGAAAAAACACAGACAGCAACTGCTATCAGCCTTCTGTATATCCAAATGTCAGTTCTATCTTTAATTAGGCATTTGCATCCTTCTCTCCCAGGATCTTTGCCTCAGTCAGTGCTGGACAGTCTCAAGACATTGTGCATGTCTGGCACAATCCTCCCCTCCAGCAACTCCCTGCTCTCTCCTGCCACTGTCCTTTATCAGTGAGGTTTTGCCATCTTTTCTGGCTGAGGACTGAGTTCCTGGCAGTCTGGGTTTGCTCACAGATATCGAGAGTTCTTTTCCTAGAAAATGGATGTGCCACACACACCATCCTTAGCTCTCCTTCCTTCCTAAACTGAGGGCTCTGGGTGCTACTGGTACATTCAGGGAGGAGCCAGCACTGATGGGAAAAGATGAGAGCAGAGGTCAGACCTGGCCTGGAGCTGACAAAAACCTGCCAAGTGGCCTGAGGGTGCAGGGGCAGGGGAGAAGAAGGGGAAGCTGAACAGATATTCACAGTCTCCCAGGGAGAGACAGGGAATCCCTGATGGAAAGTTGCTAAACCTGCTCTGGCATCCACTGTACAAGGGTTTGCAGCTGGAAAGATGCAGCTTTTGTTGAAGAAACCCTGAATGTCCTGCTGCTGACTCTTGCAGCTATTCACAGACAGCCCTCTGTGGCTGACAGAGGTTCCAGGGCCTCACAAACACCTCTTCACTCAGGCCAGCAATGGTTTGGTTGAGAACACCCAATTCTGGTAGTGCATGGGCAGCCACGTTCACTTCTCAAGCCTCATTCCAAATTATTATCATGGAAGAAGAGACTGTCAGAAAAGCTGCTGCTTAGGAGGTGATTTCCAAATGACTTCCACCGTTCCCCTGCCCTCCAGCACAAAGAAAGCTGGCTTCAAATTTATATAAATATATACAAAACTATCCCCTTGGAACTCCAGCAGCTCACTGCATGCACAGGTATGAGGGAAGAGAATTAATATGGTACCAAACTGAGCAGCTTTGAGCTGACAGAACATAACATTTAATGACACAACCCAATACTGCACATCCACACACGATTTCTAGCTCGTTCAGAGAACAGTGAGCCAGCAGAACAAAGCAGGGAAGATCATCTCTGGACACAGGTTTGAGTCCACCTGAACAGGTAATTGATGTGCAGAGCACAGCCCACCCTGCACTGTCCTGTAACCTGTGCCCTTGGCATTGATTTGTTTATTCCCTTTGGATATTTTGCTCCAAGCAGTAATTGATTAAAGGTATTTTTACTCACTATGCTCATTTACTCCAGCTCCCCCAAGATCCACACCAATTCACTCCAGTGAATAGATATTTGAAACTATGTTCTAAGGAGAAATTTAATTTAAAATAAAGGAGGAAAGATTTTACAATGATGCCTTCTTAATTATATTCTTCTTAGGTTTGCCTATTCCAGAAAAACTAGCTTTTCTCGCTTAAAATTAATTACAAGCATGTTTCTGAAACATAATCATTACCAGATACTGGATTTATGTTTATGCCATGCTTAAATAATCCACTGCCAGATGGATGTTTTCATGCATCTTTCTAAAAACTGTTTTCAAATCTTTTCTTCCTGCAGCTCATCACTTTCATGAAAACGACTTCAAACAACCTTTCTACAACTGACAAACTGCAACAGCAACATTCAAAGAATATTTTAAGATATCGAAGTAGATCAGTTCCCTTGTAGATCCAGGACTGCTGGGAAACTGATACTGATTGGTTTCATATTAAATGTTCAGCCTAAGCAGAAAAATGTCATTTACTCCTGCAAGTTCCCCAGGAATACTGCACACTGTGGCCAAGACTGCACTTTTCATCAGTGCTTTTTGCATACATTACAGGTTCTGCTAATGAATTATTGGAACAAGAATTAAACCAAAAGCATGGAGCAGCTCTGGAATGTGCACATCTGACAAGAACAAATTCCTGGAGATCAGTCACTCATACACAATCAATACGTTCATGTCATTCATTCCAATTCAAAAGGTGCTCTAAGTTACTCTGACTTTTTCCACGACCAGGACAAATTGCTGGTCTGAACTGTGAAAAATTTAAATCTCCCACCCCCAGAAATGCCAAAACTGGTACTGAATTAGGCTGAAAGTCCACACGTTACACAGCTAAACTCTCACTACAGAGTTTAGGGACTTTGTCCTTTCTTTTTTCTGAAACAAACACCAAAAGCTTTTAAAAACATGTCAAAACAGTTCCCCCTGCCAACATACACACGCTGCCATTTTTATCCACACAAATCTTTAGTGGTCACAGTTGTGTTTCACAGAATACACCTACAAAGGCCAAACAGCACAGAACGAAGTCCAGAATCCATTTCAAAATGCAAACTTTTGTCAGTAAATATAAGCTTGCAAAGCTGCTTACAAGAAAAGTTTTCATCTCTGACACAAAAAGATCAATGATCCATTTAGCTGTGGCCTTTTCTCCTCCCATACAGTAATTACCAATTGATTTAATATTGCTAGGGTGACCAATTATCAGGGGGAAAACCAAAAATTCAAACCAGGCAAACCTCTGTTATGACCCATACCAGTATTTTTTAAAAGTAGCTTTTCAGAGCAGTAGAGGACAAATATGGACCCATTCCTATATTAATAAATAAAGCTGTGATCCACGGAAATACAAATGCAGGGCATGAGTTAGGATCAGTGTAACAATGCAGGCAGATCCCTATAACATCTACAAGGTTGGTGCTTTTCCTTCATGTGTCCTTCATTTTAAGAGATCAATGCCAAAAAGCAAACTCCTCCCTAACACAACTGACAAAAATTAAAAATTAACAGAAGGAAATGTCAGTGTTCAGGGAAAAAAAAAAAACCAAACAGAACAAAAACCAACTGAAACACAGACAATTTCTGCCTCTGTTGTTCTGATCTTGGAAGTTATATTTTCTCCTCCTTTTCTTTATTTATCAGAACTGTTCTTAGTCACTACTTCAGCCTTCAGGAAAAAAAAATAACATTGGTTTTCCAACAAGTGGGCCCCAAAGTAAGGAGGGCATAAGCAACACAACTCTCAACCTGCTTTCAGACTTATTAATTTGCAGATTAATGCCTTTTTGTAGCTAAAAGCTACTTTCAGAGTGAAACTTTGGCTAGTAAGCACAAAGCAAGTCAGACTACCTGGCTGTAGCAGGCTGTACTTTGGGCTCTGCTTAACAGGAATTTGTCACCAAAACATTGTGCACCTTTGGCCACTCTGTGCCTGCTCTCTGTTGGTTGTAACAGCTCCAGGATACTTTTCCCAGCCAATTCTCAGGAAGATCTGTTTGGTTTGTCCTTTCCAAACAGATCATTCCCATGTCAGTCACCCATTTCTTTCCACGTGATAGTTCTATGAAATTTAAATATAGAGCTCTAAGTTTCTCTACAAAGCCACAATTCCTACATTAGAGAAACAGGAGCACTGAACATCCTGTATCTAAAAGAGGGATACAGAATCCAAAGCTTTCCCTTTGCCAAAGCAAAAAACCAATCCCAAGTAAAAAGAAAAATGCAGCAGGTGTTTCTAAGCAGTCAGAATGTTTTAAAATTGGATTTACATACAGCTGCTGAGTTTACATAGATTCACAAAGAAGTTTATGAAATTACTATTCCAACAGTAGGAAAGGAAAAAGCAAGCAAGGAAAGTGTACATACATTTTGTATAAGTTTTGCTAACAAAGCACCAGAACTATGCCATGGAATATAACTTCCACTCTTTTTAGTGTAATATTTCATAATTTTTTATCTAATGTGCTCTTAACATTATACAGACTACTAAAGCTGAAGTGATACTTCAGATGTTCTTTTTTAATTCAGCAAATTCAAACTCATTAGTAGAAACAAAAAGCACTGAACACTGCTTTCTTATAGCTGATTGTATCAGAGTCACATCATATGACAGTCCTGTCACTCAGACTTCTTGTTTCTGTGCCATGATGTTAAATTCTTCACAGGAGAATCCTCCAAAGGGAGATTTACACAGAGACCTCTTTAAAGTGGGCCTTGCACTGCAGACAGAAGTGGGACTACAAGTGTTTTGTCTTCACGTGGTCAAAACACTCTGGACAAGCCTTTATTTTTCACCCCAAGTCTCTCAATCAAGTGCACATACCTTCCCAGCCATGTGCCTATTTGCATTCTGCACTTGCTCATGCCTCAATTGTTTCCAGTCTGAAAGCCCCAAACTGTGTTTGCAGTTGCCTGGAACTCATCCACTTTTACAGCAAGGATGAAAAAAGTTACTCAAATGTCAGCAATCCACCAAATGCCCTTCCCACTCAAGTTCCCAAGGATGAAACAAAAAAGTGACTGAGAACTTCAGCACAAAGAATTCCTGGCTCTGTCCTCCCTCGGTCCTGTGTAGGAAATGCAGCAACATTGAGGACACCAGCACTGGGAACACCCCAGATTTACAGCAAGCTCAGCTTGGAGGGAAGAACAGCAGGAGGATTAGTGGGAGCTGTGCTGGTGTCACACTGTCCAGAGAGCCTGCATGGTGCTGTTAAACTGCACTGCAAAGCAACCAGGCAATGCTGAATTATCTGTGCATCCCAAGAGGATGATCTGCCCCAGCCTGGTGTTCCCTGCTTTCACTCAGGGCAGCTCTCAGCCAATAAAATCGATTCCATTAAATGTGGGCTCTGTGCCAGGCCTGCAGTGCCACGTGGAGGTCAATAATGGGATTCCAAGAGCTGGAGCATGGAAACATCGTCCAGACGGGCAGAGGGCAGGGCACAGGGACAAGCACCAAGACATGCTCAGAAAGGGCCTTGAGAGATTCTGGAGAAGATAAAACAAAGGATTCTCCCTTGTATTTTATAACAAAATACACCTGGGCATAGTTGGATATATCTTTCTGCAACATAATGCCTGGATAGCTCTAACAACTTTATTTTCTGGGTTTGTATGCACCTGTATTTGCAAAGAAACCTGAATAAAATGGCAAATAAAAACAGACTGTACTTAAAAATTAAAGACTGTATACAACAAAAATTACTTAAGACTATGTCAAACATTTACTGTCCTGAGAGCCTCCAAAAAGAAATTATGCTCCATTTTTACATTATCTTATTAAATACATCCATGAAATTACAGGTAGGTTTTTATTTATTTAACAAAGTGCCATACCACCCATTCTGTTTCAGAGATAGAGTTCTCAGATAATGTCACAGACACAATTTACATTAGGTCTGGATTATTCCCAACAGACCTGCAGTTGTGTGGAAAGGCAAATGCTGTTTGGAGCAGACAGGCAAATATCAAGAGCTGAAGTTCTACACTGAGGAAGGGCTTTTCCCCTGCAAAGCAAATACCCAAGGAGACTGACTGAAGTAAGAGCTTAAGTTAAATACACACTTCTGATAAAGCAAACCCTGGAACAACTCTATGTTCCATATTGATTTGGGGGCATTTTTCAAAAAGCAGAAAGTGAATTTTAGCAGCAGTGCAGGAATACAAGCACAGAGCTCAGCTGAGCCAAGTTTCCCTTCCCCCAGGAAAGGTCCAGGCACCTCAGAAGAAAGAATGGGCCAGGATAAGGATGAAGGGCAAGATAAGAGAAAGTTATTTATACCTTTAGTTTTCCTTTCAGCAAATGAAGTCCTATGACAAAAGGATGAAGCACATCATCTGTGGAAGACAACAAAACCAGAAGTTATTTACATTTTAACAGACAAACATATATATGCAGTACAGACCAAATAAATAACAAAAAAAAAATTACTCTGTGAGTTACAGCAGTGATAAATTATCATCCTACTTTCAGAGTTTTCAGGGTCTTCCAGCCTTTCATTATTTTATACAGCATTTCAGTGTAATGAGACACTGAGTGCAAGGCCAGACTGCAGGACAACCAAATGCCACCCAGCTCTCCAACATCTCATTCTTATCCCAGAACATCATGAAAGTCTTTTACAGCTAAAAACTCACTGAAGCAGGAATTAAATAGGAGATGAATACTCTCTTACTCACACGTCAGTTCCTCACTTAGCCAAAAACCTGGCTGACTCACGGATGTTGACAAATCTTGGATACAAAACAAACAAACAGTAACAAGCAGCCAAGCCTCTGAAGGCTCTCTGTATCTTGCATAAAAGCACCAGCTGTAAGAGGAAGAATTCCTAGGGAAGCTGAAGAAATCTTGACGGGATCATCCCTCACAAAGCTTTTTCTTCTCCAGACCAGAAGTCTCAGCTTCCTCATGTCTTTATAAGAATACAAGAAAAAAAATCAAGAAGAGATCTTGTATTGCCAGCTCACTTTTGGTTAGAAGTATCCTCGCTCCTGGACAGAGCAGGTAGGGAAAAAATTAAAATGATTAAATAAAAAGAAGCTGTAATGATTTTACCAAAATAGCAAACTCCCAAAGATTAACAAGAAATCAGATGAATGCTTTGGGACCTCCACCTTGAACCATTTTTAATTATTTTAAAAGTAAAGTCTACTTACAGCATGAACTTTGAGTTTACCCTGCTCACTACCTAGCACACCTGTCTCCAACAAACATTAAGGAATGTGGCAAATAAAATACTGTAAATATGCCTTCCACCATGGAAAAAGATAAGCAGGGAGACTGGCAAGAAGGAAGGAATTCTGTTTTTCTCACACCAGAGGAGAAGATGAGATCTTTAGTTATAACCAAATACAAGAGAAGACAGTGAGTCAGTAAGATGGATAATGTTACATGAAAAAGAGGAGGGAAAACTGGTGGGGAAGGTTCGTTGACAGAATGAAAACCCAAAGCATTTTTACTGTAAAATCAGCAGGAAGAAAAAGAAATCTCATGCATAAATCAAGAAGAGACAGCACAGCATAAAAACACATGTGATGGATTGAAGAAGAAGCAGGTGCAGTATTTCCATCTGCCACCAAAGCAATAGTTGTAAGGCAGGAAAAATTACTTATTTTTCTTGAGAGATAAGAGACACATGACAAAAAAAATCAGTAAGAACATTTGCTAACAGAACTGGCAACGATGAGGGTTTAAGAAGTAAAAGAGTTGCCAAAAAGCCCAGCTGTTACTGCAGATGTGAGATTCAATTAAACCTGACTAGAATTGTTCACCTAAGACAATGGCAGAGCCAAGGGAGAAGAAAATCACTGTGTCCTGGAGGAAGTTTGCCTGCTTGCAGGATTTCCACCTGAGATGCACTGAGGAGCAGGAGAAGGAGCGAGGCCAGCAGGGGCCTGTAAGGGAAATGCTGAACCCACATAAACTGATCACTCATCACATTTTGGTGTCAAACCACTGCTTTGGAAAAATTCTGCCCCAAATCTACTCCTAAACGCACAAAGAGCCAGGACAAAAGCTTGAGGTTTGGGTTTCAGTGTCGTCAATCCCTTCTGAACTATAGATGCTGGCGGTTTCAGAAAATACACCTTGTATTTGAGATGAGATAATCACAAATGTCAGACATTTCAGCACTGTGGTTCAGGCAGTCACACATCTCTATGTGATACTTGTGCCACTGAGCTCGTGTCTCACTGTCAGGGCATTCTTGCTGTTTGCTCCAGTTTCCACCACAAATATTTGGGTAGATACAGCATTTTGTCACTGGCAGTACTGATAATTTATTCCCAGAAAAAAATATTAATTTCCTGTAGTGTGAAGGAATCACCAAATTAGAATTTAACCAACATCAGCCTGGCCTTTTAGAAATTAGGACAAAAACTCCTACTCCACTTATTCCTGGGCTACACTGTTAATCCCCATCTTTAAAACTCACACTGCCTATTTACAGTCTCCACATGAGAAACTCAAAACAATCAATATACAAAGGAACCCAAAATTTAAAAAAAAAACCCCTCTGCCAGACATAAAATATGCAAACAAAAGTGAAAGAATCTCTTGTAGTCACAGCTACAGTATTATTCGTGCTGACAGAACAAAAAATATTTTTCAATATAAGACAGTTTTAGTTTCAATCTGCCCAATTTTAATGAAAATTTTCTTCAGAACATACAGCACTTCTGCAACAGAAAATTATTCCAGGTACTGTCCTGTAATTCAACATCACAAGGGCAGAGCTTACTGGAATAGGTAAAAATAGCAGCAGTGAACATGCCAAAGGACAGTCTTTCCACTACAGGGGCAGTGCTTACATTGCAACATCAGCTGGCTCTCTTTTTATAACCTCTTGATTGCCAGTGAGCGAGTTACACAGTCAACTTAAAAGGTTGGAGAAATCTAAGAGTAAGCTCAGACTCTCTCTCGGAGCTGAAATCAATCCACTGTATCACTGCCACCAACCCTCTGCTGCAGCACTCTGTTACTGCCTGTGTAAGCTTTCTACCTGAGCCACAGCATTCAGCACAGAGGGATGATCTCATTCAGAATACAGCGTATTTCTTGTCAAATAGCAGCATAAAATTAGAGGCTTGCACACTTTGTTGCTCCTTTTGGCTGCAGCACGCTGGCAGCTCCTTAATTTACTCCATTCTCTGCCAGCCACACGACCCAATCTCTAAAGAACTCCTTTTATCCAATTTCTGCAGACCAACCAGCTTGAAACAACCCCTCCCCAACACTCTAAATGATTTTTTTTCCACACAAAGATAACAACCATCACAACCTGAACATTTAAACGCTGAGCCCAGCGATCAAACAAAGCCAGAAATGTTGTTTTACCAGAAGAGACTCTGCTCCATAGCCAGCAGCTTGACTTCCAGGTGACCAAAACTGCTTAGCTTTCTAATTAGGCACCAGGGAAACCTGCACCCTCCCATCTTCAACACCACAAACAGGTTCCTGCCTGCTCATCTACAGATTGGGATTGATTGGACACAGCTTTCCAAAGTTATTGGAGGCAGATGGGAAGGGAAAAGAAAAGCTTGGAAAAAGCAAGGAGTCACTGAGCTTGCACAGGTACTCTCACAGTTTTCTGCCTCAATCTAAGAAAAACTGAGTGATCATCAACAAATTTACCTCACCTTAAACCTGAAAGTCCTGGAATATCAGGGATGTTTGTTATTTGCAAACAGTGGCCCCCAGTGCTGTGTGTTTATTTTAAACTAAACATCAGTCTCATGCAAATTCAAGAGTAGAGTTTAGACACTTTTGCCAAGCTTTTAATGCATGAATTTTACAACTCGGGTTTCATCAGAAAAAAAACCAAAAAACAAACCAAACACATCAAATTACAAGAGAAATGCACAAATAAAGAGCTGAAAAAATATTTTAATGGGGTTATGCAATAGATTAGATCTGAAAGAATTCAATTTCTATCAGAAATCATCAAAAGAAGGAAAATATTAACCCAACAGTAGTCTTGGAATTAACAATTGCTAGATAAGTTCTGAACTTCAGGAATTGAAAAAAAAAGTCTTCTTGACTGTGGAGTCACAACCTATGCCATAAATATGAGCATCTTTCAGAGAAACTTTAGAACAAAATTTCTAGAGCAAAGTTTAAGCAACTCCAAGTTACCATGTATCAAAATACACCTTTTCAAGATAAAGCTGGAGAGGTTATTACAGGCACTCTTACCTCCACAGTAAGTGGAATTAAAATCCACTTTACTTTCTCTTTTACAAGAAACTTTTAATAGTGCACTTTCTATGATAATGACTTGGAAACAATAGAAATAGCAATTTTTGGGCAGTAATAAATTAGGAAATTTTTTTCAAAAAATTAGAATATGATTAACCAGTATTTTTTCTTCCCAGCAACACTTCCACCTTTGAAGCTTCCAGTCTAATGGTCCCCCCTACATCCACTCTTTCCAAGATTCTCCTTGTTCCTGCATTTCTGCAACAATTCCACGCAAACAAAAGGGAGTGCATGGTATCTTCACTGCCTCACCATGGCTCCTTCAGTTTCACCAAAAAACTCTTATGTAAAATCTCACATGTTTCTTATGCACAAAGAACATTTGAATAAAGAAAAAAAAATATAATTTAGTCATCTCTGCCACAGGTAGCAAGTGAGTAAAGAGACAGCAGTGCCTTTTGTGGTGTGCCAATAGACTGAAATACCACGATAAAATACTCAAAGTATGACCAGACTTTGAGCAAGCATTCTTAAATGGCTGAGAACAAGAAAATGGAATATCCAAAAGCTAGAACATATTACTGATACAGCTGATAGGGGCACACACTGGCAGCAAACTAGAATACATTGCAGAAAAAGGAAAACTGGTCATAAGGTTAAGTATTTCAATATATACCTTAAATGCTTTCCCCTACAACAGCATCAGAGACATCTTTCTTCTAATTGTGCACTATCCTGCATCTTCCTCCTGTTAATCTCTCAGCTCAGCGTTCCTAAAATCCTCACTTTCCGAATTCCAGCCTGTTCCACGGTGAAAAAATTCATGTAACAGAAGACTATAATGGGGGCTCAAAGCCATTTTTTAAAGCCTGAACCTCTGAGCCAGCTTTAATTAATCTGGTTAACCCCACACCACACCCAGCTGCGAGTTAGTGAAGCAACCTCCCTCTGCTTGTGAACTAAAAATACACCAATGGCTCAACTGCTCGTACCCATACTACGTCTTTCCATCGGAATGCCCCATTAATTAACGCCCTTTTGTCAGCTGCTCGTCAGAACTGAAGCATTTGAGGGGCGAACCAATGGCAGGTACGAAATGGGAGTGAAATTTGCGATGAAGCACTGGGACAGCAGCGAGGGGAATCAGCAGCATCCCGTAATCAAAGCAGCATCTGCGGAGCCACAACACAGCGAGGGAAAAAACTGCAGGGAGCAACGAAACTGCGAGCAACATAAAAGGGGGTTCAGATGCCAGGAGCTGGAGATACAGGTCCCATGGCAGATCTCCAGATAGCGCCCAGAAAACACGGCACAGTCACTCTGCCGCTCGCCACATGCACAGATTATTTGCAAGGCAATTCTCCAAGTCTTTTGCCTGGAGTGAAACAGCTCTGATTTAAACTCTGCTGTCCCTCTGCTCCGTCCCTGCATCCAGGATGCGTTTGGAGCAGCAGAGGAGAAACGGCAGAGCTGCCACACCTGGAACTGCAAATAAAACCCTGCTGGGCTACACAAATCCAGAGTTTTGCTGTTATAACCTTATCCCCAGAAGCAAGCAAAAACCCACTGGAAAATACACAATTCGATCACATGGACGACATCACTTAAAAGCCTGAAAAAAAGGGTATTTATGTAAACATGCTGTTTATTAATTATCAGTTCTAATTCCTAGCTCTGAAGTCTACCAAGAAAATGCTTTTCTCATTTACAAATGAGTCAAGACCAGCACTTTGTTTATCCTCATCTGCTGTGTGCACTGCAGCATTTCAGTACACAAGATGACCATATTCTATTAAACTGTAAAAGGTCAGTACACACTGCTGCAATAAAATCAACTTTGTGTAAAACAGATGACATTTATAGTACAAACACAATATTCAAGTCACTAAAGGAATAAACGTGCGCCAGCTGCTTTTCAAAGCAAAAGCGTTGTTTACAAAAAAACAGCGCACGCAGCAAGAGCCAGCAGAGCTCGGAGAATTATTCACAGAACTTGGGCCAAAACAGACTTTCTTTTCAGAAAAAATAAGAACATCACTAAACATGGATTACACATACAGAATAAATTGTATCTACTTCATGCTGTCTCAAAAGCCATGAGCTAATTCATGCTCATTGCTAAAATACCTTGTTAATTTGTCATAAAGTCAGACTTTTTATCCAAGTCCCTACTGTTACATCAACTTTTCTTTCAATTAATTTGTAGAGCTGACCAAATGTTTCCACAACTTTATTCAATACACAGTGGATATATTTCATACCAGAAAATACCAAAGAGTTTTGCATAAGCAATTACACAAAATCGAAATTGGTACAATGTAGATGTAAACATGTCTGTTTACAAATTAAACTTATGTGAACCTTACTGAAATCATGCTTCAATCACCATGCTTGAAATTTGGTTAATCACAAGTTTTTAACTTGTTTTGATGACTTTTGTTGCTTCCCCAAATGAAGATCATTTTGACTTATGCAATTTGATGGGTTTATTATAAACAGAACACTAAATACTGTTTTTCTTTACACGCTCTTTAGATTTCAGTGTTTCTAATTTAGAAGACGGTCCAGGAACTTATTTCTTACAATCATCTTTTCAATCATTCATTTCTACCTGAATTGCCACGAAAGCTTTGGAAATGCAGCTGGCACAAACCCCGTTACCCTCATTCCCTGGGCACCCGGCTGTCCTGCCTCTCCTCCAGCACCTCGGGGCTGTTTCTCATTTCAGCTGTAGTCAGGCAGAGGCACAAAGAACAGGACATTCTCACAGGATACAGAAATAAGAAGCCAAAGTACGGAGGAATTCCTTGCTCTCCATCAGCCAGGGTACCACAGCAGCAGCACATCTCCACGTGAGGAGCCCAAATCCACGGAAATCCCTCCCTCCTGCCCAGCTGGCAGCCCAAGGAGGCAGGACAACAACAGTGACGACACGGGAAGGGGAGGAGGAAAACAACCGGGGGGTGTTGAAAGCAAGAGCAGAGGGGTGCTGGAGGTGTGACAAAATTGTGGCAAAGGGAATGACTCCGGCAGCGCAGACCCAAACACCAACCTGCACTGAACCAGACTGTGCAAGTTCATTTGCTCTACTAACTTAATTAGCAATATAAAAACAATTTAAACATCCTGTATCCAGAACGCAGAAGTGAGTGTATCAACTCCTGCACTGAATCTTGACTGAAGGCTCTTTTGTATAAAATAATTCAACCTACCAGCTTGTGGTTCCCATCTCCTAGAGGAGCTTGGAAAGCAACAGCTCTGAATTTAATGTTTTCCAACAAGGAAAACTTGGTTTTCTTCTCAGCTCCTGGTTTTCCAACAGCACAAGGAGCCACATAAATAATTTGGGGAGAGGAGGGGAGTACATGTCCCAGAAGAAATTACTGCTGATTTAGCGTACCAAGAAGTGCTGACCAATGATTTCCGTGGGTCATGTTTGTGGTTTAGAAAATGAGTTACTTTAATAAGATGTAGTAAGTTCAGGCCCTGAGACAGCAGTGACTTCATATGTAATTTGAACAGAATGCATGGTTGGTTAAGAATAAAAAATGGAAAAGGAATTGAACTGGAAAAAATGTTTAGATCTTCTCTGGAAAAAAAATAGGCATTTTCTGTGCCACTTCCAGCTTTTCTTTCAAAGCAGGTTAATCAGCAGTGTTGCACAATAAGTTGTCCAGTCCTGAAGATATTAAGAATAGCAACAAACCGTATGAAAAACATATTCCAAGTCTCTGAAAGCATCAATGCTCCAACCCAACGATGCTATTTCACTTCTGATTTAATAATCTAAGATTAAATTGCTTAGTACATTAATCAGTCACCATATTCATTTCATGAGCACACACAGAGATCCCTACCTCTTTCATGATTAATTGCAGCCTTAGGCTTTGCCTGCAGAAAATTCTCATTAAGACAAACCAAACTAAAGCCACTTCCATTCTGAGTGGGTGTCCCCAGAAGAGATTTAAGTGAATTGCCTGGAATTAACTCTCACATTCATCAACTCAATCTCTCCTTCTGCACCAACACTGCAGACATGTCCTGCAGAATAAGCATGCCCATGACAACGTGCACAATGCAGTGATCCTTTAGGCAATATCTGGACCCGAGTTTTTCAGAAGCATTAAAATAAAAGACATTTTCAGATATTTTAAGTTTGCTTCAGTTTTGGAAAGATTCCGAGTTTTACACCACTACAGATCCTTCTGGTTCTGCACACCTACAACCTCCAGCTGCAGCAGGAACACACACAGTGCTGCAGCAATCCCACTGCAACTGGTTCTGCTGTCTCACTCACCAGCTAAGGTCCCTGCATTTACGGATGTCACTTCAAGGCTAAGAAGGAAAACAATTCTACACAAGTCATTTGGCCTGGCACAGGAGACATGAAGAACAGACAGCAGTGGGACAGGCTATTGGTGTGTGCAGTCAGGCTGGAGATAAAGAGAGGCAAGAAACAGTTCCTCTGCAGGAACACTGCTGCTACACAGCAAGGCTGAACAGCTTACGAAAAATCAGGACAGGAGACAACCTTACTCCTGCTAGCAAATGTCTTTTTCTAACTGAATTTAAGGTGTGAAAAATAAGCAAGCAAGCCATTCAAACCGAAGAATGCCCGAGCAGAAAGAATTCAGTTGTGTTGATACACCTAGAGGCATTTTCTACTCCCCGTTCAGCAGACTATGGATCACAGTAACAGGAGGGTCAGGGAGCCCCGCTGGAAGCGCAGGAGGGACAAACCCACAGCATCACAGCGGGGACCCGAGAAGACCGGGCCAGCACAGCCACGGCTGTGGGCAGGGCACAGCTCCAGCTGTGAAGGATGCTCATCCCACTGCTCATCCTCCCCTGGACAGGGCACGGCTCCAGCTGTGCGGGATGCCTGCTGTTCATCCTCTCCTGGGCAGGGCACAGCTCCAGGGCTGCGGGATGCCCGCTCTCACTCTCCCTGCACAGGGCACAGCTCCAGGGCTGCGGGATGCCCGCTCTCACTCTCCCTGCACAGGGCACGGCTCCAGGGCTGCGGGATGCCCGCTCTCACTCTCCCTGGGCAGGGCACAGCTCCAGAGCTGCGGGATGCCCGCTCTCACTCTCCCTGCACAGGGCACAGCTCCAGGGCTGCGGGATGCTCTCCCCGGGCGCTGCGGGCCCACCCGCGCGGCTCCGCGCTGGCGCTGACAGGCGGCGGTCACGACCCAGCCCCGCTCCCTCGACCCTCGGGCACCCTCGCCCCGCCCCGGCCCTCTCGGTACCGTCCCCGCAGCGGCAGCCCCGGCCTGGCCCGGGCAATCCGGCCGCGAAGCTCCGCGGGCCCGAAGCCGCCCGGTTCTCCTCCTCCTTCCCCAGTGTCTGCCGGGGCCGAGGCGGCGGTCGGGTCAGCGCGCCCGGGGCCGAGCCCGGAGCGGCGCCAGCGCGGAACGGAGCGCTGCAAAGAGACGAAATACAGGGAGCCGTTCTCCCGCTCGCCCCCGGCGCTCCTCGGCCAGCCGTACCTGTGCTCCGGGCCCCTGGCGGGTCCCCCGCGCCCCGGTCCCGCCCGGCGCCGCTCGTTCCGCGCCTCAGAGAAAATGGCGGCCCCGCGCCCAGGCAGACATTTATCCCCGCCCATCGCCCGCTCGACGCCGGCCCTGCGCCCGTCTGCCCGGCCGCTCCCGCCTCCCCGCCCGGCGCGGGGAGCGCCGAGCTGTCGATCTGCCGCTCCGCCTCGCCGCCATTTGGGAGCGGCTGAGGCGCCGCAGGCTCGGCTGAGGGAGGACGGAGGGGATCCCGAGGGGATCCCGCCGCCGCTGCGCCTCCAGCGCTGCCCGCGACCCGGCTTGAGAGTGCGGGATGAGCGCGGCCGCTGCGCCGGGGCTGGAGCGGGCGCCGATGGGGTGGCAGAGGCGGCTCCCCTCAGGCGAGCGCAGCGCTGCCGCCTCACAGCCACCCCCTGCCCTCAGCTCGCAGACCCGGCCGCCTCCCTGCACCCCGCACCAGCCCTGCCTCGGCTGAGTCCCTCAGTAGTTTGACAATTAACTAGGTAATTAATTAATGCATCAGCCGCGATGTGTGGGCACCGGTAACACCCGACGCATCGGCCGCGCTGCCGGAGCAGAGCCCTTGAGCCCTGAGCTGTGCCAAGCAAACCCTGTCCTACCTGTGCAAAGCAAAGCCTGGCTCTGAAGGGAACAGGCAGCGATTCCCAAGGGGCGGTACGTGCTGAGGGGTGGGGTGTGAGCTGCTGGGAAAGGTATCTGGGGAGAAATAAAAAAAAAAAATAAATAATAAAATTTAAAAAAAAAAAAATAGCGTGCAAGCTCTTTTGCTGGAGGAGACAGCGACCAGCTGTCAGGCAGCAATCCCTGTGTAACTTAGCGTCCGTGGAAAAATAGGGATTCCAAAGGGCTCTGCTCGCTGTTAACTCATTTATTTTAGCTCTGAAAACGTACAGAATGGCACAGCAAAATAGGAAACAAATTATCACCCCAAAACGCAGCTTCTCGGGATAGCCATTGCAAAGAAAAACATTTCTCCTAGAACTGTTTTTAAAGAGCGTTACATGTTTGCATTCACAGTCATGTAAGTTACATTAATTGTTAATTAAATAAGTGTTTCTCTAAAAAAGAGCCTCCAGCAAAATTCTCAGCCTTATTTTGGATTTCTTTGCAGAATAAAGTTCTGATATAAACCAAAACCTGAGTTCAGCTGAAGTCACGTTAACCTCAGAGAGGCGTAGCAAGGACAAGGAAAAAGCAGCACTGTTGGGTTTGCCTCTCCTAAGCACCAAATAAGAAAAAAACCCAAAATATAGAGAGTCCTTAGGTACTGGTGCCCTCCAGGAAGAGGAGTGGTTTCCAAGTCATAGGGGATTGAAATGGGAATGGCAACCAGGAGCTCTGGAAGGCTGAAACAGAAGTTTCCGTGTCTCTAGAATATTGTGATTCCCATATATTCTAAAAGTTATTCCAGTGATGATTGCAGTGTAATAATGCCTTCAATTTAGAGGATATTGCTAAAAGAAATATTTAAGCTTTTGTAGCACCCTTTTACAAGACAAACCACATGGAGATTCCAGCTATTAAAAGATCTTATTCTCTTATTTTCCTCTTCCCCATTGCCATGGGCTCAGACCTACCAGAAAGCCAAATCCAGACCAAGGTGGTATCCACCGAGGGCAAAATTTAAAATCGGAATCATTCTTTTCGAATTCTTATAGAGTAACTTCTCAATGTCCCATTTAAACTGAAGAAGTCCCGTGATGCACAGATCCAGTTTATTTATACAGCTTTGACAGGAGTCATATCCGTGGATCTGACTGCAAAACTTGGCCCAGGAGAAAAAAATACAAAAATACACTCAAAGCAGCGTGTACAATAAATATTCATATGGTTTAAGAATAAGCATGTCCATGTAATATGGTAGAGTAGTACAGATTCCAGCAAAATATGCAAAAGGATCTTAAAATGCTGTAATATAAAATATAAGTAAAATGAGGAGCTTGAAAGAGGGAAAGGAGAGAGCAAAAACCACCTCAAGAAGAGGAGGTTTCGACAAAGACCTTTAATAAAGTTTTAAACTTCTTTTAAAAGACTACAACAGTGAAGGAGCGTAGTCATGGAGCAAATAAACACAGACCTGGAGGAAAGTGAGCCAAATTTCAGAGTTAAACAATGCAGCACATGCAAAGAAAGACAATAACTGCAAGAAAGAAACAGAAAAGCAAACAAGGGAACCGAAACATTACAGCACTGAAGTAGAAGGGAAACAAAAACTGAAACAGATTGTCCAAAATAAACTGAAAATTATCAGCATTCTTCCCAAGGCTGATCTGGTTGATGTTTGGGATTAGATGTTTAAAGTGTGAATGTCCAGGTATTAGACCTTCATTTGCCCAGGCATATAATCAGACCTTACATTTTCACCATCTGGGGTGTTTTCTACCTGTACAAAAAGCAGCCTGAGGTGTGATTAGAAGGAGAAGAAGAACCACCGGGCTTTAGGCTGAGTTAGTGACTGCACCATCCTCTGGAGGTGTGAGGCCAATCTGCCTGGGGGATTAATTAATCCCCTGTAGCCCTGGCGATTAATTCCCTTTCCCCCAGTGAGTTTGTCACACAGGCAAAGCCATCTCAGCCTCACGGACCTCAGCTTCCTCCCAGTCCAAAAGGAGAGGGATGATCTCCACGTTTGAGAAGAGTTTTCACACTGCCTGCTGGAAAGGAGCATGGAAAAGTGAAACCTTTCCTTATTTGTGGTGATTCCATTTGCAGTATTCCTGTGGTCCCAGTCTACTTGGCTCTCATTCCTTGGGGATTCTCCAAAAATATCAAATGTTTGAAGTGGCACCACATAACCTTCATTGTATCCTTAATACCTATAAGCCTTGGAAGAATGAGCAGCAAGAATTAGGAGTGGAATGCTGGCTGGAAAAAAGAAGAAATGCATATACACGCTTTATTATGGAATTTTGGGTATTGAATCTTACTCCCTTCCTCCTCAAACCAAGGATTGCTATAGACAAATTTTGCCATTTTATCCTCCCTCTGAGCCACAGTCAAACCATTGTCCTTCTGCAAGGTTTGATTGTGCTGCGAATTATTCTCTTACTCCTGAATAAGATTTTTTTTTTTTGACTAAGAGAACATTGCTTAGGAAAAAAAAATTAAGTCAAGTTAGATACAAAAGAAGTCCAGCATACAGAGACTATGAAGAAAGTGGCCTTCAACAAATCAAGCATCAGCAACCTAAAAGAGAAGCCAAATAAGGCATCCCTTATTTGTATGATGATGCATAAACTATTTATATTTTATCATCCAACTGAAAGACTTTATTATTTCCCCGCGTCACTAAAGTGTTCAAAGGAGTGGAAATATAATTTTTAGCTTGGGTTTTTCATGCATTGAGAATTTAAATTGCCTAAATTACCTTACAACAACACGACAGCTTATGTATTAAGCTGTTAACAGTGCAGTAGACTTGTTTTGCTGGAATGAAAACCATTATTTTTGTTGCTTCGTCCTGAACAAGTTGTCAGTTTTTTTACTTTGTCCATATCCAGCTAAAGGTGGTTGCTGTTGAGCTGGTTACAGGCCAGCCAAATCTTGGGAGTCTCTCTCTTCATATTGAAAACAGCACCTGACTTCCACAGGCACCACACAACAGTCAGCTCCTTCCAAGAGCTTCACTCTTTATCTAATCAGGGGTAAATGAAGCTTGTAGTGACTTCATCACTTCCCTGAAAGGCTGGATTCTGGAAGCAGATGCATTGAAGCCAGGCAGGCTCTGACACAGGGTGTGCAGGTCTGTGTAACCCCAAGCCCCAGGACTTCCTCAGGAAATCTTCATCCCGGTGTAAAGTGGAGCCATGCACACCAGGACAGGCTGATACACCTCACACGTACTCAAGTGTGAAGGGATGACAGCACAGATGGCTTTCATTCACTTGATTTACTTCCAGGGGAAATTCAATTTTAAGTTACCAAGAGCTGTCCTGCAAAGTTCCTTCTGTTACATTTTACACTCCCAGGTAAAGTCATTGGGCCATGGTTGCCTTCACAATGCTGAAAATAAATTTTGCCTCATCTGTTCACTGCTTTATTCTGCATAGAAACTGACGTTAGTATCTTCATTTTTTCCTTTCTTTAACACTTTCGTTTAAGAAACACGTTTATCTAAAAACCACTATTCCATAGAGGACTATTATCATCTATTGCATATTCTTTCAGAATTAATTCCATCTCTTTACTATAATCTATTAGGTGTTCATACCTATATGGCGTCTTTCTATAAAATTAACAATAAATATGTTGGATGAAAACATCAATTACGTAGATTTTCAACACCAGCTTGTGTGGGAACACTTCAGAGTAAAACTGAAACAGCTTTTCATTAAGCCTTGCAGTAATTAAATTATTCTGAGAGTGCAGCTCTGGAAACAGTAAACAACAATCTCCTCCTGAAAAAAATAAAGTCATATTAGCCCTTCCTCACTGATAATCTTACATGAAAGATTCTTAGAATTTTCAGCAAACTCTGCAGCAGTTTCCAGCCCTGCATGTGCTGCTGCTGTCATTTATGGTATTGCAGATATCCGGTGTCTCTGGCCCTGTTCTGTGCAGTGCAGCAGAGCATTTCTGGCTCTCCAATTTCAGTGCAATGCAATTTGCTTCTAGGAAAATTCAGAGGCACTGCACTCCCCCAGCCAGTTCTCTCAGGCTCTTCTCCAGACAGGCTGAGCTAAGCGGCTTTCCTGAATTTTAGATACTCATTTGCAGCGCTTATGACCGAGATTTAACTTTCTCCTGGTGTGACAAGAAGCTGTGACACATAAGAATGCTGCTCAGAGCTTTGAAACCTAAGATGTCAAGTGCAGGTCCTGCTCACAAACGATTTTCCCCCATGACCCAGCCCCTGTCCTCTGAGTCCTTTGCTGTTCCACACCTTGGTGCCCATTTGTTTGTACAGACCAGCTGAGAAAAATCAAATAGCAAATATCCCTAAAGCCACGTGGCTTCAAAGTGCTCTCTGTGAACTTGTGTCTGACAGGTACAGATGTATTTTATCAGGTGACCATAACTGGTTTTTCCCCATAGCTGGAAATGTGTCAGAGGAATAGCAGTTAAATTGCCAATAATTCTGGAAAGGATTGAGAATCTGGGTAAATCTCCTTTCTGAACATAAGAAGTTTCAAAGGGCACAAGACAAATGCACCAGGTGGGTTGGGATAGCACTGGATACTGAGAGTATCAAAGCATGGAAATAATTTTAGAATAATGTTTTATAAATTTCATGTGGAGATGCTGAACTGATGAGTGCCACGTGCACAGTGAATAAAAACTCAGTCTGAATAAGCATTATTTGAGCTCCAAAAAGAGGAGAAATTTTTTTTAAATTAAAAATCTAGGCTATAATTCGTGTCTATTTGAACAGTCATTCCTACTGCAGAGACAATAAATACAGCACTTTGATTTACATGTATTCTATTTTTGAAACCTAACCAAACTGGTTTATTGGGTTTATTTTGACTTTCTGAAAAAGTCTAACCACAACAAAATCTCTTCAGAGCTAGGTGCTACAGTTTAAAAATAACAAAGCATAAATAGCTCTTTCCTGATGAACATTTTTAGAACCCAGCCTGAACATATCCTAAAATCCTCTTCTGCAGCAGAGCAATTACCCCTGATAGAGAGCTACATAAAGGATTTATCATCTGATTTAGTGTGGCATTAAGCTGTGCACTGACCATTTCTCGTGGTAAATGAACTCCATTCAATACTTAGTTTCTCTACAAGCAGAAGAATTACAGCTGTTCACTGTAATAACCTACAGGATGATGGGAAAATTTCATTTTTCTGTGAGGAATCATGACTATGGAACGAGTAAGGGTAAGATAGGAGGCTGTGTATCAGACTGCGGCTGAAGAACACACAAACCTTCCTTTATCTCTTCACAAATCATATTTGTTCTGTCTCTTCATCAAAAAGCCCAGGTGGTTTTTTTATAGTTCTGGTGAGGAACCCGCTCTCCCTGTGATGTGTTTGTGTTGTGCACAGAAACCCTCACTCCTGCCCTGCTGACATCACTCTTGGCTTTTATCAAAGGCAGATTCCAGAGACAAGGAAACCCAAAGCAGCCAGTGAATCCATCCAACTGCTCTGCAGCTCTGCTATTCCCAGATAACACACACTAATTAGCATGTGGGTATAAGGTCATAAATACCTGCATCACTGAAAGGTTCATGTAGGCAGCACAAAGACAAAAGTCCATCTTAGCCATGGGCCTGCATTCATGTTCTGAGAGAAATGCAACTCTCAAGAACTGGATTCTGGTACAAAAAGCAATGCAGAATAAGGAAAAAAGCTCTCAGGCTTTCAGCTCCAGCCTATTCATCCGCTGTCTTTCAAGTTCATCTCAAACATTCAGATAAACAAAGATAGGTGATCAAAGGGCTGCGTTACTTTTGGCAATCCACCCCTGCTGTAGCCTTTGATTCTTGTCCTCCATGGCCCATAGAGCAATTTGTGCTTTGAGGGCTAGGACAATTAAAACTCATGTTGCAAGCACCTACCTTCAGCAGCAGTGCACTCATGAAAATGTGCCAGCAGGGCAGGATTTTGGTCGTGCAGCTGATGAGGCTTGGTGGCTGTACAAGGGTGGGTTCCTCCCAGCCCTGGCTGAAGCACGGAGCCCTCCAGAGCTCCACTGAGCTGCACAAAGGAACAGCTCACTCTGGGCTGATGGACACAGCTTTTACAGGGATCAGCACTGTTCTGTCCCAGCTCGAGGCATCAGGAGATTCCCCCTGGGAAGCTCAAACATCATACACCAGTGTAGGTACACCATTGCATATGGATGTGGCTCGTTTGGTGTGTGATTATAAAGGTGGGGGATGTTTTTTGTCAGATGTTTCATTTGTTGAGGCTTTTTTTTGCTGTTGCACGTTCATTTCTCAGACTGGACAGTGGTAATCAGGTTGATTATATACATCAGGACACACTTCTGCTACGCTACAAAAGTCAACTGAGCGATGCTCAAAGCTTCTAATACAAGATGTTCGCTTCGGTCTTATTTTTGAAAGAACTTCTTTTTTCATTTCTTTTTGCAAGATAATAAAAACCCAAAACAATGCTATGAGCAAAACAAGTAAATTACTTGAGCAGTAATTAGCAAAGACATCAGGCCAAAGGAATGCAAACATACAAGTCTCCTGCTGGAGCTCAGTGCAGAGCCCAGTGTGCTGCGTTAGGAGATTTGTTCAATCTCTCAGCAACTGCAGAGAAATGAGTGTGGACATGTCTGCTTGTACCTGAGTATTTTTAATACTTTGGAGATACACATCTAATACTCACAGGTATTCACGTTCATTTATTCAGACATTCCTCACCCTCAAACCTATTTCTGGTAGAGGCAGAAGCTTTGCATTAGCAACAAATTGATGTGAGGCTTCTTCTGCCCTCCCTAGAAATGGAACAGTGACACAAGGACTTGAGTAACTGCTGGAATATTATTGCTGAGACATCCATTTGATTTGATAGTGAGGCCAAAGAAATACCCAAAAAAGCAAAATCTAAGGCGAGCTAAAGCCTTTGCTTTTCATACAGTAAGTATTTGTAACTTAGAATAACTGATTCTATGTTCACACACTAACTTCTAGGCAGGAAATGAAAAAAAAAGGGATTTTTCCTCCTTATCACATACAGAGTTGAATGGATGGAAAGCAATAGCAATGTTTTGTTGCCAGTATGTAATGATGCATTTACTGATAATTCCAGCTTGGGGTTTGATGACTTCAGCACCCCCCATTTCAGTTCTTGCATAGATTCCACGCTATCACCTTCATTCTGAGCAGTGTCAGTGCAGAGTCTCAGGCACTGGGGCTCTCTGAATTGCAGGAAAATTGTTCTGGAATTGCAGGAAAGCCAAGGAGGCAAGCCCGAGGCAAGGAGGGTGAAACTCCGAGGCACTGTTGCCATCTGGGGAGGTTCAGGGCTGAGACATCTCCCCAGGACACACCTGACACATACACCTCTTTCACAGCTGTCTTTTGAAAATAAACCCCGGTGGATTTTCTCCTCCTCTTGTGAAAACCTTGTTCTTGTGAATAAGGAGCAGCGTGACCAAAAATCTCTTATGTTGGTGCAGGTAACCTTCAGATGCCTTGCCCCAGCACTCTCTGGGGAAATTATCTAACTTCTTGTAGCTTTCAGACTCCAGAATTAGCTATTTTAACTAAATATATGGGTGAAACATTCAGTACAAAGCAATAAATTATTTCCTCAAGAAATGGATTTTGATGTATCAAGTTTTCAAGTAGGATCACGCTCTTGGCTGACAAGAATGCAAGGAAAATTATTTCCCTTCTTTTTTCCCCCTCTCCCTCTTCATTTATCTTTTGATAACAGTCAACTGCACTTATTCTTAAAGAAGTATTGATGATTATAGACATAGTTTTATTCAAAATAAAATTTGCATATTTTATATGCAAATTCCCTAATATTTTAAATATACGGTATATGTATTATTAGAAATTAAACATATTATAAAATAAAATATTTTTTCACCCCTGCTTTGTTTATACCTTGGAGAGTTCAGGATGTTTCCAGTACAACCAAATGCCTAAATTCAGATTTTTAGGTCTATCAGAGTAAAGTATATTATTAAGATTGTATAAAATAGAGCTACTCAAGAGGAATTGCCATTTCTGGAGCAATCCTAGGAAGTCTTTGAGTAAGGATAAGAAATAGGATCCATTCTCATATTTGACACAATAAAATATCATGGATTTATTTAGTTTAATATAGTGTAATTCACTTGAGTATTTAACTTAAGCACGTGGAAAATCCTAGTTTCTCTTAGGGATAGGAAATAGACTCAAGTGATTAAAAGTCTTTGGTTACTTTTCCTGGTAGCTTTTTGTTGCTTGTTTTTGCAGGAAGTTGAGAATTCTCTGAGGAAAGCTCCGAGCTGTTTGTGTGGCTTTGTGAGTAATGGAAAGAATTTACACAAAATATGCCACTGCTGTGTAGTGATATGGAACAATAAATAATAAAATAGGCAAGAGGTAGGAACTGCTCAGACTCCCTTTCTATAAAATCGCTTTTCCTAGAGGAAAGTGGAACTGCTGTGGAACAACTCACATGAAACAGTCGGGATGATAATTGCCAAGGAAGCCTGCTTTGGAATTTGGCAAGGAGCCGAGATGTCCTAATCACCTTTACTTTGCAGTTTTTGGTCAGAAAGCACTGCTTGGGAGTAGCTGCTATTGTAGAATTTACTAACCCTGAGTAAATGGGATTGTTCTGCTGCAGCAGAGACCTGGGCAGGCTTTCAGAAAATAACAACATGTTGAAAATATGATTTTGTAAAAGACTTGACGAGGATATAAAATCCTAGGTAGCCAAAGTTGAACAGTAAAGAACCCTTTATGCAGGCTATTAAAATTAACAATGATTTTCTTATGAAAATGGGTAGTTTTCCATTCAATACTGCATTCCTCATTGAAGGAACAGCAGTCCCAAGAAAACTTCTATCACAGAAGGCGAGAATACGGAATTATCCTTTCACAAAAACTGAACACAGCAGAAAACTTTCAAAGCAGCAAAGCCCTATAAATACTATTCTTACCACAACTATTTACCACAAGGCATAACAGCCCTGGTCTTCATTAGCATTTGAAAATTAATGAATGCCATTAGGAAAGGCAGGGTGTCTCAGTGAAGCAGCTGCTGCTGTGCCCCACAGTTCCACCAACATCTGCCTTCCACCAGCCTCAACCGCTGGATTTTTCAGCTTCCCCTGAACTTGTTTATTCTGATTTCCTCATCGATATGATATTGTGTAAACAAACAGCCCACAGGCCCCCAAATCGCTGTGTGCCCCGGGCACTGCTCTGTGCCCCTGCCTTCCCCCTGCCAGAGCTGCTGCCACCCAGGAGCATCCCAGGGGCAATGCCAGCTGCACTCAGCATTCCGGATGGAGGCGGTGGATTTCCAGCCAGAAAAATCACAGAATGAAGCTAAAAAAGGTTGGGTTAGTTATTCTTACTAGGCTCACACTATCAGACAGATTAACTGAGTCAGGCTGTGTATTTCCTTAGAGAATTTTGATTTTTTGCCTTAATTTCCAGGCGGAAGCTTTCCCTTCCAGCAGCAGCAGTGTGAGTGTGACCTCTCCCAGGTGATGTGCTCACAGGTCTGACAGTGCACACCAGCAGCTCACAGCTCTGTCAGGGGTTCACGTTTCACTCTGCTGCAGTAGAAAACCTCTGAAAACCAGCATTTGCTTAAGACAACGTGGAGAAAGCCAGGGTTTGGTTAAGTTCTGTGAACCTCATCTCCTCCTCTGTGAATAAAAAGCAGGAGCAGTGCTACGCTTTAGGGCTGAGGAGCAGTTTAAGAGTAGACGAAGGTGTGTCATTATATCCTGAGTAAATGGGATTGTTCTGCTGCAGCAGAAACCTGGGCAGGCTTTCAAATAAAGAAGAACATTCTGAAGATAATATTTTATAAAAGAAGACTTGACAAGGGTATCAAATCCAACATGTGCCAGAGGGACAGCCCCTTCTCCCCGTGCAGCCCCAGCTGCAGCCTCTGCCCCTCTCACCCTGGCTCAGCACTCACAACACCCCACTGTGAGTCAGATTTGATTTGATTTGATTATTTTATTTTATTTTACTTTATTTTTATTTTATTTTATTTTTTAAATTTATTTTATTTTATGTTATTTTATTTTATGTTATTTTATGTTATTTTATTTTTATTG
>VZRV01004579.1:115299-157029 GCA_013398115.1 Falcunculus frontatus | reverse complement strand
ATTTTATTTTATTTTATTTTATTTTATTTATTTCCTGACTGCCCTCCCATCCTAGCGCTCCTCGAGCACAGCCAGGGAAGGCTGAGGTGTGCAGGGACTGGAATCTCCCCATTTGGCAGCAGCCCACAGAGCCGAGTTATTGTCTGGGAAACTGCAGCCTGAGCAGCTGGAAACTGATCCCACAAAGAGGAGCTTTTGCATATGCAAAGGAGATCTCGAAGGCCAGCCCTGCTTACTCAGCTGTTTATCACACTCACATGAGCAGCAATATCATTATGTACAGTCAGAGCTCAAGCTGTTCATTTTTTTTTTTTTAATCCATTGTTCAAAATTCCATCTACATTATAATTAATTTCCCTGCCACAGATACTAGCTGGTTTGAAGAAAGCCTGTGTGACTTCTTCAAAAGGTCATAAAAAAGAACACTGGGAGTAAATTGGAAGGCAAAAAAATTTGCTGATAAATGAAATTTTCAAGATACTTGAGGCTAAAGCACAGACACTGAAAAAGTGCAATATTCGATGATGAAATAGTAGATTTCACCTTATGCAAGTGGATGCAAAGCAACAGTCTAGGACAAGACATCCTGCATTGTGTGATACCAGTCAGGGGTTCTGCTTCAGCTCCTGTCAACCACACACAACAGGTGGGATTTACTGGGCACAGCTCCCTAAAAATGCCAGCTCAGTGCTCAGCAGTGCTTAAAACGAGAAACAGCATCAGGAGTTCAGGATGGGAGAGAGATGACAACAAAACAGAGGAGAGAAGTTACTTAAATTGGAGAATTTAAGGCTGTGACCCCATTTTGAACACAGCATGAAGGTCTGTTCCTGCATTGCAATTTATGTGTAACAAAATTAAGAGGAACAGAAAAAAGCACGAGGGATTTGGAGCTCACACGTGATAGGCAACTAACTGCATTAGGAGACTTCAGCTGGGAGAGAAAAGGATGACAGAAAAAATACAGTTATTTTCATGAGACAAGCACCTCTCACATGCCTATACAGTCACCTTGTGGGGACTGAAAAGATAGATTTCAGTAAGGATTAGAGAAACTCAGAAAACAGGTACTGAGCTGTGCTTGGTATTTGTAGATATCCTCAATCAAACCACGACAAATCCAGCGACAGATGATCAGGAAAGGTGCTGTATCCAAACACAAAAGGGTTTTCTCCCACTGTGACCTCCAGTGTTGTAGCCATCAATGAAAGGTTTTCCTGAACTGGAGGCTGATTTTCTATTTCTGGGCATTTGAAAGTCTTTTGTGCTCTAAGTTGCCTTTTGGGATTTGTGTTCAGCTTACTATGATTTTGTATTTGAAATACCAGAGCCAAGGGCTTTTAAATTACCATTTAGAAACAACTTACACCATGACAAATGACTTCTTCCCAGCTAAAATTGCTCTTTGTTTATCCTGTTTAGATTTGTAGGGAAAGACCCTTTATTTTTTAACTAAAATCTCTAGATTATGTTGAGTCTCTAGAACAGCATCTTTAAACTAAACAACCTGCAAGTATTTTATCCCTTTAGCTGTTACTCCAAAATGCAGACAGATTTTGATAAAATCAATAATCTATTATTGAAATTAAATAATCTCTTATTAACATACATTATTTGTGCATCTCCTAATTAGAAAAGTATTTAGGACACAAGATTTAGATGCAGATCTGTTCTCCAACTGTTCCATAGTTGTTGGAATCTGGATCTGCTGAGCCAGGACAGCCCAGGCTTTTCAGAATAATTATGGCTCAGCTTTAGTGATGCTCTTGTTCTCTCACAAAATCCTGGAGACCACATTTTGCCATGCTTGACCTTTGTTTCATTAAGCAGCATAAACACAGAGTTGTTTCTCCAACGCAGAAAAAATACCAGTATGACATCAAAATACTTAGAACAGTTTTGACAGTAAAGCCAAAAACCCACACGGTTTAATTTGAACAGTTAAAAAGCTGAGCTGTGTTTACAAAAATTCTACAAATAACTTGAAAATCCTTGACAGGTAAATCCTAAAGAAACATCTGGGGTGTTAATTTCTCAAATAAAGGTGCACAGAGTCCATAAAATGATGTTGAACTCAGAGGTTTTGTTTCTATAGATCCTGACAACACAAAGCCCCATGGAAGTGTGCAACGTGTTTTTAAAAAGCAAGTTTAAAACACGTGGGATTGTCATCCCAGATTTCTCACAAATACATAAAATTAAGGGGAAGAAAAAGAGAGGCTGGGAGAAGAAAGAGAAATAACATTTTCCCATGCAGGTATTCTGGAGAGAACAGCAGACTCCACCCAACATGGCAAACAGACAGTTTGCAGAAAGCCAGGCTTAAAACAGAAGTAAAATGAGGAACTGTGCGGTCAAAAAAAAATACAGAAGTTCCCCAACTAAATAAATGTTCAGTGCTAAAATTTATCATCGTGATTCTAGGAACTCAGTGATATCACCACAGGCTACAGAAATAGCCACCCAAGGAGTCACATGGAGTGATGTAATGTGAACGTGGAATAAATCCTTGCTTTTTTTAAACTGAAACATTTCTATTCAGCGAAACTCTAGGAAAAGCACAGAGCACCATAAAGGGCAGTGGCCCAGGTCAGGGGCAGTTCAGCTGTGCTCTGCTGGTGCTCCATCAGTGTCCCTTGGAAGAACAGAGAAATCACTGCACAGAAGCCATGGGTAACACCTTTATTTCTGATTAAATGCATCACCACAAAGCCTCTTGATTCCTTCTGTTCAAGGATGGAATAAATATGGAGTGTCCAGCAACCCCACCCTGAGGTTGTGCCCTCAGGAAGGCAGTTCGTGGCTTCTCAAATACAAAGGAATTTTGCTTTTCTGTCTCATGTCCTTGGAAATGGAGGTACCCAGGGGATCAGAGATGCAGCACAGGGCAGTGCTGGCATTTCACTTTGGGCAGCCTGCACTGCCACAGCGACCTGCTCCAGGAGAAGGTTCTCCAAAATCTGAAGTATTTCAAGGAGTCCTTATTAAAAATATAATCCTAAAGCATTTCGAAGGAAGCCAGAAAGAAAATACAACGACTTTTGAGACTTCCATTGTGATATGCTGGAAAAGACCAGAGTGCTGAGCTGTGACTGGTTAAAGATAATTAATGGCTGGGTGCAGTGTATTAATCACTGATGGCAGCAAAGAGCATCATTCCATAGCTCTGCTGCATGAGATCATTGGCCAAGTGGGTATTTCTAACCACATAAGAGAAGTATTTCTCCTTCCAGCATGGCATATGGCCAGAAAGGGGGGAAAAAAAAATTCAGAATGTCCTTTATGAAAAACCAAACCAAAAAAAGTGGCTCTGCTGTGAGCTGCACGTGACTGGCCAGGCCCATCATTTAGAACTGGTCTTGAATTTAAATTATTGTAAAAACTGATTCTGCATTTCTCCCACATCAGGACACCAGTGAGGAGTTTAGCAACAGCCTCACTTGGCTGTGGAGCCCGTCACAGCTCCTGCTTGTTGCAGTTACTCTCATTTTCCAGCTCCATTAATTCCAGCTTTCCTTTCTGGAGTACCTGAATATTCAAGTGTGATGCTTCATGCCACTTAATTCTCTTCACAGAGCTATGTGTTAATAAGGAAATAATGTGGTTTTAAGATAGAATGCGCAATAAAAATATATACAACAGTATCATGGCAAATTTCAGATGATAATGAGCAACAACTACAAAGGCTTTGGATTTAAAGCAGTGAAGGGCTCAAACTGTGGCTCCACCAGAAACTACTTCATCAAGTCACTCAAGGGAGTAATTGAAATTAGCAGATCTTAAATGTTTTACTGGCTCTGAGATTAAGTTAAATGCAATAAGGAGATTTCCAAGAACGGCAAAATCACTTTGTTAGTGATAGTGGGAATCAGTTGGGGAAAAGTGTGAAGTAGCAGGGCAGTAACAGGGAATTTCTATTGCATTGTACACCTGGAGCTTCCAAAGCATCAAATCACAACTGTGAGAGCACACTAAAATAAAAATAGATATTCCTGCTTAGTCCTGTTTGGTGTTCTCCCTCTGTCCCCAGAAGACAAGGGGATATCTCAGATTATTACCACCACTCTCAATTCAAGAGCTCTTTCAGTGCCCCACATTTCACTCTGGGTTATTCTGTTCTGTCCCAGCCTTGCTGCTGCCGCTGCTTGCAGTGTACAGCAAGGAGGAAGTCCACATTTCACAGGGGTCCTGTCCTGTCCTGTCCTGGGCTGAAATCCACAGAGGAGCTGGAACTTCCCAAATCCTCACAAGACCAATCCCTGTCCTCGCATGACCCAAGGAAGTCACAGGACTTGGTGACACTCAACGAGAAAGGCTGAGGTGGAGCTGCCAGTTCTGCTGGGAGTTTTCCACGTGTCCCTGGGTTTGGGATTTGTGTGAGGGGCTCTGGAAGAGCCACTCAGGGCAGCTCCCACACCTGAGCACACAGACCTGCTGCTGCCCTGCTGGGCTCCTCAGCTACCCATGGGCACCAGAATGGCTCCAGCTGTGCCCAAAGCAGCACCCAGAGGTTCAGAGCCACTGGGAGGTCAATCATGCTGCAAAAGGCCATCTCAGAGCTGGTTTGTGAGACATTAGAGGACTTAAATCTCCAATTTTCACTCCTTCTCTTTGCTTTTTACACTTCCGTCCCTCAGTGAGAAAGGAGGAAGCAAAGATTAAGCTAAACATCACGAGACTCCTGGGTATTGCTGTAATGAGGACTCAGTTCTGACATTCTGGAACGGATTTGGAAGATGCTTTGTTCAGGAAGGGTCCAGAGCCTCCTCATGCCTCAATTTCTTATCCTTGAAGAGGAAACAGGCACTGTGCCCTTGGTCTTCCAACACTTCCACAACTGTTTATGAGGCATCAGCAGTGGTTATATGAGGGACAAATTCACCATTCAGAATCCTGCCAGCACAGAACATAACCGTAATATTGACAAGGAAAAGATCTCCAATGTTTACTAACACTGGAAACTGTGTTCATGGAGAGGGAGACACTGGAGAACAACAAAAAGCCCACCTGGAACAGGGAGAAGGATTATAGAAAATAACAGAATAGAAATGTAGAAAAGAATAGAATTGTAGACAGTAGAACACAAAGCAGAACTCTTCACTGCACACATCTATTTGCTCCATGAAATTCTCCCTTCAGCCATGAGTCAGCTGGAGAAGTGTTATCCTACTTTTGGGGAACGAGAGGCCAAGTGAGCCATGGGAGTCAGGCAGGAGTGAACCTCACTGATGTCCCTGGGCCAGGCAGGTGGAGGTGGCCCTGCACAAGAAGCTCCACCCTGTAGGAGAATGTCCCAGCTGCAAAAACATCTCCTTCATCTGAGGCATCTCCCTCCCTTCTTTGGATGGGATGTGGGGAATGAAGAGGGAAAAATCTCACGGCAACCTGCAGAGAAACTCCTCACAGAAGGAAGGGCAGGCTCTCCAAAAGCCTCTACTTGCACGTCCTTCTTCACTAGAAAAAACTGCTTCTGATTTGATTTTTTTTTTTCATTCTTACCACTTGTAGCATTTGTGCATTTGTTCCAAATATCTGTAAAATCTCACATGTCTGCCTAGGAAGAGTTTCAACAACATGCTTGCAGCATAAACAGTCTGCTCTTGCTGCCCAAAACATAAACAGAACCCAAATTAAGAGTTACTCACTTCTCAGCAGGCTGAGTGGCATTAAAATGTTATGAACATTGCACTCCCCTGGCTAGCAGCTCTGTTTTCCCCATGGCCTCTGAAAGAAGGAACAAAATTCACACTCAGGTGATGTTGCAGGAGTTACAGCTGCCCTCCTGACATTTATATATTTATTTGATTCCAAATTGCAACTGTCTGAAAAAAAAACCAGCAAGTTCCTAGAGAATAAAGGTGATGGCCACTTCAGTTCCAAGCTGTCCCAAATTTCCTTAACTCATCTAATCTTTAATGGGAAGGACAATTAAACACTGCTGACCTACAACATTCCAGGAGATCTGAAGAATTCTAGGTAGTATTGCTTCCAAATCTATTCTTGAAAATGGATGAAGACTTCCACTGGCAAGTGGAAAATAAAAAGTTACATGGAATTTATCTTGAATTCTCTGTCCACATACAAGTTTTTGTTTGCATTAGGCTCTGATCTCCTGAAGCCAGTCATAAACAACAACTCAGTGTTTGATCCTGCTCAGGGAAATTCTTCCCTGGATCCTCAGGAGTGTGGCTCATCTGTGATATCATCATGGTCTGGCTCGAGGAGCAGACAATGGTCCCTGACCAACTCCTTTGAACTCTGACAGAGCAGTGTGGTTGTTCCTCATGATTTTACCAGGCAGAGAATGATTCTGTCCTGTGGTCCAGCCATTCTTCTGGAAATCCAGCAGCTCCAGCTCTCTCATCATTCCCAGTCTGCTCTTCCCATCTCCTGGGGTGCAGCATCCAGCTCATTACTTCACAGGGCAGATGGACTTTTCTTCCTCTCCTTCAGTGCCCAATGTGATTTTTTTTTTTTTTTTCATCTGAGGTTAAATGGGAAGCAGAATCCAGGATGCAGCCCTCAGGAAAAAAAAAGCAGAAAGTATCCCAGAGTCCAGGCCAGTCCTCATCCCTTCTCCCCAAGGAACAGGGATGTGATTCCTAAATAAGGACAGCAGAAGGGAGCTGCATCCCACAAGGATTGCTAAAGGGTGTCACTGATGCCTTAGGCTTTAACTTTTCTATTTTCAAATTCTGCACTGCTTAGAGTGTAACTCTGAAGTTCCTTGGAGCCTGTAATTCCTGCTCTCTCGTACTGGGCAGACATAACAAAGCCTCTCCAGGCTTTGCCTTCAAGGACAGCCAGGCTGTTTTTAGGCCCAAAATGTGTAAACCAAAGATTCTAAGGGGGCAAGCTGAGGGGCGTTACATCGCTAAAACTGGGGCTTTAATTGGAGAATTAACCCTGATATGCAAATGATCCAAACCTATAAAAGTGTGAAGAACTCGTGACCTGGGGTCCATCTTGGGGTCCAATTTTTGGAAGCAGCCTCTGGCTCCCCCAGGGTGTACCTTGAAGGCCCTTCAAATAAATACCTGTCTTTATTCCCTTACTCTTGTCTAGTCTCTGTTTCTGGGTGGCTGCAGGAGGCATCTGCACCAGTGGATCACTCACTGAGGGGAATTGCAGATCAGGTGGCACTGGCAGCCTTCTTTTACCAGGCAGCTTTAGAAGTGTCTGTTCCCCAAGGCAAATGGCATTCCATGAATTTAGGAGACTCCAGATAATCAAATAAATAGATACACACCCAACTCTGTGTGTTTTTCTTGGGTTTGTTGTTGCTGTGGTAGAAGTTTTCTTCCTCAGGTCATTTTGGGATGCAGCCTGTGCTTTTTGAGGTTAGTTCTGTAATCCCAGCACTGAATTTATAGCTGAAGGTATTCTCCAGCTGTTCGTGATTGGGGGCCTGCACACAGCACACAGCTGGCACAATGTGAGCCACCAAAACTACAGAAAAAAGGTTTAATCTCTCCTTTTCAGTGATGTCTCCAAGAGACCATGAGGGGAAGATTACTAGAGAGGGAGGAAAATGGCCTTTTAGACTCTACCCAGTATGAAAGGGGATGGTGCTGGGAGAGGCTGAGCAGTTTTAGAGGATACACCCAAGACCATTTTTGAAATTTGTCAACAAAACACCACAGAAGTTAGGGGTAAAGTCTCTTTTGTAGGTGCCAAGTCCTCGGGTTCTGCCAGAACCAAGTGGGATACCCAAACCCAGCTCTGGTGGCTGGTTTTTCTCTTTTTTCTTCTTTTGTCTTTCAGTCTCTCCTGATGGAACTGGTTTACTTTGTACAAATACACAAAAATAGGAGCAAAATCCTGGAACTTCTCTGTGCCAAGCAATTGGCCTAGACTATGTGATAATTTGCAATGAAGGGATGGCTCATCTAAACCAGAAACTTTGTGTTAGAACTCTGAGACCTTCCCTGACAAAAGCTTCACCAAAATAAATTGGTTTCCATGCAAAGCTTTTGGGCATGAATCTCATTTTCCAATGAAAAAGCATTTTGTCAAAAGATGCTTGATGAGTTCTCTTTCTGAAGAAACACTTTTTGAGCAATCACTCTGCAGGCCAAGGAAATATTTGAGCATCGTGAGCTTCATCAGTGTCATCCAACAGATGCAATTTTACATAAGTAATTAACTTGACAAATACACACAAGCATTCTCCACTGGTTTGCAGTTATTTTCAGGCAGCTGCAATTTATTGATGAGTGGTCTTTGCACATGAATAGAGTTTGAGCTGTGAATGACTAATTTCTACTTCTGAAAGAGATTTAACATCTTTTGCTTCCTGCTAGAAAGCAATTACAATTTCTGTGGACAATTCAGCATTGAACACTACCCTTAGATTGGAAGCTGGGTTTCATCCTTAACTTGTTTGCTTGCTTTTGATATTGCCCAATAAATTCCACTGAAGCAGAATCTTTAAGGCCCATCAAGTGATAATTCATGGGACTCTGAGCAGGGAAATTATAGGAACACAAGAGAATCTGAATGGTTTGTATTATCTTTGTGCTTACTTCAAACCAGATACACAAAGAGTCTTTTTGCAGCTGAGTGCTGACAATTTCTCCTCCATTGCAAGGGAAGATGTGATCACAAAAAGGCCCTGTCAGGTGTTGTCCAGGGAGATCAAGTTAATGCCACAGTGATTATGAATGTCGACCTAGAAAGCAGCTTTAATGTATATAATATACACACATCCCCTAATACTCCATGTTTTTGGGCTTGACATGACTCCAGTGAGTTTTATTGACCTCTAGATGTAACAATATTAAAGCAGAGGTGCCTCCACACAGCCTTTGCTGGGAGTGTTGATGCACCCTCTGTGTGTAACTCCAGGGCAGCATCTGAAGAGGTTTGATGCTGCTGAGGTAGGAGCAGTTCAGGAATTCCTGCTAATGGAATTTACTGCAATTGACTCAGCCTCTGGCCGTAGGTAATGGCCCTAAGATTTGGGAAACAAATCTTGGATGCTCCCTTGTCACCGTCTGCACAAAGGTGGCTGTGGACAGGACATCCCCTGGTGTGTAAATTAAGTGCAGAGACTGGGCAAATTCCCCAGTTCTTCAATATCTGCCTGCTCAGTTCCAAGCACTGTTTATTTATTCTGTGAGCTGAATGCCTTCCAAAGGGACACAAAACTGTCCCAAGGGTCTCTTGCACACCTTGTGTTTCCACACAAAGAACTAGAGCTGTCTCCAGCCCATGTGTAACATTAACTGTGGTGTTTAAATGCTTTTCACAGCTAACACAGCCCCAATTTATCGTGCTTTAAATGGTTTTCTCAGGACCATATACTTTTGTACTCACCAATATATTATATACTGTGAGTAAAAGTAAAACCATCTCCACGTTTTGAAAGAACAAAACAAGATTTATGAATGCATATCCAACTTTTAATTTATAATCTGAAGAGCAGAGCTCCTTCTGCACCTTGAAAACTTTACCTTTGATTGAAGAGTGATTACCATCTTCCCTCAGATAAAATATAGATGTGTGTGTATATATATTTATGTGTATCATTTCAAAATCAAAGCCTTGCACTTCTTCTGGATGTCATCTGCTGGCACTGGGAGCTGATCCCAGCACCCCAGAATGCAGCCTGGCAGGAATTCATCTCCTGCCTGTAAAGGGCTCTCTAATTGCCCTGGGTTTTTTCCCTTTTGAACTGGCTCACCAACCTGCAATTTCTCCTGCTACCTGCCCAGAGGTAAATGAAGTATCTGGTACACCCAAGGAATTCCTCATCTGCCACAGGTGACTCCAGATGGGGAGTTGCCATCACCCAGGAAGAAGGAATTTCCATGTAACCAGGTTTCAGTCATATCCCCGGGCAAGAGAGATGCTTCCATTTTTACACCATTTATTGGCTCTGTGGGAGAAGAACAGCAAAGCCTTCGTGAAGCCTCCTCCTCTGAGCTCCAGCACAAGAGTGAAACTGGGAGAGATTCTGATCATTGAGCAAGTATTGACTTGATTTCATCAGGCAAGAAGAGCCTCAGTGAGCAATTGCAGTTGCTGCTGCTCCCCACTGGCTCCAGGTGCTGAGCAATTCAGCCTGACACACTTGGTCTTCCCCCTTTTGCCAAATCAGGGTTATTTCTGCATTTGGCACTTTGCACTCGGGCGAAGGCATTACAAGGAATCCTCCACTGTCTCAGCCTGAAAAGATTCTGCTGTTAATAAGCAGCTGGTGAAGGCCAATGCTGTGTAAAAGTGGGGAGGAGGCTGCAGGATTGGAGGCAGATCAGCATGGAGTGACAATGGCTCTGTGGCGACCAAAAAAAGGGCTGAAATATGAAAATACCAACTCTTCTCTCCTCTTCCTCACTTTGAGAAACATTCTTCTTCCTGCTGGCATCAAACCCCTGCTTTCACCGTGACCTCTGCCTTGTTCCACATGTGGGGAAGTAGAGAAGACACCAGGAAAATAATCAATCCCAAGCACCTGGAGTTTGGCTTTTGGGATGCACAGGAAGGCCAGGATTTAGAGCAAAGTCTGGGGCAGCCTTGACTCCAAACAGAAGCACTGCTTTCTCTGCCTCAACACCCGAGCTTCTGTACCCAAAACCATTCTGTGTCTTTGAGTGCCCGTAACTACAAAGTTCATTTCAAATCCACTGCAGATTTCCTAACAAAAAAGGTGAAACCATTTTCTGTATGGAAGTTATGGGAGGATATTCAAGTTTTAGGCAGCTGGTTTAGGTATTGGTGAATTGGTGGACAAACATTATCAATTCAAGTAAAAGCAGGGAAATTCAGGCATGTGCTAAGAAGTGAAAGTGAGAAAAACTAACCCAGTCTGTGGGGTGACTCTGTGTGTGTGGTGCTTCCATCAGCACTGGAGACAGGGGGTGGAGAGGTTGGAGGGGGTGTGGAGAGATTTTACAAAAGCAAAACCAACCTACAGGTGCAGCCAAAAATACTCTGCTTCAAATTCAGTCAGAGAGTTAAAAATGCCAGTGAAGTCCCCGAGTGTGAACCTGCCAGCCTTTAGCAATAATATTTATTCTCTTTTTTTCCTTTAATACAGTTCCTTCAGTAATTATTTCAATAATTACACACTGTAAGGGCTGGAGAGCAGGGGCTTGGCTCCTACAGAGTGGTTCAGCTTTTAGATTTTTTTTTTTCCCCTCCACCTCTGTGTACACAGTTTTGTTTGTATGCAAACAATATTTGTGCAGGTTCCCACCTGGGGTTTGGGGCATGCGAAGCCAGGGCTTGCCAAAACTTTGCAATTTTTGTTTTCCTTTCCTTAAGCAAACAATCGTTTCGCATACCAGAGTGTTTGGGCACCAGAGGGATGTATTCTGTGAAAAAAGTCCACATTCTTTATGGAGCTATGATGCTTTCTTCTTGCACTGCAAGTGAATAAAGGACAAGATAGAGCAAAACCTTGTGACATAATTCTGGATCTTTCTCTGCAGCCTCCAAAATAAGGTTTCTCTCTTGAACCCCTGATACAACTTCCTGCTACCTGATACTCTCCAGAGTAACAAAATATTTGAGGCAAGGAGAAAGAGTGATTCCTGGTTGGGAATGGTCAAAGGAGGGGACAAGCCAGGGACCCTCAGACAGGAGGTTCTTTAAGCAGGGACTTCTGGACACCTTCTGGGATCAAAATGAGCAAGTCTTAAACCTGAGTGTCAAACTGAATCTGCTGGGATTCAATTGATTGCAGAAGTTAATATCATCCTGAGTATCAAAATGAAAAAAGTATTTAATTCCAGGGCACTAGGATTTAAAATTAAGAAGCCCAAACACATCTTTTGGGGGAGAACTGTGTGACCAAACCAGGGTTTTGTGCAGTGGCAGAGGGAACACAGCTCATTTTGGAGTGAATGCTGCTCCATCCTTGGGCTTTGCAGGCAGCTCTGCTCCTCTTTGGGGTTTTCTCTGGCACCACCACGTCCCTGGGCTTTCCCAGCAGGAGGGATGTGGTACCAGGAAGACAAGAACACCAATATTTTCACATCCACCCAGACAGAGGAAGGAGCACAGAGCACCCCAGCACGTGGCACATTCCAAACCAGAGCAACACACAAAAAAACCCAGAAAAATGTCACATTTGGGCATCAGAAATGAAGGAGGCAACGACCACATCAACTACAGCAGGGCCCAGACTCAGCAGGAGCTGAGGGAGTGCTGACTTCACCAGGGTATGCAGGGGAGGGAGCCAAGACATTAATCCAACGTACAATGGCCAAAATACTCATCCCAACCTTTCTCCCTCAGATTTTGAGGCAGCATGGGAGTAGCAGCACTCCCTGTCAGTGAAGGGAAATACAGGGTGGCTTTGGAGCTTAGAGGGGAAAACACAGCAACAAAACATTTGGGGGAAAAAAAAACCTCACACACTTCCATTTTGTTATTCTTTCTCCCCCAGCCTGATTAATGGTGGTTGGTTAAGGATTTGGATTGGGAATACAACTTGACATCACATTTAACTTGTGAACTCCTCTTCCAAAACTGAGGACAAAGCGTGCTCCGTTGTCCAACAAAAGCAGGTGTCTCTGCCAAGAAAAAGGACACTGGGCAGGGGGGTTCTGATGGCTATTGTTTGGCACAGGCCTGTGTTTGTAAAAAAACCTCCATTTCCAGTCTTTGGGTGGGGAGTTTTTATGGAACAAGCTTGATTAGGTTGCTTTCCTAAGGAGAGGAAGGTTATGTAATGGTTCAGTCTATCTCCCGCTCCAAATTTCGTGCATATTTGACACATGAGTCAAGGCCTCAAAAATAATTAATTTTCTGAAGTTTCTTGGAAGTCAGCAACTGAAGACAGAGAAAGGAACCACGTTCATTCCTCAGCTGAAAAGGAAAGACAGAACTCAGGCAGGAAATATCCTGTTTGTGCAGCAGGCTCCCAGTGCCCATGCACCTGAGGCTGAACCAGCCCCAGGATGAGAGGGATTTGTCCTCTGAAATGAGAACCACAGCTCAGAGATCTTTATTTATCATAGTGGGGAGCAGAGGTGCTTTGGGGATGAGACCACCTAAATCTGTGCTGAAACTGCTTTAGTCTTGCTGCTCGTGGAGCAATGGGGGTTTTTTCCCCTCGAAATGTGCTCTGACATCCAGAACACAGCAAGCTCAGTCTCCTTGCTCTTAAAAAAGCATGGAATACTCAACAAACTGTACCAAAGATGAGGCACAAAGTAATTAAAATCCTGGGAAATATCCACAACATTCTGGTCCTTGGCTATTTCACCGTGGTGTGAAGGGTGGGGAATCATCTCTGATCCACCTCCCTCAGCCCACTGGGATTTCCCCCAGGTTGCCAGAGAATGAGAATGGGAGTGGAGCTGCTGCTCAGCTGCAATCTGTTGACTCTGATTTTGCTGAGGAATAATAGCAATGCAGTGATATAACTCCAGGAAACTGTCCAAAATCATAAAATGCCTCACTTTGGGGTTTTTTTTCTTTCCTTATATCTGTGTCATTCCCATTTGTTGTTCGCAGCCTGAATTCCTCAGATAACTCTGAGTTTTAGTGCAGACATGGAAAACTGCCTGCAAGTTTTGCTCCTTGGTTTTTCTGGCTGCTTTCCAGCCTCAGTAACACTCAAGATGCAACACATCCAACTTGCTCCAGCAATCATTCTGTAAAATACAGCAAAAAATTAAGGATCCTGTACAAAATTAGCTGCTACCTCAATTAATGACTTCAGGAAGCAGTAAAAGTGAGACTGGCCCAGGTCTTTGGAGGGCTAATTCTAATTCTGCTGGAGAGGTGAGGTGAGACTAAAATACATCAATACAGGGCTAATATGAGCTCAATAAACATTGCAGATCTTCAGTCAATAATGGGGTTTTTCTATCCAATAACCAGAGGATGCTCTGGCTGCACTCTGGGTACACCTTGAAGCTGTTCCCAGCACCTGCTGCTGCTGGAAAATGAATGTGGAGACACCGGGGTTGTACCAAGCAAGTCTTTGAACAAAAACTGAGCTGACTGCTGTGAAACAGAGCTTCAACCAAAAGGAAAACTCCTGAATAACAAAATGGAGCTGCAGGAAGCTCACAAAGGCAGCAAGGCAGGTGTGGGAGCTGCCTGAGAATGCGACACACATTGTACACTGTGCATCCAAGTGCTGGAGATAACCACACCCAACGCTCCCAGGGATGCACAGGGTGGGATTTGGGGTGTCTGGGCAGGGCCAGGGGTTGGACTGATGCTCCTGTGGGTCCCTCCTGACTCGGGGTATCCTGTGATTCCATCAGAAACACCTGTGCAGTTTTAAACACCTGCCTAATGCTGGCAGGAGATCACCTCCAGGTTCCTTCAGAAAGCACAGTGTGAGCTGCTGTTCTTTACAGAATCACAGAATCACCAGGTTGGAAGAGACCTTCAAGATCATCGAGTCCAACCCACGCCCCAACACCTCAACTAAACCCAACCATGGCACTGAGCACCACTTCCAATCTCTTTTCAAACACGTCCAGGGATGGTGATTCCACCACCTCCCCAATATTTTATCACTCTTTCTGTAAAAAACTTCTCCCTAATATCCGACCTATATTTTCCTTGGCGCGGTTTAAGACTGTGACGAAGCAAAGCAAATCTCAGAAGTGCCCAAAAAGGCGAGGTGCTGGGCCCCATTGCTGCATCCCCTGCAAGAGCCCGAGCTGCAGACCCGAATTTGCATTCCCTGAGCAGCACAGGCTGCTCCAGGCTGAGCTCTCAGCTCCCTGTGGAAGCAGCAGAACGCCCCAGTGCTCACAAAATGCTAACGAGGGCCAGGATTAAACTGTGGCACACTTGGAAATCGCAGGCCCTAATACACATTAATCTCAGCCATCCCTTGGAAACTCCTGACCTACACGCAAGGAGCTCCCGGTGCAGATGGACTATGGGAGCCCCGGGACTGTGGGGATATAATTCATTGTTATGCAAACACGCAGCTAACTTTTAAACCTCACTTTCACACTCCTCGCGGGTTTCGTTTCAAAGCATCAAAAAAAAAGGGAGGCAGAAATAAAGTCTCCTGCAAAGAGGCTTCGATTAAATCTAGAAAGAATTTTTGCAAACGAGTCAAAGGCACGCAGTCTGAAAGCCCGAAATGGAACGGAGCTGCTCCAGGAAAGGGCAGTCACACTTCAAAATACAACTTTGTACCTGGCGAACATTAATCGCTGTGCTGCTTTACTATTTAAATAGAAAATGACAATTTCAAAGATTACTGGATTATGATTTTTCCTTAGAAAATGTGGAAATTTCCACCAAATCGTTCATACAGAATTCATAACCCCCCCTTAGAAACAGCACTGGGGCTTTTCCATCCGATTGCAGACGGAATCTGCAATTAAGGTTAATTAATTTAACCTTTGGAAGCAGGTTCAGCAAGTATTTAATCCTGACCCTTTAGCCTGCATTCAGAGATCCATTATTAATCTTCCAGACAATTAAAAGCGCTGCAAAAGCTGTGAAAAACCCTGAGCCCCCCCGGGCACTCACCAGAACCGTGCTCCCAAATTCAGCCAGCCCAAGGGCACCATCCGAGGAGGTGTGGATCCAAGGAAAATCCAAAAGGGACCCGGCTGGGGCTGCTGAGCCAGGTGCCCCTGGGGTTAGCAGCTCTCGGGGAGCGCTGAGACACCGGCAATGGCTCTGCTTTCCAAAGGGCTCCAATGAATTCTTTGTGCGGGCACAAATACCTGGAGCCACAGGCTGAGCCCTGCGGGGTCACATGGGAGACAGGGCTAAAAAAAGGTAATTAAATGAAGCCCAGAGGCTTAATTTAAACTGCCCCATAATGTCGGTGTTTTCCCCCGGGGCTGCTCGTGCGCCTCTTCCAGCCTTTCCTACAGTTTTGTTTTTTTTTTTTTCCCGGAATTTCAATATCCCCGCTCTCTTCGGGTTTGTACTTTCTGATTCTTTTATTTTTAGCTGCAGTATTTCTCAGCGGTCTGCAGAGCCTGCTTGACGCCAGCCGATGTAACTGGATCCCGAGTCCCTGCGAGGCAGGAATTGCAGCCACGATCAGCACGCTGCGAGAGCACAAACCCCGGCTCTGGGAGAATCCAGGGAGCCTGAATCCCCAATTCATCCCATGGCTCGGGAAAGGAGGCACGGGGGGCTCAGCAAAACGGCAGGAAGAGCTGGGAAAGGGTAAACGAATAGAAATTGAAGATTGCAAGAAGAGCTGGGAAAGGGTAAGTGAATAGAAATTGAAGATTGCAAGAAGAGCTGGGAAAGGGTAAGAGAATAGAAATTGAAGATTGCAAGAAGAGCTGGGGAAGGGTAAGCGAATAGAAATCGAAGATTGCAAGAAGAGCTGGGGAAGGGTAAGAGAATAGAAATTGAAGATTGCAAGAAGAGCTGGGGAAGGGTACAGGTAAGCAAATAGAAATCGAAGTTTGCAAGAAGGTCTGTCCCACAACAGATCTGTGTGAGCAGACTTCCAGAAGGAAGAGTTTAGAGAAAAGCCCGAGATATTTCGCTGCAGTGACCTGGTAACAGGCCAGGCACGCACAGAGCAGGCTGCCTTTGGGAAGGGCTGCTGTCAGCAAGGTTGACTTGGGTGGATAAATAAGAATGGGCTGCTGGGCAGCAGGCATCTCCCAGGTCACTTTTCCCGAGTTATGATGGCTCTTTTGATACCCACAGAGCTGCAGCTTGCAGATAAATCAGAGCCACATCTCCCACCCCGGCTCTGGTGAGCAGCTGCCAGGCTCTCACCTTTCCCTTCCACGCTGTACAAACTGGAATAAATCTGGCTGAATCATCTCGCCTGAACTTACTCTTTAGTTTTCTGTAGCAGAGAACAAAGTGAAGGATTGCCGATTTATCTGATGGAGAAACTGCTCATCCCGATTATTCCGGGATGTGTAACCACAGCAACGTGTCTACAACAGAGTGCGATGGCTCCAAGGAAGAAAAAACCGAGTGTGTGGAGGTATTTTACTTCCCAGAGGTGACACAGGGAGTCAGCAGCAGAGCCGGGATGGGAGCGGGGTGTTCAACCTGCCCATCCCCTGCTCAGCTCCTGCTGCAGCCTCCAGGGAATACACTCCAAAAAATCCGGGAATGCTCCACTCCTGCCCTCGCACTGCTCTTTGGTGTTCGGCTGTGCTTTGGCAGGTGTTTGCTGCCAGGAAAGGGGGGTAAATCAAGGAAAACAGCACTGGGCTCGCCGTGGAACAGCTTGGAGAGGCAGCAGTGCTGGGCTGCCGGGGCACTGCACATACAGAGGGTGTGTGGCACTGACATGGCCTGAAAATGAGGTTTTTACCAGGCAGCTCCTCTGTCCTTTCATAAGTAACAACTGCAGAGTAAAACAAACTGAAAGCAGAGATCTTTACAGAGCAACTGTGACCTGTCAGTTTTCTCCACTGCATAAAGAAGGTTACGGTTTGTTTTTTTTTTTTATTCCTGGCATGTTTAAAACTGGTTTGGGCAAATTAAGTACCCTGAGCATGTTTCCTTGGCAAAGATGGCATTGGGTATTTCATCTCTGCTCACCTAAGTGGGAGCAGCTCAGCCAGCTGTCCCTGATGCCACCTCACACGGAGGCAGGAAGGGTTCTAAACTGGGAAGAGACTAAAAACACACCTCGTGTAACCTCCTGTGTCCTCATCCTCTCGCTTTTCAGGTACTCTTTGGATCACATTTCCTCTTGGTTCTCCTTGGTCCTGCTCATTCCTGATGAACCCTTCATTTTCTTTGTCCCAATTAGCAAACTCCTAAAAGGAACCACAAGAGAAGTGACATTATTTACCCTCAATGCTGAATATCAGAGTTCAGGAGCTGCTGTTGCCACTGTGATGCTGCAGTGCCTCCTCACATCAAGCACAACTGAAGTGAAAAACTTGTCATTCTTTCATGCTGATGCAAATTTTCCATAGAATTGTTCTTCTCATCCAGATTTTTTCCTTAAGTGACCCAAAGCCTTCGCTTTCTCTCCTTGCTGCTGGCTGGCAGCCTGAGACACCTCCTTGAAAATGCTTCCGATTCAGGCTCGATGATGAGTTAAAAACTGGCAGTTTGCCCATGTCCCGTTGCCTTGCTCTTTTTTTTAAGTGGTAGAACAGTGATGGTGATTCATTAAGGGAGTTTCTGAGCTGCTCTTTGATTTTTCTGATGTCATACACTTTGGGGGCACACAGATGCTGCCAGGGAGTGTGAGCTGACACAGCAGTTGGCAGAGAGCTCTGGGACATTACAACTGCCTCAGAAATCTCTCAGCTTGGTCCACAGGGCTTGGAGAAGGGGCTCAAGGCAGAATAGTCCAGGGAGTGCTGAGAATGGGCTGGTTCCTGGGCAACTGGGAGCAGCTCTGGAGTATCCAGCACCAAGGAGCTCTCTGAGGTGAGCACAGCTCTGTCCAACCTGGCCTTGGACACTTCCAGGGATCCAGGGGCAGCCACAGCTTCTCTGGGAACCTGTGCCATGGCCTCCCCACCCTCACAGAGAAGGATTTCTCCCTAATATCCAATCTCAACCTACTCCCTTTCAATTTAAACCCATTCCACTTTGTCCTGTCCCTCCACGCCCTGGTAAAGTCTTGTCCCATCCTCCCTTCAGGCACTGGAACACCACAGTGAGGTCACCCCAAAGCTTCTCTTCTCCGGGCTGAACAATCCCAACTCCCTCAGCCCTTCCTCAGAGCAGAGCTGCTCCATCCCTCTGATCAACCTGGCCTCCTCTGGACTGGCTCCAAAGCAGATTTAAGCAGCAGAATAGAAAATATGGGGAACCACACTGGGCTATGCCCTGATTGGGGGGAATATTCCATGAGAATACTCCACGAGGAAGCATAGATGGCCACAGTACAATCCCTTTTGAGACCCAAAGTATGTTTGGGAGGCTATATCACAACCTATTTAATACATTTCCTTGCTTAAAGTGATTGTGAGTGTGCTCTGTGTTTACACAGAGCTCGGCATGGGCATGGCAGTGCTTTTTGGGTGATGGATGGTGCAGAAGTGTTTGTGCTGGGCAGGGAGTGCAGCCAGATGTTCCAGGGTGTGCACGTGGCAGCCTGAGGTGGTTATGGAGAGAAAAGGGGGAGCTGACGATGGAACACTGAGGACTGAGTTACCCCTTCTGGCCAAAATTAATCCATTTTTTTGCATTTCTCTCAGCAAGAAATACAGATGAGGGAGTCCCTGAGTGCAGGACACACAAGAAGCCTTAAGCCCATGCCATGTAAATATTTGTAAAGCAGACAGTGAGTCCTGTGCATCAGGGTAAACAGAAATCCTGCTGTGTTCTCCAGTGCAAGGGTATTTTATTCAGACCCTAATCTGTGTAGCTGCCCCCAATAAACAGCTTCTTTACAAGCAATCTCTAAAAAGAGATTGTTTCTTACCTGCCCTGATGTGTCCTTGCAGGCACCTTGCTCTTTGCGCTGCTGATTTATTATTTATTTTTTGGACACGGTAAAAACCATTAATCTGGGAATCTGTACTGGGAAGAAGGCAGGGCTTAAACCCAGTGATACTGAGATAATTGTGGAAGGCATAGATAATTCAAGTTCAAACCCAAAGGTGTTTATTGAGTCCTGTACCTTCAGAGAGAGCAATTTTAATTATGTTTTTCAGAGGGGATGAGAGTATCCACACACTCTGATTTGCACGACCTGCATTTGGGGGTCTCTCAGGAAAGAAGTGGACTCTCATTTTTTATTTAAGTTACTTTATGGAAGATCTTGTCTCTCTTTTTTTGTTGTGTGTGCCAGGATAAGCAGAGCCAAACCGTTTTACATTAATTCCTTCAATATGAGGATTTCACTTTAGACTGGGGAAGCTGTGATCTCCTCTCTCTTGTTTCACTGGGAGAGAAGAATTGCTCATCTGTCAAATGCTGAGCAGATCCAGCTCTCTGAGCTGTTTTGCTCAATCCATGGTTTTCACTGACACATTTTTCACATGCAGTTCCAGATCACAGCTGACAATGGGCCTGTCACTGGTGCCATCAGCCAAAATACTTAAATATCTACTTTCCTAAATGTTTCCTTAAACAGGGAGAGAAGTGTACCCCTCATTTTTTATGTATCATGGCCTGGACACCCCCATAAACTGAACATGCATTAATAAATGCACTTTGTACTGCCTTTGACCTAATTTTTTGTGTGCAGGGAAATTACCTGAATTAGTTCACTGATGAAAAAAAGCACTATTTATACAAAGAATATTTTCAAGGAGCTCAGGTTCCTACAAACACCACTCTGTTACTGACATGGACTTGCTTCTTGAGTGTTGTTCCAGTGTTTCTACTTGGTTTCTTTCTTTTTGGGGTCCCATTTCTGGTTGTTTATGCAGCTCAGAAGAAGGCCATTGTTTCCAGAAGCACAGGTACCAGAGTGGGGCAGGGCACACAGTCTGCAGCAAATCAGAATCCTGCCTTCAGCTAAGGATGTCACTACTAAAATGAGCAAATAAATTCATTTTAGATGGTTTGTTACAGTGGTTAAAGAAGTGTTTCCTTTTCAGAATCAAAGTAGGCCACCTTACCTGGTCTCTTTTTACATCTCTTATCTTCTGATAGACTAAACTGCAAACCCTCTTGACTAAAATATGCCCTATGCCCTCATTCTTGTAGGTTAATACTAAATAAAATTAAAAGTAAAGTAACTTTAACCAAATCCCAGATTTCTTACAGCAATTGCTGTACCTGGTCACTTGGATATTCGAGGATGATGCAATAGTTAACATTTTGTTTGCCTTTCTCACACAGGCTCCCACGCCCTTGAATTCTCCATGTAACATAAATTGCTTTATAGAGGAGACACTGGAAACCAGGAACCAAATCTGAGCAGGGGACTGAACTCCCCTGTGACCATTACATCACTGACAAGTATCACCAGCCTCTCTCTGTTCCAGAAGAGAGCAATCACACCATACTGCTAAATAGAAAACTGGATTTTTTTCTACATCTGGGACAGGGCTGAGTCTGCAAATGATGCAGAAGTAATATCATTTTGGAGGAAAAGAACTCTTTCATTTTTTTTTCTTACTTCATAAAACAGATGACCAGAATAATTCTGATGATTTTGATAGTTTGGGGTGAGCTGGGGTGTCAGGAGTTCAGGAGTGCAGCAGGAAGCATTAAACTGTTGGGCTTCACAAAGTGCTCTGAGAGCAATTCAGCAGCTCAGCAGAGGCAAAACCAAGAGAGGATCCCAGAGTCCCCCCCAGTCAATAGCTACACCTGAGTCACAATGAGAATTTGTGGGAAAGAAATCTGGGGTTTGGTCTGTGCACCATCACGTGCCCATGGATGAATTCTCTGTGACGCACTGATTTATCACAAAATAGGGAATTGGATGTTACCCTTATCAGCACAGCAAACAGGGCATCCCAAGTGCACGGGGCAGCAGGAAAGACAGAGATAACTGGGGTTTTGAGAAACTTGTGCTGGAACGAGGACTTCGGACTTGCCCAGCGGTTCCTTCACGCCTCAGACACAGGAAAGGCAGCTCTCCAACCTGTTTGCCTTCCTGATGCAGGTCAAGAGCCAGCAGGAGAACAAAGACACTCCTTGGTGCTGATAAGGACTCGGGGCTTTGTGGTTGAAACTGGATCCTTGATGTTCAGGGCTTGTTTTATGTGGCAGGGTGGGAGGAGTGCCTGGGCTCCATCTCCTGTTATCAGCTGGCAGCAAGAGCTCGAGTTTCTGCTGCTGGAGCCCGGCTCCTGATGGGGCTCGCTCCAATCTCTACACAGGGCTCCACAAGCTGAGGAGGTTTGCTTTGTGCAGGACTTTGAAACTCTGGGCAGAACTGAAACAGCAGTTAAATTTCAGCTCTAAGGATTTAACCACTTAGTAACAGTAAGAACTTTTTATTTTTTGGAGTCAGATATTTAACTGTGAGATCGCCTCAGACCCTCACAATCAGAGCCACCCCTGACACCTCAGCACGGTGCTTCTTGCACTGATTCACAGCCAGAGAATTCCACACAAAGCTACAGATCCTGGGGGTTTTAGTGTGATTTTAGGGGGTTCATGTGTCTTGCTCAGTACTTTCCTCAAAAACAGGTGGGAAATGAAGCCAGTTGTGGGTCAGGAAGGTTGTACAGCCCTGCAAGAGCAGCACACAGCTGAGAATAAGAACTTTTTGCAGTTTCTGAGTTCAAATGTGCAACAGCCTGAACTTTTTTCACTCATTGCTTGCTATTCGTAATACAAAAAAATAGAAGGTCCTGGAAAGGAGTGAAAGAAATACTAATTAAAGTGAGATTTTCCTTAGCTGGAAGAACAGAGTAGAAAACCACTTCGTGATATGAAAACCCTCTGGTCATTCTGAACGTTTCGATTCCCCCATGCTAATGCCAGCCTGTTAATCCTAACAATGACAGCAACCTTCAAACCTCTTTTCTGGTCTGGTGGGGACACCTTGGGTCTCTGTGCAGGGCTTGAGGCACCTCCAACCACTCGTGAGGTTCCTCGGACAGGAGGAGAGGAGCCGGGAGAGCAGCACCGGTGCTCATCTGTGCCAGTCACTGTCCGTAAGAGAAGAGCTGAGTTTCCACCAAGGGTTAAACGAGTCCCAGTTCCACATCTCCAAAGCGTGACTCGGGAGGAACCCGCAGGGGAAAAGCAGTTTGTAAGGAGAAGGAAAGGCAGCCAGAGGAAAGCAGTGTCCCCTGGGTCACTGTCAGAGGCTGAAGCGCCCCTGGCAGAGCTGCTGACCGCTGTCCGGGCTGTGTGCCGGACACATCCCCGCGGGCAGGAATTGCTGCTGCCCCTCTCCCGCTCACATCTGGGCAGAGCTGCCAAAATCCCCCCTGGAAAAGGCGGAATGTGGAGCTCGCTGCTCGGAAGGGTGTGCTGAGCGCCCAGGGAGGAGCAGAGCTGAGCTCTGGTACCTGACACGAATGGCAGGGAGGTGAGGGCAGAATCAGCTCCTCCAAGGACACCGGAGCTGAGCTCTGGTACCTGACACGAATTGCAGGGAGGTGAGGGCAGGATCAGCTCCTGCAAGGGCACCGGAGCAGAGCTGAGCTCTGGTACCTGACACGAATTGCAGAGGTGAGGGCAGGATCAGCTCCTGTAAAGGCACCGGAGCAGAGCTGAGCTCTGGTACCTGACACGAATTGCAGAGGTGAGGGCAGGATCAGCTCCTGTAAAGGCACCGGAGCAGAGCTGAGCTCTGGTACCTGACTCGAATTGCAGGGAAATGAGGGCAGGGTCAGCTCCTGCAAGGGCAGCGGAGCTGAGCTCTGGTACCTGACACGAATTGCAGAGGTGAGGGCAGGATCACCGCCTGTACCGGCCCCGGAGCAGAGCTGAGCTCTGGTACCTGACACGAATTGCAGAGGTGAGGGCAGGATCACCGCCTGTACCGGCCCCGGAGCAGAGCTGAGCTCTGGTACCTGACACGAATTGCAGAGGTGAGGGCAGGAGCAGCTCCTGTAAAGGCACCTGAGCAGAGCTGAGCTCTGCCCTGTGGGGACACGGGGCTGTCTCACAGCCCTGCCTCATTACATGGCCTAAACCGCTTGGGCTATTTCACAGCGAGTCTAAATTCCAAATGACACCTACCCCTAAGGCTCTTTATGTGAAGGGAACCGGGCTCTTGCAGATATGGCAAGGTGCTGATCTGCTCTGCATCCTTCCCTGCTCTCCAGCCAGGCTGTGTGACACGGCCACAGGCAGCTGCTGACTCAGTCCCAGCCTCTCGGGCACTTTGGGGCAGTTCTGTGCCTTCAGTGTCCAGAAGAGATGGAGGGTCATTCCTTGGAGGGGTGCTGAGGGCAACTACCACAGCAGAGTGAAGCTTTCACCTCAGTGCAGTATTCAATCAGGAAAGTCTTTCCGTGAGAGGCGTTCCTGCATCCCTGGCTGCTCCACGTTCCATATCCTGTATGCTTTATGGTGAATGCAAAGAGCAAACACCAGCAACAGCTGAGGTTTACCTTGCAGAGGGAAATGCTCACGGCCAGAGCCACGGAGAGCAACGTGACCTTCACAAAGTCACTGATTTTTGCACACTCAACCCATGGGGTTTGGGGTCATTCCTATTCCTCCCATGCCCCTTCCTCACACGGCTGCAGAGACACCCAGAGGGGAGAGCTTCTGCACCATCTTGAGGAAGAAAGAGCTGTTTGGTTTATAGGGGCAGGGTCTGGTTTGGGCAGACCCTGGGGAATTGTGACATCCAATCCCCAGGGCTTTGTGCCACATCTGCACCGAGCCCAGTAAAGCTGAGACAATGTCTCCCAAAGCAACCTCGAGCAGCCCTGGTGAACCAAGAGTCACCGAGAGCTGCTTCCCCTCAGTCCAAACAGACTTTTGAAAACACGCCTGGAGGTGATTAGGAATGGCAAAGTTTCAGATTTGAGCTCAACCAGGACACCAGGGAGGGTAAATCCTGCCCTCTCTCCTCATGGCTCAAAGCAAGTGCCACCTTCCCAGGTGTTCTCCCAGGGAGCATCCAGAATGCCAAGGGCTTTGTTCGATGCTGCAGAGGCTTTGGTGGTCAGAGCTCCTGAACTAAACACCGACATGCTGCTATTAATCCAAGATTTCTGGCTGGCTTCCAGATTACAGACTGGCCTGGGAAGAGTTAACAACAATTTCCCTGCTGCCCTGCAGGAAATTCTCCTGGAAAATATCTGCAGGCAGCTAGAAACAAATACCTGCAGAGGTAGAGGAGCACCTGAGAAGGTCTCTGCAGCTGCAGACAAGCAGCAGCAAATTCCTCTGCTGGCTGGGTAAAGCTGATCATGTCTGTGGGATGTGTGGGATGGAGGGGTTAAGGGGTTCAGTGTCCAAAGTCACTCTTTCAGTCACTCTTTCAGTCACTCTTTCAGTGGCTCTTTCTCTACTTTATTCAAATCCTGGATCACAAAGGCTCATTAATGTTTAAGCAAACGAGCAAAGCAACCCCAGTCCCAGTACTGAGTTCAGTGGTGGTAAGGGAGTGCTGGAGCTGGCATGGCACGGCTCTAGACTGAAAAATTCCAACTGCAAGGATACAAAGAACATGTGGGAGCTTCTGCAGCCAAGTGCTTGCAATCCATAAAGCACAGGCTGCATCGGGGCTGGCGGGGATGTGAAGTGCTGCAGTTCATTAGTGAGCACAGCTGCTCATGGAACGGGGACTCCACATTTTGGGATGATTTTGGAGCCTGTGGGACTGGTCCCCTGCCATGGCTGTGCTCTTTTAGGGGCACAGATGCTGTTCAAAGGCATTTGTGCACCTTGAGCTGTCAAGTCCATCCAAAGGATGTGTTTTTGTCATGACCCATGGGTTGAGGCCTGGGAAAAAACACAGATATTTACACCTTTTACCTGAACCTCAGCCACTGAAGAAGTAAAAAAGCCCCAAAAGTCACTATGCAAAATCGAGCTGCTTTTCACATTTTGCTCCCCAGGCACAGGGAGTCAAAGCTGACCCAGCAGTGAGCTCCAAACAATAAAACCAAACAAATACCTGCTCAGACCAAAAGCACCAGGAGCAAGCAGTTAATATCCAATTCTAAACTGGGGTTTCGTTTCTTGGAAGTCATGTGGGAGCTGTCCCCTGCACAGAAGGTTACAGAGTGCCTGGATGTGATGTAATTGTTCTGGCACTGACGACCTGCTGTGAACTGACTCTGCTGGGATCAGCTCATTCACTACAACTGGGGGACTGAGTTCATCTATGGGGCTGCCCACATTAGGGCATAAGAAATTCCTTGAAACTCAGGCCCAGTGCTCCTCCTATGACAAAAAATTGCTCATTATCACTTGGGTGAGGACCTGCCACCTCAAATACGTTGTTTTTTGAATTCTGCCTGACTCTGGAAAGACTGAAGAATAATTTAGGATTAGTTGTAGGAACAAGGCCATCTCCATTTTCACTGTGTCAGCTGCTAAAATTTGCTTGTTCGTTAATATATTACCCGCTGGAAATACAAAACTTTGATTAATTATTGTTCTTTTTAGGCTGTCTTCTTTAATATTCAGATGGAAATATGTTCACTCAGGTGGTGATGTGTAAAACAGAAGAGCACAACCAAATTGTAGTGGCCTGACTTTGCCTTGCACAAGTAGAGGTGAGTATTTGAAAACAAAATTTGAGTTATTTTTGTAACGGGAGCCTGAAGTATACACTGAATGGAATAATTCTCGTGCCTATATCTCCAAGTTTTTGTCAATTTACATTTTCTGCCATTTGCTCTGTTCCAGTGGGTCACAGCAGGATCATGTTTAGAATGATAATAAACTTGAAAAACCAGCAACTGTGAGCATTTGGTATTCATGGAACGGAGAAATGATAACTGCTAATTTCAATGTAACAATCTGAGATGCTGAAACTTTTCCAGACAGGCCAGAATATTTTGAGTTTTCCATCAGAAAATGTTGATTCAGTGGAAACTTACTGGACTATTTCTGGTCAATCCTTGATCTTAGCAACTCTCTCTATGCTGATGTGAAATTAATCCTGTTTAATTGATGCTGTGGACGGCTCCTTCTTGCTCATTTTCTCCTGCAGCTCAGGAAAACAGTAGGTTCACCTTTGGCTCTCCAGGGCTGTGCTGGTCAACATGAGGGTACAGCTTATTTTTAACAGGAGTTTTAAATACTGGAGCTCTTTCTTCATTCAAAAGAAACTCACAGATCCAAACGTGGGGCTCTCAGTGCTACATCCCAGCTCAGGCTGGGTTATTTCCCTCCATTCCCTCTCAGCTGACAGGACCCATGGCGTATAAATTGGATTATTGCCATTTACACCACCAGAACCTTCCTCTGGCAAGTGGCTCCTGTGCATCCTGGGAATGCCACTGTGCATCCTTCAGCCTCTCCCTGTATTTTCATTGCTCTCAGTAACTCCTGGTCATGGTGGGTGCTGCTGCCTGGTTTGGGAATCTGAGCACAGCCACTTCACTCTTGTCTCCAGACTTTGCTCCCTTCTGCGTCTGTTTAATATTGTAGCCAAAAATTCCTTTCTTCCTTCTAAAATTACTGCATTTTAACCTTGCTTGGGTTGTCTGAGGCTCTCCCTCGCCCCGCTACCCCTTCCTGCTGCAGTGCTGGCTGCTTTTGTGTCTCCCTGATTTCCCTGTACGGGACAGCAGAGCTGCTGTGCTGCTTTCCTGGGCCTCATTAACTCCTGCTGAAGTCTCATATTTCAGATGCCAGTTTAAGGCTTTGGTCATAATCTTCAAAGTGGTTAATGGATCAAGCCTTAGCTACATTAAAGGCTGAATTTTGATCTGTGAACCATCATGACAGCTGCATTTCCTTGGGGCAGTGGAGATTACAAAGCCTGGGAGGAAGTGTGTGAAAGGGAGGAACGAGGTGATCTTAACTGAGAGAAGCGAGGGATGGAAAAAATACTCAGAAGATATTGTACAGACCCAGACATTTCCAACCTGAACCACTCCAAACAGTGACTTCCCCCTGCATCCGAGCAAACAAACCAGCACCATCCTTGAAACAAATCCTCTGTACATTCTTCTGCTACAAGTTTTGCTTTAAATGCAAAGCTCTCAAGCAGCCAAGTGCTAGAACATCTTTTCTCCCTTGTCCTCAGACGTGTGGCTGCATTCACAGAATGCCCCAGTGGTAAGAGACTGTCTGGAAGCAGAATCAACAGCAAAAAATTAATGCAAAATATTCCAATAGAAACAATCAAATACAGATGAGGAGTCTCTTCTTCAAGAGGGACTTTCTGTGAAGCTGCTGATGAATTCAGTGCACCGTTTACTTCTGAAGATAAACCAGAGATTTTCATTCCCATTCTGAGCTAAATTAGTGTATTTCAGGCTCAATGTTTATCCAAACACAAAGGTCCCACTGGTTAATCTCCCACGGAGGTTTCAACCAGCTCGGTGAAACTGGCATAAACACTTCGTAAAGGCTCTTAGTTTAGTTTATGTCAGCTTGGGACGTGTTTATGGCAACCCAAAATAAGCTATTCTTACACTCGACTACAAATGTCAGCCAACATCTTGCACCGATTTTGGCTCCCCTGATTTAAAATAGAAGCTTAATGTAAACGGGCGTAACTTTCCTGCACGCTGGGAAGTCCTGGGTGGAATCTCAGCGTGGCACAGGGCACGTCTTCCCTCTCGTGGTGGACTCGGGGATTCCCGGTGCCGGGGAGGGGACGGGACGGGACAGCCCCAAATTGGGTAAATTGGGCAAATTGGGCTGTCCCGAGCCATCCCTGGCAGCAGGGACAGGAAATTGGCCGCTGTTCCTGTGTTCAAAGATAAAGGAACACAGATTTATAGAACGGAATTGAAAAATACTCCAAGTCGTCCATTTGACAAACTGAATTTATAATCATTTTGGAATAAAGTAACTGCTAAATTACCAGTAAACTTTGCTGGCAAAGTCACTAGGTAAGTGATAAGGTACTGACTTCTGGTATAGAATCACAGAATCCCAGAATGGTTTGGGTTGGAAGGGACCTTAAAGCCCATCCAGTGCCACCCCTGCCATGGCAGGGACACCTTCCACTGTCCCAGGCTGCTCCAAGCCCCAATGTCCAGCCTGGCCTTGGGCACTGCCAGGGATCCAGGGGCAGCCACAGCTGCTCTGGGCACCCTGTGCCAGGGCCTCCCCACCCTCCCAGGGAACAATTCCTTCCCAAAATCCCATCCATCCCTTCCCTCTGGCACTGGGAAGCCATTCCCTTTGGTGTCCTCAGGGCCCCAGGCCAGTGTGGGCAGTGCAGGGGATTTCTGGCAATGCCCTCCAAGAAAATGTGTAGGGAAGAATAAAGAATCCACACAGGGAAAGGGATGAAGAATCCACAAGGCTGGGACCTCCAGGAGCCTGGGAAGGTGAAGGTGTTTGGCAAAGCCTCTGTAGCACATTCTGGAGAGGCACAGCCAGGGAAGGCAGAGTTTATTTATGCCTGCTGAAGGTTTGGCTGTGACCTGCCCTGCTCCTGAGAACACCAGGCTCCCTCACACAGAACCAGGGTTTGCCTCATCACCCCCTGGGGACTCATGGCTGGATTGAGCCCTGAGAGGAGGAGAGAGGAGCCCTGAATTCCGAGTGATCCTGAGTTCCCTTTGCCACAGTCATTCCCACTGCTTGTTAAAGGGCAGTGTAGGGTGGGAAAGCACTTCAGGAGAGCACTGGCAGAGGATGAAGCATCTCTTCCATACTGAGGGCCAAATAGGTCTTTGATGACCAATTATATAACAAATCCTGCCTCTCATTCAGTGTCAAGATGGAAAAAACTCATGTGGCTCTTTAGCTTTGTTCTGGAGTTGTACATCTGGCTTCAGAGATGGGCTCCTCCTCTCTGATCCTGGTTTTTCCTCCGTGTCCAGGAACAGAAAGTGCCCAGAGTCAGGCAAGGACAGGTGACAGTGCAGAGGTGATCCCTGCTCAGCCCCAGTGGTACAAAGTAGGCATTGACTGGACACATGAAAACTGGACAAAACTATTGCAAAGTTCATCTTCTTCACCTCTCTTCATTCGACCCACTGACACAGACATTTTGGACATCCTGCTCACATGGTTTGCATTAAAGCATTATGAAATCCCAAATTCTGGTGCCAGATGGTTTTGGATTACTTTGCTTGTGTAAAGGGTTTAATTTGGGTGCATGGAAAATGTAAAATACTCTGGTAATAGCTTTAGCAGGACTCCACAGGCTGCATTTGCTTTATTCATCAGCCCTGCTGGCTGCCTTCTGCACGTTATATTCCCAGCCATGATAAAACTTCAAAACATGAATTCAGATTTACTGACTTCCCAGAACAGACTCTGCTCTGTAAAATGTTTAAAGGGATTGACGTGAAAGGAAATATTCCTGAAGACCTCTCTGCTGAGAAACCACACGGTGAATAAAAATAGCTCTCTTTTTCCAAATACATGGCTCCTAGGAATGCCTGAGCCTGGTCCTGAGTGCAGACAGGGAAAAGAGGGAATGGGGAAAGGTCAGGCATACAGCTGCTGCTCCTGCCAGGAGCTTTCTGCTTGCTTCACTTGATGAGCTGAATGAGCCTTTTAGCTACTATTAACAGGGATCACATTTTTCAGATGATCTTTTCTTGGTGGAACAGATGAGCACCAGGAGTATAAATATGGAGTTAACTTGAAATCAGATCTGTTGGAATTCACACATCCCGTTCTCCGTGGTATGAGCAGGGTGAAAAGGGCCCTTGCACTTTCTGGATCTCACCCTGCACGGACCACTGTCACATCATGTACCACGGGGTTCTGCCTGGGCACTATTCAAATATAGAATTACTCCCCTGATCCAGTCACACTCCCAAATGCAAGTGCAAAAGGTTGGCCTGGTTAGACCAGTGGCTTTCTAGGATATAATAATGAAAATAAGCTGGTCTGTATTTTAAGAGAACTCTCTAAAGTTGCTCCGTTAACTGGATGTGATTTTGGTTTGTTTAAATTTACTCGAGATGGGGAAGGCAGTGAGTGGCTAAAGAAAGTCTTTGTCTCAGTATCCTCTTTTCTGGTATTTCAGAAATAAATTGCTTATTTACAGAGACAACACAAAAATAAGGGCATGACATGTGGACAGTGGTCTTGTTCTCAGAGACATAACTGGGGGAAGGCTTCTTTGTACAGAGGGATTCCCCTGGCTCTGCTTAACGCCTTTTATCAATTTTCACTCACCCTTTTTCCACAAGTATTTTTTTTCCCCCTGAGTTTCTGTGTAAAACCCAGAAAGAGAGATGTCAAATAGAAAAACAAACCAGGAGTTTTAGATTTGATTTTGACAAGCTTAGTATTGCCAAGGAGCCTGTGTTTCCACTTGTACTGCAATACAGAGACAGAACATCACTGACTCGCAATTCATTTGATCAGTCTCCAAGTACTCTACAATAATGACTCGGGAGTCATTCTTCTATCAAGTTATTCTTTAAAAAGAAAGGGAGACAAAGGGAGATTTGCAGGCTGTGAGATGCCCGCAGCAGAGTGGACAATCAGAGGTTTACAGAGGACTCGTGACTGTGAGCGCTGATCTCTCCTGCCCATTCCAGGTGAGTCTCCTCACCTGCAGCACCTCACCAGGGCAGCTGGAACTCGCTGCTGCTGTCAGACGCTCAGAGTGCACTGAGACAGAGCTTCCTGGGAGGTGGAGGTGGGGAGGAGCAGGAATGACACCCCCAGTTCATGGAGCAGTGCCCAGGGGATGCCCAGGGCAGCATCACACCCGGCACTCTCGGGATGCCACGGATGGAGCCATCCCCAGAGAGCTGCGTGTGCCCAGGGCTTGGCACGGCTCCCCTCCACCTGCCGGGCTCGGGTGGAGTCTGTTCAGAATTTAGGATTAACCATCAGGACACTTGGAGCTAATGGAAGGACAGGGAAGGACGGGAAGCAGATGCACAGCTGAACGCTGCCTGGAGCTGCAAGGACACACATGGAAAGGGGTTTGGGATGGGAACTGGCAGAAATGCACTGCAGCAGCCCCTCTTTCAAAGGAATGGTCAGCACGGAGACACCGGGGTGAGAAGTTTGTTACATTCCCTAAAACCTTGTTGTTTAGCCTGGGCTGTGTCCCACTTTTTAAAACTGGAAAGGCAGAAGTTCCCCTGTTTTTCTCAGTGCCATCTCTCCCACTGGCTCCCCTGTCTCTAGAGGTAGTCCAAGCACTGACAGAGTACTGTGGATTATTTACCAGTGTTTCCCTCTGGAAGGCTCTGGGGTGGGTTGCTTGGGACTCTCCCAAATTTTCATCGTTTTAATACATTTTTCAAGATGAACATGTCCTCCCACCTGGTGAGAAACACACTCAGTTAACATCGAGACAGCCAAATAAAACAGATTCAGTGATTTCCAAGGGTGATTTCCCTTGGCTCAGAAGAAGTTCCTGTGACCTCTTTCCTGATAACTCCAGTGCTCCTGTGCTTCAGGGTTAGGAGCTGCCTACGATTCTGGTCATTCCTCACTCCTGAGTGTGTCGCACACAGAGCCTTTGGAAATGAAGCACACACACGTTGTCACCACCTGGGGAAAGGTTCTGTGACCTGTGTGGCATCACAACGGAGATCTGTCACACAGACAAGGACACAATTCAGTCACCGTGGACAAGGTTCAGTTCTCTGAGCCATGAAATTGTCCTTTCCCTTTCCTGTAACCTCCTTGTGCATCTCCCAGCTTTTCCAACAAGGTAAATATTCCATTAGCAAGCAACCCCAACTGACTCCAAGGAGGCAGGGAAAAAGCAGCACTGAACTATTTCACTGAAGGCTGTTGTTATTCTGTCCACAAGATTCCTAAATAAAGGTTGTAAAAATAAACTTAACCCTAGCATGTCCCAGTTTTGATCTGTGTTCTAACGTATTCTAATAACTGCATTTTCCGGATGAATTTTGTCTAGGAATGCACTGGCATCACCAACACTCTGCAGGTGTAGCAGTGCTCAGATATGAGGGAGAATTAACAATTCTATTCACCAGCACTAATGGACTGGCCCAAAGCCACTTTCCTGCCTTTGAGGCAGGAGGTTCCATTTCATTAAATGAAAATTTAATGGAGTGGGCTCAGACATTCCCTTTATACCCGTGCGGGGGAAGAGATCCCCGTGGCCAGCAGGTGAGGAGTGATGAGCTGTTTGATTAAGTTCTTCCTTCAGGTTGAAAAGCTGCCCAGAGCTGCTGGCACCATCCCCTTTGGGGGGCACAGCCCCTCAGCTCCCCCGTGCTGGTGCTGGGGGGGTCTTGGCCATCTCGGTGACCCCAGCAGAGCCCCACGAGGGTGTCACAGCCACCCCACAACACATTCAGGTCTCTGTTCCCAACCAAACACCCCGAGCTTCTCTCGTGACTCAGGCAGGAGTTCCATGCCCACGAACCTGCTCGTCAGGTTGGCTGATGAATGTGTTTGTTTCTGAATGCTCCAGTGTCAGCGTTAGTCACTGCACGAACCTCGGGAACAATAGAGGGATCAGCCAACACCCAAGGTCATTCCCAACCCAAAATACGAAAATACGTTCTTGAGGTACTTTCCATTTGTTATTGCTTCTATCACTTTTCCCAGTTTGAAGCTGGCTGAGAGGTGCTTCCAGGAAAATAACTATGGCCAGAGCAAATAATGTGTTTTATCCTGGTATACATTGAAGAGAAAAACAAGTGATAATCTCTGAAAAATAACAGCTTCCTCCTGCAAAGAAAAAAAATCAAACAGTTCTATTTTTTCTTCAGTTTTCAGGGACAGCTGATTTTTCTCCTAATTTCACAGACAACCTCCTTTTCCCTATCTTTTGCTAGATACCAGTATTGTGCCATTTTCAGGCTCCCATGGATAAAACATCCTCCTAGATGACTCCTTTCATCAGTGTGACTAACCTTGGAGACAGATATTTATGATACAAGGATGACTAGACTTCCAGCTGCCTGAATCTTAAAGGAAGGATTTTTTAAAGAAGACTTTAATATGAAGCGTGCCTGTTAAAGCTGGTGATAATATTAATAATGAGCCTCAGAGGAGTTATTGCATATTTAATTACTATAATATGATATTATCAAACAGGATGCCAGTGAGGAAAAACAAGCCATACTTTTGAGCAATTACAGGCTTTTTACTGAATATTATTTATTCATTATTCCATTTTATTGAATAACAAATGCTGGAACCAAATGCCATCCTTCTCTTAGGTGACTCTGTTTGCTTTTATGGTGTTTACATGAATTCCAACACAGTCCTATATAATGTATGTTGAACCATCAGCCTGGAATTAGGGATGTTTTGAAATCCCAGTGGCTGCAGTCCTGAAGTCCATACACAGAATTTGATAAACTGTGAAAATATACCAAGCCCTGTTTATCTTCTTCTGGGGATGTGGCACTTGGGGACATGGGGCAGTGGTGGCCTTGGCAGTGCTGGGTTTAATGACTGATGATCTTGAAGATCTTTTCCAACCTAAATCATTCTATGGTTCTTTGATTCCATACCCAAGGTGGTGTAAAATTGGTCAAATAATCATGAAGCACTGGGGAAAAAAATGACTTAAAAGTGTGAAGTCTCATTGCTCACATGTGGGGTAAGGAATTCAAACAGCACTTCCACATGTGCCAAAAGACTTGGGTTTACTCTGACTCCTCCATCGGTCCTTAAGATCTTAAAAAAATCACTGTTTTGTATTAGAAACTCATCAAGCATTTAAGTCACGCTTCAGGCAGACCTGCTCCTGCTCTCCTCCATGCACTTATCCCTTTTAATTGGGCACATTTTCTTCCCCTGGCTGTGCTTGAGCAGGCTGGGCAGTGACTCTTCACTTCTGTCCCTTATAATGCAGCTCAGTCAAGCTACAGAACACGCAAGAAGGAACATCTTTCCTTTTAATTGCTGGTTTCTGCCAGTTTGTGCTCAAGCCTGTCATTTTAACAGCAGTATTTTTCCTTTATGAGCCTCTTCTCTGAAGAAAAGAACCAGGGACGCCTTGTCCTGTTGTGGCATTGCAAAAGCCAGGCAGGGGTTTAGGGACAGGTCACAACCCCTGGGCAACACCTGGCACAAGAGTTCTGCACTCTGTTGTTCTGAGGTCTGACAAAACGTGTGAGTGGGGTTTGCAGCCACTCCAGAGAGAGTGGAGTGTTTCAATTTCAGTGTTTTAATTCCAACACTTGGGAATTAAAAGCATCAGGGAAACAAAATCTGCTGCGTACAACACTGCAAAATAGAAATAGCCACTCCTCACGCTGAGCAGTAGAACTGGGGGTATTTAGCATGGGAAGGAAGGTCCTGTAAGATGACAGAGCACTGGCAAATGTATCCCGAAAGGCCAAATGCTGAATGGAAGCCCCTCCTGCACTCACACCAATGAAGAGTTTATGTGGAATTGTTAACTGTATGTGCCACAGAGAGCTACTCCTAGATTCCCTAAGAATGCACCACAAGATTTCATAAATAATCAATTCAAAAAGCTGGAAAACAGAGGAAAAGTATTTATTTATACAGAGAAGATCACACCTCTTATGAATTATGAGCTATGCATTTATATAGCAGGCCATATGTGCTCATGAATAAATCCTTTTCTGAAACGCAAGACTTTGGTAGCTGTTCACTAAGTTAAATTTTACACATGTTAATGAGGAGAAGCCTAGGAAACGAAGATAGCTCCTTCCTAAGTAAAAGTCTTGCTTAAACCAGTGAAACCCCAGGACCTCAGTATGCTTTTGCAATGTCCATTTGTAATTCTGGGACTGAAATCCTTAAAAACAACTCGAGAACATCCCAAGAGAAGAGCAGCACCCAGCTGTGGGCACTGAGGAGAAGAAGCTGGTCGTGTGTTTAGGATGTTGTCACTCACCAAGAGCTTGCATTGAGGCTGAGAATTTCTTGTATTTGGCTGAATGAAACAATTATATCTGTAAATTTGGCACTGAAAAATTATATGATGATACAATTCTGAGGAGAATTTTTTTTCATTTCTATTTAATTTATATGGAATTGACATGAAAAGAGCAGAAGTCAGTAGCTTAGAAGAGTTTTTACCCGTGAATTTTCACCTTTACAATTCCAAACACATTATGTTGGCACTGCTGGGGAACCCCACAGTATCTGGGGGTTTTTGAACCTTTCAAACTGCCTCAGCTGCATTACTGCTCCAACTTTGAGCCTATAACATAGTTAAAGCAACTCTAATATCACACACACACACCTTTGTCACAACTGTGAATTGTAATATGCCTGCTCCTATACTTTTCTACCTCCAAGCCAGCACCCTTTTTATGACCTTTAACTCATCCTCAGCTTGTAGTTTCTCATGCAATTGAAGTGAGCCACGCTTATTTTTAGCACGTACAAATATTCTAGGAACTACAGAACTGTTTGTCATCTCTGTTGGTAGAACCCAATTGTTTTCATTTGTTACTTGGTGGAAATTACCGTGGAATTCAGTTATCTTTTTGTTGTTGGTAATGCTCACATTTCTTAGATAATTCCTCCTCTCCTGTGAGTTATTCCCACTGCTCCGTCCTGATGGGCATATACCTAACATGGCTTTGCACAGTTTTAGGGGCACATCTCTTATTTCTCATAATTATTTTTGTACTTCTATGTATTATTTAATGCAGCTGAAAGGATGCTGTCAGGTTTATACCCACATTTCAATCCGAAGTGGGATAACCTCACTTAGCTCACTCTCCTATATCCTCTGCACTATTTTGGGTAAAACACCTCACTGGAAAAAACAATAAAGCAGATAAATCACTGTAATAGTAACACAAATTTTTTCCCATTAGATATCTATCTTTCTGCAGAGAATTTATGTCTGAAAGGAATGTGGCTATAATATTTTCCATTAAATTATCATGCTGCTAAATCTTTCTTGGCAAAGGTTGTGGTAAGGTGCAACAACTCAACTGCTTGCTTGACAGCTTATTCCAGGAATAATCTGAGGGGAAAAAAAGTTCTACTCATTACTTCAGTAATGAGATGTTGGGGGGGGGGGGGGGGGTGGCAAGGTTTTAATCCCCTTTGCTTTGGCAGGCTGCAAACAGGACACCAGATGGGATATATTTAATAAATAAACACTGCAAAGGCTCTGATCCACCTATAGCCAAGTCCTGACTCAGACTCCTCTTACTGAAATCACTTGGAGCCTGGTCAAGTACAGATAAAGAGCTCATTTCAGTGCTGGATCCCAGCTGAGGATTGCTGCATCCAAAGTAGGTTAGGAACCTGCTGCTGGGAGCGGTGGCAGTGGCAGAGGACAAGGCAGCTTTGCTTTGGTACTCTCTTCAGTCGAGTCAGCCTAAACCAGTCCATTTCCTCTGCTTCCAGCTGCCTCTGGAAAACTTGACAAAGCTGTTCCAGCACCTGGATGTCTCTGCTCTGCCACTGCCCTCTGGACATATTGGTTTTTTTCTAAAAAAATTAGGAGATGTCCCCTCAACAAAGTTGCTCGATGTTAAACATACACTGATACAAGATGGGCTGGTTATGAATCTCAAGTGGAGGTTCCAAAATCCATTGTCACAGCCCAGTTGGACTGTCCAGCAAAGAGGACGTTTAGTTGTAGGATCTGATCCTCCTCTGGAGTCACAGCTCAGGAGATGCCCTGTCAGAGTAAAGAGAATGACACAAGCATTCAACTGGTATCATCAACATCATGGAATGCCTGGGCTCATCGAGTCCAATCACGTTAAATTAATAATTAACATTTTGTTGTTGTAATTGCAATAAACACCGCATAGAAATTTTTGGTCGCTGATTCCTCATCAATAAAACTCAAATTTTGGGATCACTTGTGTAAGTGGCTGGGAGCAGTGCAAAAAGCATTTGAAGCAAGGGAGGAGCCCGGGCTGCAGATTGACTGCGGCAGATGCCCGAGGGCAGACAGCTGATAACAGCCCCAGCGAGCCGCAGCACTCTGGGGACAATCCCGGCACCTCCTGACCGGGGCTCCGCATTGTCCTGGGTAACCCCAGGGCACAGCGCTAAAATCGAAGCAGCAGAATGACAAAATCTGCCCCTTTAGTCGGATATCCCGTTTTAGAGGGACACCAGAAGTCCATCAGCACTGTGCACATAAACATCTAGGCTGTTCGCAGGGCACAGTGCCTCTGGCACTCCGGGTTTTGGAGGTTATCGCTCAGCCTTTGCGGGGTGTGGTGGCAGAGCCATCCTGCAGGTCTTTGCAGTGTCACACACACCATCAGTGCTGCTGTGGTTTTTAACACTGTCACCAGCTTCAAACCAATAACTTTGGGCTCGGTGCTGAACTGCCCAAAGTGACCATAGGAAATGACACCTGGAAGGTGGACACTTGTAAAATATTAAAGTATGCTGAGCAGCTGGCACCCAGCAGGTTATTCCATAGGTTGTTTTGAAAATTAGAGAATAGCACAAGGAGGTTTGTGTGTTCTTTCCATGTCAGAGAATATGCTTTAGAGGATGCTTTATTGAGACATTTTCTCAGCCTTTGCCACGTTGCTTATGTCGGGTATGGCCTCACGGTGACTTCATCTGCAGTTTTACCTTCCCATTCTCGTGGGACACCAATCTGCTGCCCCAGGCACTGAGTCCTGAAGGCTCTCCCTTGTACCGTGTAAGTTCGGGCTCTTTATTCCACAGGACTTCCTGAATAACTGATTTCAATCTCTTTAGAGCAATAGAGGGATGATTGTGTAGCTGCAGTTCTTAGTTAGCAAAGGAAGTTCTTTTTGCCCGATTCTAAATGTGGATATCTGTGCAACAGTCATGAGCTAACTCATCACTCTTGTATTATTATATACACGAAATAAGTAATTATTGGAACTCTCATCAGCTAATTATAATAAATCAAAATGGACTAAGCATCTGGAATCAGTCAGTATGATTGCTTCTCTTCAACCAGACTCATTTTGCTCTAGAAGACTGTAAATAGCTAATTTAGCATAGACACGCTCTCAAAATAAAAATTACATATATATATGCCTACAAAATAATTCAGCCATGAAGCTTGACTACAAATACAAATATTTTATAAAAGAAGCAGGTAGATCTCTCCTGCTATCTGTTGCATCACCCAGGGAGTATAGAGAATATGTGCCTTCTACATTTCAAAAATCTCTTGAGATCACCCCCGGTGCTCCCCAAACTGTCACTTACACAGCCAAGGGTCACCCAGAGTCAGTCTCTCCTTTCTCAGCACAGCAGCTGATTTCACTGGGGGTTTATCAGCAGGTTGAGTGTGACTTTTGTAATGAAATAAATCCACAGGGCTGCCTGCAGACTCTCAGGCCCCTGGAATTCCATTTGCTGCCGAGGCTGGGGCACAGCATCCAGGGGCAGCCTTGGAAAGGTGCGGGTGCTCCTGCCCTGCTGCAGCCTCCTGTCGGGAGAAGGGATGGGAGGGCATGGGGAAGGAAAGGGAAACAGCCACCACTTGCTCTGACTCTGCTGCTCAGGAGGTGTTTTCCACTCAGCCATGCTCCAGAAACGGTTTCCCTTCGGAATAAATACAAACAATTTGTAGCATTTATTTTAGGTCTCTCCGGTTTTGAAGAATCCCACTTACAAAATGCAGTAAGGTTTGCTTTAACAATGGAAATGTGGGGCTGAGGGGCAATGACAATCACCCAGCAACTGGAACAGTTCTCTAGCCACAGCTCCAACCACTCGCAGGAAAACAACGCAACAACGTGGGTTGCAAACTGTGATTTGTTGTTTTATTTGGTCTTAAAATAATTTGGCTCTTTGTCCAACACTTCTAAGAACTGTCTGTGTTAGGAAAGATATATTGCTGAAACAACAGATTACCTTCAGTTGGGACTGCGCTGGAGCTCCTCTGAGCACAGCTATTTGACAAATTGCTCTTGAAGCTTGGGATTTCTGGGGCAGACACTGGACCTGACAGAAAATTGTATTTTCCTTGTGTATAAGAAATATAAAGACTCTGTACTTCGACCTTGTTTTCTGTCTCCTTTGTTTTCTCTAGGAAGTACTAACTGAGCCCAGAATAGATGTCATGCTCCTCACTTTTGTTCTCTAACTGCAAGACTATCCTTTGCCTAAATATCAAAGAGAAACTTGCAAAACAAGAATTACAAGTTTTATGAAGATACAACAAGCCAAATTAATTCTTGAGGCAAGTACACAAACCAAATGCTGTTAGAAGACTCTCTTACTATCTGCTGGGGGAGAATTTCCTCCATTATAATGAAACATAGCTAAAAATATCCTGTATTATGAGAACACTGGAGCTGAATGTGAGGCAGTACACTTAGAGAGGATGATTAATTGATGTGTCACCAGCAGTAACGCTTCTTGAGTAAAGCATTTTCACTCACAGTTGCACCCTGGTTCCACTTCAGCTAAGGGAGAGTCCAGGGTATGATTTCAAGTTCTTTTAGATAAAGAGTTTTGATTTGCTCAAGGTAATCTATCAGCTGCATCAGTCACAAAAACTTTTTATGACAGTAAGCCTACAGGTGCCACCAAGATTAAGCTTGGAGTTTCCTGGCCTCAGGGACAGTTCCAGAAGCACAACCAGTACAACACAAAAAAAAAGTTAGAAAAGTTTTATTACAAGAGATTTGTCGGTCCGAAATTCCTGAGTCCTATTACAAAGACTCAGAGAGAAGCCAGGTTTTACTACTTTAGAAAAGATTCGATGAAAAAAAATGAGGATATATGATTTTGTTTCTGTAGCCTTTGCGAGTGATACTGATCCGTTGGTTGGTTTTTTCCACGCTGTGAAAAAAATGATGATTTATAAGCTCTGAGCACTTCTTTAGCTATACAAGCTATTTTTCTTCCCTTTATCACCTGAAAACAGCAGTAATTGATTGAAACTGAACATGGGACTAGTTGCGAACAGGATTGTAATGTATCTGAGGCAACCAAAGGCCATGAAAATTATGCTGGACGAGGACTGTGACAGCAGAGATTAAAAAAATAATGAATGGGAAGAAATGCTATTACTGGGGAAAATGTTATTATGAGTTCAAAGCCCGTTGGCGATGCTGATGTTTTTACTGAGAGGCTCACGGCCTTTTCACAACTCGGGATGGGTTTAGTTCTGTGGAAAATCCAGCATGTCATAAACCACACCACACAGGCACACAAACACAGAGCACAAAACACAAATAAACCCAAGTCCATCTTAAATGAGCTGCACTTAACAGGGAGGAAAAGACACACGTTGTTACTCATAGTCTAATTAAAGAAACTTAACAGTGCTATAATATTAGATTTACAGCTTGAGGAAAGGTCAATCCAAAGAGTCTCCACGATCAGCCCCACATATTTTATTCCCGAGCCCGGGGGCTCGGTGGGGGTTTCTTGTACCTGATGAACAGGAAGGGAAAGACAATTAAACAAAAGGATGACAACTAATTGTACGTAACGCTGGTGTATTGTACTTGCTGCACTATCCACGCAGGAGTGCAGTTTGGGGCAACAACTGGCCACTAATCCATTTACAAAGTTGCCAAGCAAAAGGGAGATGATTTATGTAAACACTCTCAGAAGGCTGAACGAAGCAGTAAATCACTTCTCAGCTTCGCGTCACACTCAACGGCTGAGAGCAAACTCTGTTCAGCAACTCAAGAAACTTTTTCCCCCTCCAGTTTTTCGGCTGCGGCGCGTGGAAGCCCCGCGCGGTTGCTGAGCGGAGCCCTCAGCGCTGAGGGAGCCCCGGGAGCCCTCACGGCCCCGCGTCCTCCATTTCCTGCGCTGCGGCGGCGCCCGCGCCCTGCCAAGATGGCGGCGGCGCCTGAGGGCCGGCTGAGGGCGGGACGCGGCCCCTGCCCGCTCCCCTCGGCCCCATCCCGACCCTCAAAGGCCGTTCCAGCCCCGACCCGCACCGCGGGCTGTGCCGAGCGCGGCACCGGCGCCTGGCGGTGTCTGGACCGAGGCTGAGGGAGTCCCGGCTGGCGGAGGCTGCCGGGGAACGGGGCGACGGCGAGTTCCGGGCAAGTCCCGCTGGGGTGTGCGGGGTTTCGCCCCGGAAGCTTTGGGCTGCCCGGCTCGGTGCGGGAATCTGGGCAGGACGGAGGAGCGGGGCCGAGCACGGCTCCTCGGTACAACATGGAGTCGCGGAGTGGGCCAGGCCGGCCCGGGTAGCGACCGGCAGAGAGTGAGGCGAGCGAGGCGAGCAAGGGTTCGGGCGCTCCCGCCGGCCTCTCGGATGTGTGCGGGGCCGCGCCGCCGCGGCCGGGGCTCCGCTGTGCGCGCCTCAGTCACGAGCAAACAGCGCGACCGCAGCGCCGCCATGGCCGCCCCGCCCGCCCCCGGGCAGCGCGCGGGAGGCGCGCCCCGCCCACCCTCCGGCCTCCGCGGTTGGGTGTCCGCGAGCGCCGCTCCCATTGGCCGGCCGCAGCGCCGCTGAGCGCCCATTGGCTGAGGCGGGCTCCGGCGAGCCGTGCGCAC
>VZRV01004579.1:104674-115029 GCA_013398115.1 Falcunculus frontatus | reverse complement strand
GGGGGGAGGGAGGCCGGGGCGCTGGGCGAGGGGGGGGCTGCTTCGCTCCGCCCGGGCGCGGTCGGGGGGGGCCTCACACTCGGTCTCTTGACCGGAGGTGGGGGGCGGCGGGGCCGGAGCAGCGCTGCACGTGGCCTCCTGGGCGTGGGGAGGGGGAGCCCGGCCCGCCCGTGAGCCAGCGAGTTCGGGGAGAAGAACGTCCGGTGAGTCTGGGGACTGCGGAGAGCGAACTGGAATTAATTTTTTCGTTCATTAAATTGTTTCGTTGCTTTTTTGAATTTTATTATGAGTCGCCGCTAAACTCCCGTCGGCGGGGCCGAGCGGGGCCGCGGCCCGCGCACCACGTGGGTCCCCACGTGTGAGGCGCTGCCAGAGACCAGAGGGTCGAGGTGTCGTAACTGTTTGCTCTGACCACAGGCACGGATGGTGGCCTGCTCTAAATCCAAATGTGACCTATAAATGGATAGGAAAAACAGCCTGTGCCATCTGCAGTTCGCGGGCTGTGGGGCGGCCTTTTATTTGAGTTCCTGTCGGGCGTAGTTCTCAAGTAACCGCTGTTAGTCATTGAGGAGCCAGCATTGTCACAACGGTTTATTAATCCTAATAGTGAGTTGTGTTTTCCTTTGTAGACTCAATGTGAGCCCAATGCTACGCGGCGCTGGGGTTGCCTAGTCCGTGTTTCCTTCTTCAGTGCAGACTTGCCTAGAGAAGCAATCCTGCATCTGTCCTCAAAGTGAGGAGGTTAAATAAGTTCACTAGGGCTGTGCAACAGTTCTGCGAGTTACAGGTTTAACCTGCCATTTAGACTGACTTTGTTAATGTCTGGGCTGAATTTTATGTTTAAAGCCTCACATGTTGATCATGTTGTTTACCTTAAGTTTAAAAAAATTAAAGGGGAAGATGAAAAAATGTGCATATTTGGTAAATAGGGTTTATCCCTTTCCATATTAACGAGTATGGACAGGCAGAAAGTGGTAGAGAGTCACTTCTTGATGAACTTTTGTTCTCTCTATTGTTTGTGTCAACAGAGATATCCAAGAATTACTTGTCTAATTTGAGTCACGATGTCCTTTTGTCCTGGTTTCTGTCCCCTCTTGAGTCTTAGTTAATGTTCAGCAGTCCTGGGTCAGCTTGGCTGTAAAATATATTGAAGTGTCCCAAAAGGAATGTAGGGATTGGCTTTTCATTTTTGCAGGTTTCCTTGAGTTTTCAAACTAGTTTCTTTCAGAATTGGAGTATTGTTATCTGCTGGTCAGAATATTTAATTTTGTATCTTGTTTTAGTGAGAACAGAAGAGGGAGACAGGAGCATCACTTACTCTGCTGTAGCAGCTTTTCAGGTTGCAAATTAAGTGCTAAATACTGAGTAGCGTTGGTAACAGTCATGTGACCTGTGTTAAAGACTTCTTACAACATGGTGCTTGGGAAATAAAAACTCCTCACAGGTGGTATTTCTTGTAAAATGAGTAATGCTTTGACTTCTCTTTTGAAACTAAATACTAGACTTACAGTTAGCAAGCCTTTCTGCCCTTTCAGTGCTCTAGAGGACAACAGAGCTGTACTTCCTGTCACGTTGGGGTTTCACCATGCTCAGCTCTGAACTGGCTTGTCCAATTCAGGTGTGGTGCTGTGGCTTGGTCACAACAGCCTGGGAAGGTCCTGCTGATTTCCCAACACGTGCCTCTGATAGAGCCGCCTTGCTGAAGGGCTTTACATGTTCTGGCTTGAGCAGTGGCTTTTATCTGCTCTGTCCTTTGATTGAAGGAGTGAAGTCCTGCTGATACCAACTGCGAGTGCTGCTTGTAGGTCAAAAGAAGCACTGGTAAGTAGAGTGAAGAGAGTTGCCCCTGTTCTGTTGTGCTGTTGAATCCTAAGGAACTGTTGATATCCAGAAGAATGCTGAGTAATCTCAGAGGTGGAGTTCAGCTTCCTTTTTGCTATGAGGAGCCCGAGTTAGTTGTATTTTAGTTTGTTAAAACAAACTTGGAGGGCATCTAGGCTAAAAGCCATAAAAGAAGGAGTATTGCAGTGGAGCTGTGTAGCAGTTTTTTACATCATCAGGTCTAGAAGGGCTACTAAAACAGATTTGAATATTGCTGAATCTTGTGCATGAAGGCTGGAGATTAATAGCACCTCTCCTGTTCTAAGAGTCTTGAATATGAATTAACTATAAAGCTGCAGAAAGTCGCAGTCTTCCCCTTCAGAGTATGAGAGAAGAAACTTACTGTGTCACAGGGATCTTTAGCAGCAGGGCCATCACACAGAACAAGGTCTAAAATTCAATCTTAATAATGTTTCAGGTTCCAGCTGCAGTTACAGAGCTCTGTAGGATGAGTTTAGGTAAATGACTGCCTTTTCTAGAGAGGTAAGGTTTGAGGTGAGAAAGCACAATTAGATATAAGTTTCTGGACAAGTTTTGGGAGCTAATCCAGGAGGCAATGCCTTGCTATATCTTGCAGAATTTGACCTGTCTCAGAAATACTAGATGAGACCGTAGTTGTGATTTGTTTTCCATTACTACTTTTCCTGCCCCGGTGAGGTAAAAATCTGGTTCTGGTATGTAAGGAGGGAGGGGACGATGACACATGGACAGACAGGACAGGCTGCTTTGTGTAACACATCTGAGCTGCGGAAAACAGTGATAGCTGTGACTGAAAACTTTCCAAGAAGACTTAGGTAGCTTTCTTGCAGAAGGCTTACTTAAGGTGGCCTTGATAGATAAAAGAAACTGCTGGAAACTTGCCTGTGATGACAAAATGGAGGAGTATTGACTAACAGAGAAGTGTTTGAACTTGGGTGGCTTTTACTGTACTCATTTTTTTTTTCTCTTGGAAGTAACTGAAAACTGTAATGGTGTCCAAAGTGCTTGGAGGCTCTCCATTTAAGGACTTGTCTTCTGAACCAGCCTTTTCTGGATGTTGCTCCTTGAAGGTGGCTGTTGGCTTTCTCTGAAAATTGAATCCTAACAGTTCACACTGCTGGGGAGTTTTGTCCTGAGTTAGGCTTGTTGGAATGCAGGCAAGTAAAACCAGTGTCAGCTGCAGCTACCTCTCACTGGTGAAACTGTTTGCAGTTCCAGATCCTTTACAGGAAGGATGCAGAAGTTTAACCTGGAAATACTGGTGAAGAAAAACTTCAGGCGAACTGTTTGAATTGTGTTTAAGGTATCTGAGGATGGAGCAGCACGCTCTGTAATCACACTTGGATGGCAGCTGTAACCTTCCACTACTCTTGAGCTCAGGGGGAAAAGGGGCCCCTGAAGATAGCGGGTTTTAAATAAATCTCAGTCTTGAACGATCCTTGCACAGAGACTGGTGTTTGACTTTGGGTTTCTAGTTCAGTTTGTGTAATATTTACCTATTTGCTGTATAGCAGAGAAAGAAAAACTTGAGGTTTTCCTTTTGAAGGGACAATTAAAAAGAAAAAAACCCTCTAAATCAGATTTAAAATTTCTCTTTGACATTCCTTTGGGGCAGTGAGAAGCGAGCTTTTGTCCATTGTGCAGCTCCTAACCCGGACTGCCAGAAGGACAGACTAGTTGTAGGCTGCTATTAATCTTGGTATAAAAGCTCCCCCACTGTGCATCTGAAGCAGGTCTGACTCACCTGTCAGATACTTGTCTTTTACCATGTGTTAACCTGACTGGTTCTGATGGTGCTTCATGTGGGGCACTGCCAGCAGGACTCAGTCCTGCCACGTCGTGCTGGAGTCTCAGGTTTATGGTTGGGAATGAAGTCTGTTCAGATGTGCTGCAGTCCTGTTACAGCTGGTGCCTACTATTTTGCTCTTTTTAATAGATCTTATATTGCTATTTGATAATGCTTTAATGTGAGGACTGTTTAAAAGAGTTATAATGAACTCTTACCTATATATATATATATATATAATTCAGAGACCCCCATCTCGGCCCTCTTGCAAATTGAAAGCAGCATCCACTATGGTGCCTGAGCCCAGCTCCTGCAGTTGGCTTTGCCTATGTTTTTCCTGTTCTGCAGTGTCAACACAGTTGCTATGAAAACAGGGATAAACAATGGCACAGTGGGTGCCAGCTGCTGCCAGCAGAGCGGGCAGTGCTCAGCCCTGGGTGTCCTCAGAAGGCGCTTGGAAATACTGAATGCTGAGATGAAGCAGAGAAGACTGAGTTAGTAATGTGTGAAGTCAAGGGAATCTGTTTTAAGTGCTCTAGCAACCAGTTGTTTCAATTTTGTTTAGATGCGTTTAAGCTCTTCTTGCAGCCTTTCACTCCAGAACTTCACTTTGAGGGCAAAAACCATCATCTGGTCCAGCTGGAAGTTAGGTGTGGGATTACAGAGATAACATGCTAAAGTATCTATCTCTTGTATTTTAAATTCTCAGCCATCTACTGTGGTTGGAATAGTCACTTCTGTGCAGAAGACCATCAGAGAGAGGAACTGTTTGGAGGTAGGAGTGGATAAAAAGCCACAGTAAATTTGTGAAGCATTGGAGTACTTTAGGAATAGCTAAGTAACAAATCATGTTTAGATAGATACACACTCTGTATTTAAGAGGTAAATGTCAGGATGCTAATTCTGGTTCCTTCTGGAGGTCAGGCCTTGTTCTACTGCTCCTGTAGTGGCTCTTTTCAAGACTCAGCTCCTGGGATGTTGCTGTAATCTGGATGCTGGAGGGTCTGGGAGGAGGGGAAGCATTCTGTAATGGGAATAAACTGCAGGGTTACAGGGGGATTACCTTGAAGGGGGATCAGGTAAACTGCCAAACATGCCAGATAGTGATTCTACTTCTGTTGGGTAAAGAATAATGAACTGGGAGAGAGTATGTGAGGTATTTAAACTTCAGGAGACTTCATCAAAACAAAGCTTGATAAGTGTATTTTTAGACCAGTGTACTTTAAACTTGTCTTCAAGCATGCTTTAAAAAAGACTCCAGTTTACTTGTGTAGCTTCCTTGTTCTTTTCTTTCTGTCTCTGGAAGTGTTGTGTGTGTCCTGCAGCTCAGGGAAGGTGTGGCAGTGTGAGCACAGTGTGGAACCTGCCCCATCCTCGATGGGCTGTGCAGCCTGGCTCTGCTCATGCAGTGCTGGCCTCCATTCCCAGTATGGGCAGAACAGGGATTGTGCTGTCAGACAGACCTGCCTGTCTGATGCTTCCAGAGCGTTCTAAGGATGTTTTCCCAGTTAGCCTTCTATATAGTTGGCAAGTGTCTGCTTTCTTAACATCTTAAAATGTTTTCTTTCATGTAAACCTGGAGTGGAATATGCATCCTGAGCTGTAGGTTAAAGACAAGTTGTAATTTTGCTTTTCAGTGTTTAACTGCTGTTTAGGTCATAAAAGACCTAAAATCTTCAAATATTAAGCTAAAGTGCTTTTGAATGCTTCAGGTTTAATACTGCCTATTCTTACACTTAGCTTCCAGAGTGAAGCCTGGTTAGTCAATAGAGGTAGTAACTGCCAGGGAGATGCTTCAAGAGAGAAATAAAACAACTACCAGGAGTAAATAACTTGTAGAGATTAAGTAACTGGCTTTTGAGTTTAACTCTTGAACGATAAGGAAGAAGGTGCTTACTGAAAGGGATGATGATATTAAGGCTGGTACTACAGTAGTTAAAGGGGTTTCCTTTTCTTTTTCCCTTTCCCTGAATGTTTTGTAAGTTCCTGAAGTAAAGGTTGGCTACAAAATAATTGGAGGAACAGTTACATAGCACACTGTGTGTTCAAAGCTGTCTAACTCCAAGCAAAGTGGAGGCAAACTCTTATCCTCTGCAGTGGTTTCAGTGGTCATGATCAGATACTGTACAATAAAGTACTGACTTAGCTGGAAGTCCTGTATGGTTTGCATTGCTTTTGCTGGGGGGCTGGGAAACCTCTAAATCTCTCATTGTGATGTAGCCTTTGTCTGGGGGCAGAGAAGGTGCTCAGAAATGTCGTTCTTGCTCAGACAGGTGATCTGCAGCCATGAGCAGCAACGAGTGCTTCAAGTGTGGCCGTACTGGCCACTGGGCCCGGGAGTGCCCCACTGGGATAGGCCGTGGCCGTGGGATGAGGAGCCGTGGCAGAGGTGAGTGGTGGCTGTGCTTCTCTGTTTGTTTGGACAGCAGATCTCCAGCTGGCTGCTGTGAGTAGTGTGTAAAACTGGCTCTGGCAGAGCCGAGTGAAGCAGTTGGGACACAAATTGGTAATAAGAACCAGTGAAATTTACCTCTACCTAAGAGTTTGGCTGTGAGAGTGAAGCTGACTTGTCAGTTCAGTTTGTGATTGATTCTTAAAAGTATTCTGAACTTAATACTTATGCCTTTTTTTTTGTTTTTTTTTTCTTTTACCCATTTCAAGCAGGCTTCCAGTTCATGTCTTCGTCTCTGCCGGATATCTGTTACCGCTGTGGTGAGTCTGGCCATCTTGCCAAGGACTGTGATCTTCAGGAGGATGGTAAGTATCACTAAATATTCCATCTCTTCAGTGCCACAGGCAGAGCTGTGTGGCTGAAGAGAAGAGTGCAGGGATTCCCTGGGAACGGGCTGTGCATGTGCCCTGTTCACAGCATGCTGCCCCTCACTCTACCAAGGTTTTATAGTCTTGTTTGGTATGTTTTTCTTATTGTGGAAGCCTGCTATAACTGCGGTAGAGGTGGCCACATTGCGAAGGACTGCAAGGAGCCCAAGAGGGAGAGGGAGCAGTGCTGCTACAACTGTGGCAAGCCCGGCCACCTGGCCCGTGACTGCGACCACGCAGACGAGCAGAAGTGCTATTCTTGTGGAGAGTTCGGGCACATTCAAAAAGACTGCACCAAAGTGAAATGCTATAGGTAAGGACTGGCAGGAGGCAGCTGCGAGATGCACCTCATGTTCTAGATGTGTTCTTTGTCTGGGTTTGCTTAGGAAATAAAGTTTCTCTGAACAGTTACCCACTGTTGTTCAAAACTGAGGCTTAAACACCTGTTAGCGAGGTGGAGTAGAGATTCCATGATGTATGTTTAGATGGCCACCCAATGCAGGTGTCAAATCATTTGTGCTGTACAGGAGAAAGGGCTGTGTCCTTTTGCAGAAGGTAGCAGGAGGTACTTGGCTGTGGCACAGAATTGGGTATCTCCTGCCAGAGCTGCCTAACTCCAGCTGTACAGCCCAGCTGACTGGCACAGCCAGCCCTGGCAGGAACACACTAAAGATGCCTTGGTTATGGGAACAGTGAATGGAAGCGGGTGTTAAATGGTTTGAAATGCCATCTTCAGAGTGTTGTCTGGTTTTTGAATGCAGGCATATACCAGAAACAGCACGTTCCTGAAAGCAGTATTCTTCACCCCCACCAACATTCCCTTCTGTGGAGGAAGGAGAGAGAACATGGTGTATTTAAAACTAATTATTCTCAAAACAAGGCTAAACTGCAGCCATAAGCATTGGGAACAGGCAAAACCCAGTACACAGTTTGGGGAAAAAACCTGCAAACACACAAAGCTGATGTACAGTGATTTTGGCATATACGGTGATTAATGCAAGTTGATCATTTGGGAGCAGTTCATGGCTCTGCTGAAGACAAACTTGCCTCATATCAGAGAATTCTGGAACACAGACACAGAAGCCTTGAATACAAAACTAGCGTTGCATGAAACTGAAGTAGACAATGTTGTGGACAGAGCAGGATTGCTCCTGTGAGTGTTGTGGCTGTTCTGACACACCCTTTCCTTTTGCAGGTGTGGTGAAACTGGCCACGTAGCCATCAACTGCAGCAAGACCAGCGAAGTCAACTGCTACCGCTGCGGCGAGTCAGGGCACCTTGCACGGGAATGCACAATTGAAGCTACAGCCTAATTATTTTCCTTTGTCGCCCCTCCTTTTTCTGATTGATGGTTGTATTATTTTTCTCTGAATCCTCTTCACTGGCCAAAGGTTGGCAGATAGAGGCTACTCCCAGGCCAGTGAGCTTTACTTGCCGTGTAAAAGGAGGAAAGGGGTGGAAAAATCAACTTTCTGCATTTAACTACAAAAATGTTTATGTTTAGTTTGGTAGAGGTGTTATGTATAATGCTTTGTTAAAGAACCCCCTTTCCGTGCCACTGGTGAATAGGGATTGATGAGTGGGAAGAGTTGAGTCAGACCAGCAAAAACCCTCTCTGGGTTACAGGGAAGTGATCCTATGCAGGAGGAAAGAAATTCTGGAAGTGTCTAAACTTCCTCATAACTTTTATTTTATTACAATGGCCTTGGATTGTCTGACCTCAGTAGCTGTTAACACCAAGTGATATCTGCATCAGGCCCTACCTAGAGCATATAGCTGAGTGGGAGTAAACAAACAAGATGCACATGCCTGTTAATGGCCATGAGAGAGAGAGAGAGAAATCTGAAATAAATCTAAAAGTAACAGTAATTCAGTCAGTGAATGTTAATGTTGGAGATACAGAACGCAATGGGAAGCTTTTGAATAAATATCTCAAAGTCAATCTGAAACCCAGACATCAGTGCTCATAGCATATACAATTTGGAGCTATTCAGGAGTTGCAAATAAATGCATTTTCACAGAAATCAAGATGTTATTTTTGTATACTATATCACTTAGACAACTGAGTTTCATTTGCTTGTAATCGGTTTTTAAAGTAAGATGGTAAGAGCAATTGAAGTCCTAGAACATAGAAAATGTAATTTTAAACTATCAATAAAGCTGGAGGAGGAAGGGGAGTTTGGCTAAAGTTCCTTTTGTTTATTTTTGGTTTTCCTGTACACAGTGCAAAATAACATATTAAAAGGGGTATGTGGAGGTTCAGCTTGGCCTTTTCTTTTGTACTGTCTCATGTTAAGGTCCTGTCTGCAGATGTTCATGGCAGTGGGGTCTGGATGGGGGGCTGATTACATCTGTGCTGGTGTGGGAGTTCAGCTCTCTGCACAAGTGTTGGTTCTTATCTTCACCTCTGGGAAGTTTTATCTCGAGTTCGAACAGATGAGAGACGCCTGCAGATGTTGTTTCAAGATGTTTATTTCTTCTTATCTCTAATTTGTTCTAAGCTCTGGCTGCACGTCTGATGCCAGCTGAAACCAAGCAGGGACTGCCCAGTCTTGGGCCATCCCTGTCCTTTTTGTGCCCTTTCCAAGGTCCAACCATTCTTCACAATGTATTTATTATTTACTCTTTTATACCAATTAATTTGTACCTATTCTAGACACGTAATTTCTACCTCTTTTTCATTCTACCAATCATTTTGTGCCACAACTACCAGAGAAGATGGAGGAGAAGAAGAAGAACAGGGCAACTCCCAAAATCCTCCATCTTAAACCCTTTATCCTCATATTAAAAACCCTAAAATCTACTTTTTAACCTTGTAAAATACTAAACTACTACTCATTTTTACGCTCTCGCGATTTGCACTGATTCTTGCAGTGTTGGTAACTTTTCCCATGGGCTAAGGTCAAAGACAGTGTTATTCTGGGCTTCTTGCCAGGGTCTGGGACTCCCTTGCCGGGGCTCCTGAGCAAGCCAGGACACCCTAAGGCATGCCTTGGACTCCAACATGCTGGTGCAGTTTAAAGCACTTTGTGGAAAAAGCCATTACAGGAGGTGCAGGGAGTTCCAAACTCCGAGTAATGAGTTCTGTCCAGCAGTACCTGAGCCTTCACACTGGCACTAACAAAGCATCTGCACTTACCCTGTCCATGGGTGGTTGTGCTGTGTTGGTTCACTGAGGCTCAGGGAGTAGCTGGGAGGTTACACAGCTGAAAAAGGAGCTGACGGACGGTGAATCTGTACATCCACTCATTCTGTGAATAAAGTCTGGGTGTGCAGGAGCTCTTGGCTGACCGGGGTTTCACCATAAGGTGGGACTGGAGAAGGGGTGTCCTAACACCTGTGTGAAGATTGGGCTTAGCCTGGAACCAGAGAAGGACTGTTCGTCGGGAATTGAGTGACGGGACAAGGAGGAATGAGTACAAACTGAAAGGAAAAATTTAGGTATTAGGAGCTTCTTTGCTTGTGAGGGTGGGGAGGCCCTGGCACAGGCTGCCCAGAGGAGCTGTGGCTGCCCATCTCTGGAAGTGTCCCAGGCCAGGTTGGACGGGACTGGGAGCAGCCTGGGACAGCGGAAGGTGTCCGTGCCATGGCAGGGGTGGCACTGCGGGGTCGCTAAGGTCCCTTCCAACCCAAACCCTTCCATGTTCCCCTCAGCCCCTCTCAGCGCGGCCCCGGGAGCGCGCATGTGCGGCGCAGGGTCACGCGCCGGATTTGCGCGGACGCTGCGGGCGGAGCGCAGGCGCATTGAGGAGCGGGGCCGGGTTCAGTTCCGGGGCTCGGAGCTGCTGCGTGCGCGGAGCGTTCGTGAGGGCACTGAGGGACTGCGGGGCACGGCGGGACCATGGTGAGTGCGGGGCTGGGGGGCACAGCGGGGCTGAGGGGCACAGCG
>VZRV01004579.1:93963-104356 GCA_013398115.1 Falcunculus frontatus | reverse complement strand
GGACCATGGGCAGTGTGGGGCTGAGGGGTACGGTGGGGCTGAGGGACCACTTGGCACTTGTCTCCTGGTGCCATTGCTGAGGCCGCTCTGTTTGTGTTTTGCAGGCTCGGAACGCAGAGAAGGCCATGTGAGTGCGGCAGGGGCACTGCAGTGCGGGCACCGCTTGAGTCGTGGCTCCCCCCGTCTGAGGCTGCGGCCGGACCTGCTCTCACACATCCGTGCCCGCTGGCCCTGACTGTAGCTGATCTCGCACATCTGTGCCTGCTGGCTGTGGCTGGCTGGCCCGTAGAACTCGCTGTTCAGCCTCTTTTAAAGCACCGACAGTTCAGCGATGCTTTTGGGGACTTGGTTGTTCATGTGCTGGTGCAGAGGCAGTGGGAGTAGGAGGGCACCTGCACACATGTGCCTGGTGCTGCGGAGCTCCTGTAGCTGTGCTGGGTGGTTCTGTGCAGGACAGACCCTGCAGCAGTGTCCTTGTACCCCTGCAGGCTGGGGGATAAGTACACTGAAATATGCTGTAAAGGACCCTTGTGGTTTTAGGCAGTTCCCATTTTGGGAACAGAGATGCCAGGCGAGATAGGAGGAATCTGCCAGCATTGCTTTATTTGGGAAATGAACCACTGAGGATTTCTAGTGTTGAGAAGTCATTAGCTGGAAGAGCTACAGGTGATCAGTGAATGTCTTCAAGACTTTGTTTTCTACAGACTGTAATTAAGTCCATAATAAACATCCAGAGCAAAACTTACTGCGGTTGGGATGTGGATTGGTGAAAGTAAATCTGCTTTCTTCTCTTTAGGACGGCCTTGGCAAGATTTCGACAAGCCCAGCTTGAAGAAGGAAAAGTCAAGGTGAGATGTGAAAGCCCTGAAGGTTTGGTAGCTCAAGTCAGGGAGGAAAGCAGGCCTTGTTCAGAGCTGTGCTGGGCCATAGGCCAGGCCCAGGTGTCCTGGAGGAAACTGACTCCAGTTAGAAGGAAAATATTTCAGCTGACAGCATTTCACAGTCACACAACCAGGAAATTTCTCCACTACAGTTTCTCTGGACTTCTTTTCCTTTTCTGTTTCATATTGCATAATATGCAGAGGAAGGGGGTTTCATACCTTTTACTAAAAGGGGAAAGGGACAAAATAACTGCACACAAAATCCTTGAAGCAAGATGAAGTATTAGTTTTTGTGAGCAAGCCAGTGGAATGTGAAGAATGTACTTTGTATAAACTGGAAAAACGTACATTATTTAGTAGTAGCAGTTGAGAAAGGCTTAACCTTAAGCAGGTGGTGTGTGCTGAAAATGGTGAAACTGTCCTGAATGGAACATTTGTTGTATTGGAGAGGATTGTGGGGTGTTTTAAAAAAAACAGCTGAGAGATTTTGGTTTGGGTAAAGTGGACTTAAGTAGGTTTTTATAGTCTGTGATAGTTTAATTTGTCAGGGTTGTAAATCATTATTGTTTTCCTCTTAGTAAAAATCCACGGGAGCAGAAGGCCCTGGAGCTTGGTAACATAATTTGGGATTAATTGAGCAGTAAAGCCAGTGTGAAATGCTGTGTGTCAGTGCTCAGCTGAATCTGATGGTGTGTGGTTTTCTGTCAAACAGGAGCGAAGGCCTTTCCTCGCATCAGAGTGCAATGAGCTGCCCAAAGCTGAGAAATGGAGGAGACAGGTAATGTCAACCTGTGGATTTTCTACTTCTATAGGAGGTAGAAATTTACACTTCCTATTTAGACAATCTGCTTACAAAGGGTTTTCAACACTTGTCAGAACCCTGACAGTTAAATCATGGAATATTTTCTAAGATTGTACAGCTCAGTGTTCAAAGCAGGTCCTACCATGTCAGGCTGCCCCAGGGCCATGTCTAGCTGAGTTTTTAACATCTTCAGTGATTCAGATTCCAGCTTTTTGGGGCTGCTGTTCCAGTGTTTGATTATCTTCTTAATGATTTCCTTGCCCTTGAATTTAATTAGGATTTCTCCAGTTTCAACTTGTGTTTTGTTGTGACTTGTCCTATTGTTGTGTACTTCTCAAACAATATGGCTCTGTCACCTCTGTACCCTGCAGTGATTTAGAAATGAATTTCTGTGTTCTTATTTGACTAGATCATTGGGGAGATTTCCAAGAAAGTGGCGCAGATCCAAAACGGTAAGATTTTTCTGTTTTATTTTTTGAATCTCCAGTCGTAAGCAGTTACAGTAAAAATCCCATTTTGTGTGAACTATGCTGTTCCCATTGCATAAATTCTGAAATTCCTCTGGTGCTTCTGTGAACCGCCTGATTTATTGTCCCTTTCCTCTTTAACAGCTGGATTGGGTGAATTCAGAATTCGGGACCTAAACGATGAAATAAACAAACTTCTGAGGGAGAAAGGACACTGGGAATACAGAATAAAGGAGCTGGGAGGTCCTGATTATGCTGTAAGTGTGGAATATGTTCTACTACACGGTTGTTCTGCTTACAAGAAGTGACTGCTGAGAAAAATATGCAACAGTTACTTACCCATGGATGGCTTGGCCAGTGTTTATTGGAGAGGATCCTTATTCAGCCCCTAAAAATGTTTGTTTGTGTTAGGAGAAAGTTTTAAACTATGAACTCTGTTTATTTTCCAGCGGATTGGGCCCAAAATGTTAGATCATGAAGGGAAAGAAGTTCCAGGAAACAGAGGCTACAAATACTTTGGGGCTGCAAAGGATTTGCCAGGAGTTAGAGAGCTTTTTGAAAAGGAACGTAAGTAAAGAGCAGCTCTTCCCAGACACGGATCTGTGTAGTAAAACATCTTGAGTAAAATGCAGTCATAATTTGTGGGGAGTGCTGGTAACAGCATTTCTAAATGTCTTAGGTCAGCTCAATGAAACGCTGAGCACAGGTAATTAATTAAATGCTGTTTCTTTGGACAAAGAGCACCATCGACTGTTGGCAATTAAAGAAATCTAGAAAGGAGTAAACTGGTTTCTACTGGGAGTTCCAAGTGGTAAGGACTGATGTGCTATGGCAACTTCCCAGCATAGCAGGCTAACTTTATTGAGAAGTTGTAAATAGTACTTGGAATTCAGGACTAGAAAAAAATGATGAAAGAGGGAAAGTTGGGTTGAACATTGTTTTAGATGCAGCTTTCATAATAGGAAAAACTAAATGTACGGGGATGAAACTTTGTCATGGAATGAGTGGGAATTGCTTGGGCCTGAAAGTGAGGCAAAGACAAATTATGGGAAGTACCCCAGGATGTGGGGGAAGCGTTGGGTCATGCAATGGAACTGGTTTGTGTGGGCCAGAGGGTGACACCAGTGCTGGCAGCAGTTCCATCATGCTGGGTATTGGCTGGAGCCAGGCAGCTGTGGGTGCTGTGAGGTTGGGGAGGAGCTGGGGACATTCAGCAGGTGGTGGAAGTGACCTGGGTGGGTGACAGTGATGTTCTTGCAGCTCTGCCACCCCCACGGAAGACTCGGGCTGAGCTTATGAAAGACATCGATGCCGAGTACTACGGCTACAGGGATGAAGATGATGGGATTCTGGAGCCCCTGGAACAGGAACATGAGAAGAAAGGTATGTGACATTCCAGACCTGCACAGATCAGCCCAGGAACGGAAGATGATGGACTCTGAAGTTCAGGCACCTTTTTTTTCCCCCCTGTGGGCCTTGTCTTGTGCTTAGCTGTCAGACTTTGTCACATACGTAACCAAATCACTATAAGGCATTTCAGGGGGAAGGTGCTTTAGAGTTGACTTTCACCTTTACTGCTGTAAATGATTTAATATTTTAGCAAGTCATTCACTACAGAAGCAAAAACTCCTTCCTTCCCCCTCCTTTTTCATGCTTAAGAATGTAGAACAGTAGGTTGCAGCAAGATCTGTGGAACCCAAGCAGTTCTCTCCCTGCCTTGTGAAAATTGACCCTACCATCTGTTTGCTGTCTCACCTCATTATTTATTTATCCATAAACATAGCTGGTTACTTTTCTGGGAGATTACAGGGGCCTGCTGGAAACCCTGTAGGTGAGCTGTGTTAATTTATCCATGTCATCTGTCTTGGAGTTTTAACACCTATGTGAATATTTTTTCCTTTGAAACTTAGTTTTTTCCAATAGAAAATATTTATCCATGTGTCTGCTCACACAGTTTCCTAGCATTGTTTCTACTGACTTCCCTGGTAAAGACACCAGGATTACGAGTCTTAATTCCTGAAACTCTCTTCAAAACTCAGCACTGTGTGCCATTTTCTGGGATTTGTGTAGCTCTAAGCAAGAGGGCACAGACCACTTTGAAGTTTCCTAAATAGTTTTCTTTGTGAGTCTGCTGACCACTGGCTGATGCTCACAGTTATCCCTTCTCCATGTGTGAGGCATTCACAGAATTCAAGGTCATGCCTTGCTGGTTGGATGGGAGGGCAGGGAGGAAGTGGGCTGAGGGAAATGCTTCACTTATCAGTGTCCTGCAGCAGAGCCTGGAGCCCTAAACCCTGGGAAGAGGAGCTGGCTGCAGGCAGTCAGTAGTGCAGGAGGGGAAGTGCTGTGGTGAGAGTCCCAACAGCTCCCACTCAGGGTCCCTCCTGCACATCCTGCTGCTCTGAGATCTTGCCGTTTTTACCTTGTTAATCAAGTTTTTGTGAACAAAGTATTGACAAAACTTCTTAATTTGGGGTTCCTTTTCTGTTAGGGAACCACACACAAACCATGTGCCACTGGTTAGGTCTTGCTGTCTCAGGGAGGGCATTTTAGTGTGTGATCTGTGAGAGCTTGGGGAATGCCTGCTGGCTCCTGTTGCTGTAGGCATTTCCTACTGCCAAGATGCATTAATCTGGCACCTCTGTAGGATCTTATGCACTGGCCATGTCACTTGTTAAGCTTCTTAAAACTTGTTTTAGTGCTCTTACTGTCACTCTTCTGTAAAAGAGATGCAGCAGCCTGGCAGCTTCCACCTGGCAGCAAGGTACAGAATTGTGACTGTGCTACAAACTAAGAGAAATACCCTCTGAGATGGAAAAAGAGACTTATGTGGGTGGTCAGTGTAAAGAGCATAATCATGTTTAATTAACCACATGGTGATCAGCATCCCTATAGCTGCTGACAGGCTACAGAGCTGTAAGAGCCACTTAACCTGCTCAGGTCAGGAAGTAGGTTGGTATTTATCTGTGACATTTAGAGTCCAAAATGTACCCAAATGAAGGCATTAGAAAGTACCACACTGTGACAGTGTATGAGCATACATTGGTATATTTTATTACATACTACATCAAGGTTCTGCAGGGTGTGGTACTGATGTAGAGGATTTAGGCAAGAAGTTTAAGTCCATTGGAAAAGCTCTGGCAATAAGACCATGCTGCTCTAACAGGCTCTCAGCTACATTTGCCATTTTCCTTTGCTCCCCAGTTATAGCAGAAGCAGTGGAAAAATGGAAGATGGAGAGAGAAGCACGACTTGCAAGAGGTGAGGAGGAGGAGGAAGAAAACATCTATGCTGTCCACGAGGAAGAGGTAGGGGATGGCTCGGGTGATGTGACTTTTCATGTGTCTTCTGTGCTTCCTTCTTGGACGTGATGTTCCTCTGCCAAGGAGCTGTGTGCTGCTGTCCTGCCCCTCTCTCCACCTGACCCACTACACAGTTGTCCCTGTTCAGTAGGAATCAGTAGTGGGAGACTGCACTTGGCTCAGGTTTAGGGAGTGCTGAAGGCTGGCAGCTGGGAAATCCTTTCACTGGAGTGAGAAAACACTTGCTGTCTTCTTGCTTAGCTGGCTCCTCTGTTCACAGCTTTGCTGTGGCAGCCAGAGTTATGGAAGGGGAGGAAATACAGCTTTACATTCATGCCACAGCAGAGCAAAGGCCATATGGGACATGGAAGCAGTAATGATGAAAATGTCAAGGAGCAGGATCTGCATGTGATCCTTGTCGTGTTCCTTTGTGGTGCTGGGTCCCCTTCACCTGTTCCCATGCTCAGGTTCCTTCTGGCAAAGCAAGTGAAAAATGTATTTTTTTATGCTCTCTGTATAAAATAAACTTGATGTGATTTTTTGCACCTATTAGTCTGATGAGGAAGGTGGCAAGGAGAGAGAAGGTGAAGATGGCCAGCAGAAATTCATTGCACATGTTCCAGTGCCAACTCAACAGGAGGTAAGACATAACAGCACTTAGCTGCAGAGATGCACACTGGCTTCTGCAAGACACAATTTACATCTGTCATCAGTAAAAGTGCCCTACATTTGTTATTTCTGTGACTTGACTCTGCAGCTCTTTAATCCTCTTGCAAATGCTATAACCCTTTTCACCTGAGAATTTCCAAAACCTTCCTAAGTATTCCATAAATTGGGAAGTGTTGTGGTGCTATGATCAATAACTAGGATTGCCTGCTACATCTGGACTGTGCCTTTTTGTTGATGGTCTGACTTGTTTTGTCATTTAATGGGATGATTTTCAAACTGCAGCATTTGCTCTCATCAGTTTTCTAAAATTATTTTGGTGGCATGCCCTTGAACTGACTGCTATATTTTGATATTGCTCTAGGATGTATATTACCTGAATGGTGACAGGTTGTTTGAAGAATAATTCAGGCAAAAATGTTTTGGAGTTACATAGCTGATTCTCCTTCTTAGTGTCAAATCACTCCATACCTGATGCCTACAGGATTATGCCTTCTAGATGCTAAATTACTAAAAACTAATGTTCAGGACACTCATTGTGAGAGATGCTGTGTGCAATTTGGACAAATATAAAATCATTACTGAGTTAAAACAAGTCTTGCAGGTTGTTATTAGTAGATCTTTAAAGTCTATGCTTCTTTTAAGAATCATATCATTGGCACTTGTAGGCAGAATGCAGAAATTCCTGGCTGTGGCTGATTGTGAAGGGCACACTCTCTAACTGTGATTTCAGAGCTGTGGGCTCTGTGGCACAGCCCCACGTGTTCTGCATTTCCTAAAGCTCTGAGAGAGTTGTTTGGAACAAAACCCTAGTGACTGAACTGAGATCAAAATGAAATGGCAGCTAACACCCTCATTAACAAGGGTGGGAGCAGAGATCAGAGAGGGGGCATCTGTTTTACTGCTTCTTTGGACTCCCAAGAGCTTCAGCTGAGTTTTGAAAAAGATTCTCCTGACTCATCTTAGTTCCACTGCTTTTACACCAACTTTCACAGGCTCTTCCCTGTGGTTTTCTCCTTCCTGTGTTTTTCTACAGCTGAGCATCTGAGGTTTCAGCATCTCAATTGCGCTGAATCCATCCTATTTTTATCTCTGCAGATTGAGGAAGCTCTTGTACGGAGAAAGAAGATGGAGCTGCTCCAGAAGTACGCCAGTGAAACCCTTCTGGCACAGAGCGAGGAGGCAAAGACACTTTTAGGGTTGTAAGATTGCACCAGTATGGCCTGGTTTGTGTGTAATCCCTCTGAAAGCAGCAGGTTCCTAAGTTCTGGTGGCAATGGGGTTTAGCTCTGAAAGTCCCTTTGGATGTGGAGTAAACTGCTGGAATTCCAGTGTGGTGTGCAGAAGGAGAACCCTCACTCTGGTTTCTCCACTAGGATGACTTGCACTCGCTCCAGTGCTGGAAAAGGGCAAACCTCAGTGAATTTGTCTCTGCACCCAAGAGCTGTCTTCAGTGCTTTCAGTCTGGGAAAGGGTCTGTGCAGTGGGGCCTCTTACAGAGAGAACCACACCCAGTGATCTCCTGAATCCTGAAGGAAAACCCATGGTGTTCCTGCCATCCTGTCTGCTCTGTCTTGACTGTAAGTGTGCACATCTTCTCATGCTGGGTTTTATTGAGCTGAGAAGTAACTTACACCTGTTTAGCTTACCAGAATAACCTGGAACCTGTCTAGAGGTACCTCGAAGGCAGATCTTTTGAGTGACTTTGGAGGAGATTTGGTTCTTTCTAAAACATATGCAGTGTCTAAAACCTGTTACCCTTTTTGTTATTTGTTACTGTGCCTGGACAAATTGCTTAAATGCTGGATATTCCAGCAGCTACTGTAAAAAACTTTGCAATACCTTGTTCAAGTATTTTTAGTAAAACTTATTTTCAACATGATGTCTTGTTTTATTCTAGCTCAAAGGATTGTGGTGATTCCCTAATGATAGCCAAAGATTGGGATCATAGACAGCCATCCCTGTAGGGATTTGAAGCTCTGCATCCCCCACTGCTCTTGGCTCGTGTGTCCTGGGACAAGAGGCAAGGCAGAGCCTGTTCAGAGTCTTATGGGTGACTGACACTGTTGTACAGGTCTGAATGAATGGCATTTGAACCTGGACATCTGCAGCCATGGAGTATTTCTGTCTAAGGAGCAGAGTATTTAACAGCCAAGTCTGGGACTGTTCAGCATTTTTGGATGCTGTCAGGATTTATCTATTACTGTCTATTGTGAATCATCCACTCCAGAACAATCAAAGCTCTAAATTATAGAGAGAAACTTTGTGTTACTTGATGCAAGTGATCAAACAACAAAAAAAATTGAATTGAAAAAGTGGAAAGCATAGCTGCCGAATTAAAACCTTAAAAAAACCCCCAGAATAAATCAAAAACTCGATTATTGGTAGCAAGCAGACAACTAACATCACAAACACATTCTTCTCTCTTCCTGTCAGCAGTGCAGCTTTCTCTGCTTTGTAATAAAGCAGCAAGCAGTGGGTTTATGGCTTGTAATAATTCGTTGTAGATTTGATAAACTCTATAGTGGAGATAACCAAACTAGATTTAAGGGAGAAAAAAACAGCCAGTTTTTATGGCCTGATACAGTCTGAGGGCTTGGTAATACCAATGGTAGATCCCTTCTGTCACTATATGAATCTAGAAGATAAAAGAAGGCAGGATGGTAAAGGCAGATCAGGGACAGAGTGATGATAACAGAAATACAAAAGAAGAATAAATTGAAAGAATGAGAAAAAACAACAGGATTGTAATTACATTCATGTTCAAAGGCGTATGACCAACATCATCCTGTAAAAGGGAAATTTGTAATACAGGGCTGATCTCTGCCAACCAGCACAGAAATGGAATAAATTCACAAAAATGCAGTATGTAACTGTACAAGGCACACTGGCTGCTGCCTGGCCCCGCTGTGCCAGATCCTCTCTCCGTAGCTCTGAGTGTGAAGCATTTTTGAGCTGAGTGCTCTTGGCCACGTCTGAGGGAACAAATTGCAGAGTAATTATTTGCGACAGTGGCCTACAGCAAAATGCCTGTGTCCTGGCAGGCTGTGGAAGTGCTGGTGGAGTCAGGGTGGGGAAGCTGCTGTGGCCACAGCCAGGAAACTGATGCTGTTTGTCCTGGAGAACGGAGCAGTGGGCAGGCTCTGCCTTCACTCTGAGCGTGCAGCTGTGCTTGGATGTGTGTGTGGTGTCAGGCTTATGGCTCATACCATCTCTGGAATGCTTCGGCCCTAAACACATCCAGGTTATAGAAGAAGTACTTCACCTATTCTTCCATGTAGCTTGTTCTGTCTGCTTCAGAGTTCTGCCCTGTGCGTGATCCTGGCTTGAGCACCAAGGGGATAAACTCTCTAATTGTTCTGTCTGCTGCATCGATTTGGGCCTGCTTTTGTCCCTTAGAAATGCATTTGTGTGTTTCATTGAATGCCAGCCTCGTCAGTGGTGCAGATCGAAGGCCACCTTCCTTGTTCTGTGTCCTGGTGGGCGCAGTGCCATCGCTAAAGGATCAGTTTCTCCCTGCAGTCAGAGGGGTGGTGAGGAATATTTGTTGGCAGCACTAGGAAATAAGTGGATTTACCTCATCTGCATTAGCAGATGAGCAAGATAAACAGAGATAGTTTTGCAGAGTATCCATTAACTAATAACATTTTGTGCTGCTTGTCTCACTTTCAAGTCTAGCTGCTGGGGAATGCCTTTGCAGTCCGAAGCTGCGGGACTGTGGTGTTTGTGCATGATAGCTTTTTCCCAAAAAATGAATCACAGAATGCGTCAGGCTGGAAGGGACCAGCATGAGGCAGCTGGTCCAACCTCCATTCCAGCAGGGCCATCCCAGAGCCCATGGCACAGGATTTGTCCAGACAGTGAGGAGAGTCCACACCCTCTCTGGACAATCTGTTCCAGTGCTCAGTCACTGCACAGAGAAGAAGTTCCTCCTCGTGTTCAGGTGGAACTTCCTGGCCATCAGTTCCTGTTCGTTCCTCTTGTCCCAGTGCTTGATACCCCTCCCAATGCGGTCCCCTCTCAGGCTGGCCATGCCCAGTTCCCTCAGCCTTTCCTCGTAAGAGAGATGCTCCAGTCCTTTAATCCGCTGGCCAGGCAGAACCAGAGAGCATGTTTCTTCTGGTTTGTTATTAAATTAAAACAGTTATCCCCTTGGTCGGAATGTTGTGTTGCTCTTCGCACTGCTGCCGCCGCGGTACCCCCTCCGGTGCGCCGGAGGGGCCGAGCCGCGGGGGAGCGGCGGGGCACGGAGCTCTGGCCGGGCACGGAGCTCTG
>VZRV01004579.1:66630-93445 GCA_013398115.1 Falcunculus frontatus | reverse complement strand
CGAGCGGGGCGGGCACAGCGCGGTGAGCGGGGCCGGGAGCCGGGGCGGGCCGGGGCGCAGCGAAAGCGAAACGGGCGCGGGGCGCGGCGGAGCGCGGCCGGGTCACCCGCCGGGGCTGGGGATGCCCGGGGGGGATCCTCGCTGCCCCGGGATGCCGGGATGGGGTTCCCGGGCACTGCCGGCCCGAACTCCTGTCCTGGGGCTGCGTGCGCTCCTGTGCTTCCAGAAGGAACGAGGGAAACTCGTTCCGACTGCTGCCGGCTCCATCCGTCCCCTTGGTTGTGCTCCTGTCACCAGCAGGTTCTTTAGGGTCAATGGGGGGAAAAAAAGCTGTTGACTTCATTATCTCCCTTCTGGACAGATGTTCAGTTCCTTCCTTAGTGCTTTTTTCTCCCTGTAATACTTTCTTTTTCTTTCTGCTAGTGTTACTCACTGTAAAATTCTCATTTGTAATCTGCTATCTATACATCTGTTATTTATATATAGCAAAATTAACGTCAAGAATCGCATCTGCTACAAAATTATTCCAATACCACTATAGTTTCAGCAATTTCATGTACCGATTCACAAAGCCTGGGAAGACTGCTGTCCATTTATTAGCCAGCCTTTAGCAGCATCTCTGCAGCAGTTGGGTTATTTCTGACATAGCATCCCTGAAACGGGTGCAGGCAATGTGGGGACAAGGGCTTCAGGGGTTTTGTTCTTTAAAATAAGAGGGTGATGATTCTACAGAGGAGAGGGCTTCAGGGGGAGTTCTTGCATGTAAAGCTGAACAAAAACCCCAGCCTGATTTAAATGAATGGTAATGCAATATGTTCACAGTGTTGACATTATTCAATCGGGCTGTGTAGGGGAGTGGATTTTCCTTTCCGTGGGTTCAGAAGAGGCGGCAGTGAGAGGCAGAGTGTCAGGGTGTGCCGGTGCTGCATCACCGCTCCCGGCGGTGCCGGTGGCAGTCCCTGTCCCAGGGATGTGCCCGCTGCAGGAAAAACGTGGCGAGTGAATAATTGATGTGGAACAAAGCGCTGCTGAAGTGGGCCAAGTGCCCTTCTCCTGCACAGGAGACGCGGTGGCTGTGGGTGCGTGCCCTGAGACAGCTCTGGTGGCAAAGGCTGTCCCACCTGCCACGGCTGGAGTCCTTTCTGAGCCTGTTCCTTCCAATCGCGCTCAGTCTCGGCTCTTAACCCCTTCCTTTTCATCACTGGCACGGGGGATCCTAAGTCCCAAGGTTCCTGGTTTCCGTTTTAGGCTCGGGAGAGAAATGATCTTTAGATGATGGATTTTGTTCCGCACTTTTCCAGCCTGGTCCAGTAACAGTTTCATTGCTCAGCAGCCCTCTCTGTGCCTCTGCTCCTTGGGTTTATCACCCAGCTCATCTTTCCTCATGCTCATTTCCAGGACTCACCAAGTCCAGCTCCTCACGGCCTCAAAGGCAATACTTGTGTCCAAGACCTGCCTACCACTGAAAAATTTACTTTTGTATATTTTGTTAGTATTCTGTAGGGGTCAAGCCAATCTGAAGTGAGACTCTCTGGCACAGCAGCATGCATTTTGTACCTCTTTGGATCAGTCTAACTTCACTTTTTCCTGTCATTTGAAGTGTTCTGGTATTATTTGTAGGGCAAAGTAGCACCCCTGAGTCTGTATGCATAAGGCAGAGGGAGTTGTGGTGCTCCTTGTGTCAACATGCACATTAAAATGTGCAGAGTTAAAGATCCCTTGCTCTCACTGGAGGTGTCTGTTCTCAGGGGGCTGTAGCTGCTGGAAACTATCAAAAGTGTGTAAATACAGGCATAACTGATGTACCCTTTGATTTCATCCCTCCTTTCAGCTCAGCGTGCTGCCGTCCTTTGGATTTCTCTTTGACATTGACGGGGTGCTGGTCCGAGGGAAGACCCCCATTCCTGCTGCCAGAGCAGCCTTTCAAAAGCTGGTGAATTCTCAGGGACAGTTCCTGGTGCCCGTGGTCTTTGTCACCAATGCAGGGAACTGCCTGCGCCAGAAAAAGGCTGACCAGTTGTCTCAGCTGCTGGGAGTTCCAGTGAGTCACTTAAATCCTATTTATTTCATTATCATGTTGAATGTGTGAGATGTATTCTCTTCCATTAAATGCTGCTCAGTTAATCAGGTCTGCTTTTCCCTTAAGCCCCCTGAGATGCTTTGCTGGAGGTATTAGAAAGTAAAAAATGCTGTCCAAAGCTAATGGCTTTTCCACTGGTAAAGGTGCTGATTTTTCCAATAGTAAAGCTAAAGGTATTTCTTTGCAAAGGTGGTAAGTAGTGATTCACAGGAGCATCTTTCCAGGGTAATAACCTTACTGGTTAATACCTGTCCTGTTGAAGGGGTGGGGATATGGAAGCTAAAAGAAGGTGGTTTTCTGGTACAATTAAATCAGTGCTGCAATCTAGCAAAGGGCCTGTGATTGGAACCAGGGCAGTTCTGATTCTCCTTCCCTGTTTCCTAATTAATTTGGTGATTTTATAAAACTAGGAGAGAAAGGCTTGTTCATGTTGAATGGAGCTGGAAGCTGGAAGGGGTGTGATATATGACAATTTGTCAGTAAGGTATTTTTTTCTGGCATGTTATCAATACATCGTTTGTGAAAGGAGAAAATGCTGATTGTTTTGTAATTCCTGGAATCTGTCACATCTGCTAATTGAATCTGTGTATAAACAACTCTGAAAAACAACAGACTCCTTTTGCTTTTAAATCCCAAACAGATTTCCCAAGATCAAGTGATGATGTCTCACAGTCCTCTGCGGATGTTCAAGCGTTATCATGAAAAATGTGTTCTGGTATCTGGACAAGGACCACTTCTTGATATTGCTCAAGAGTATCTTTAAAAAGCAATTCAAAAACCCAACAATTTTCTGTCAATGTGTTTTCCTTAATCGGGCTCAGGGGTTCCTATGGATGAAGTGAAAACCAAATATTTCAATGCTACAAATGCAGTAATGAATAGTAATGATAGTTCCTAATATGATGTCAAATTTATGTTTTAAATGTGGTTTTATACTAAGTGCCCAAAGAACTTGAATGATATTGATGTCTTGGTGGTATCAAAGTTTCAAACTGTAACTTAATAACCTTAACTTTTGCATGAGCTTTGCTCATGCTTCCACTGAGTCCCTTCTGCACTTCTTCCTTTAGTGGGATTTTCATTAAAGTTGATGTAAATCATAAGTTGTAAAAAATGTATGTGCAACTTTTAAGCATAAGCTCTATTTGAAGTACAAAACTGAGAAAAAAGATATTGAAGGACCATTCCAGTTAATGGTCAAAATTCATTAGGCTTGCCAAGAGAGAATAGATGAGAATGCTGAAAACAAAATAGAAGAACCTTGGTCTCTCATTTCTCAGCAGTGGCATGATCCTCTTTTTGTCTCACAGAAAGAAAAGTCTTTGATGTTGCTTTCATTCCTAAAGAATTTGTAAACTGAATACATTCAGGTGGTTAAAATGGAATTAGCAGTTTGAAAACCTTTTCCTGTGAGCAGCTGTGAGTGTCCTTAGCTGCTGTGTGCCAGCCTTGGTTTCTGCCAGCCCATCACCATCGACACCCTGCGGGAGAAACGCCCCCTGCTCGATGCAATTGACCATGACAGGAGACCCAGCGTCCTGGTGGGTGCAGATTTTTTGTTTTAAACCTCTCTGTTTGCTCATTGCATGACATCCTATAACAGGGGTCAATATTTAACTACCAAGCTCATGCTGCTGTTCTGCTTCCTTATTGGTTTTATTACAGCATTCTCAAGAACAACTCTTTTCTCTCAGTAGTAATTCTTTAACCCAGCCTTTGCTTTTGTAACCTACTGTTGTGGGAAAACTTACAATCTAATACAGCTACCTAATGCAAAATCTGTCTTGGAAAGCTGATTAGCTTCCTCAGAAAGTGTGGAAGATAACGTAAGCCTTTCCCTGCAGTGTGGGGTTGTGTTGGTATTGTTTCTAAGGTTGCTTTGATTGTAAACGAAGGCTTTGAAGACAAATAATTTTCCCTCAAAGGACTCCCTTTGTTGTTTGTAGCACTATTTAAACGTTGACAGTAGGTACAGTGGTTCCAGCTGAACTGTGCAGAATTTCAAGAAGAAGTGAGTAGCTGTGAGTGCTGTCCATGTTCAGGGCCAGCCAACAGAGCAGCCTTTTTTCCCCACCCGTGATCAGGACATTCTCTGTGGCTCACACAACCCAGAACTCAGGTGTGTCACCTTTTGCTGGGCTTCTCACCCAGAAGAAGCTCAAGAACCTGTTAAAGTCTTTGTCACCACCGAGGGTGAATAATGAAGTGCAAGCTCTTAATTGTTTAGCAGATATATTACACTTTACACAGTGGCATTCTTCTTCATTAGCAGCGTTAAAGGAACACCTCTCAAAAGCTGCTCTTCAAATGCCTTGGGGCTACTGCAGGCCTCTTGCCCCTGTGGAAAAATAAACATCCATACTTTTATACACGAGTAATTTAAACAACTGGGGCTCTGAGGATTGCCAGAGGCAGCTCAGGAGAAGCAGGAGGCTCGTGAAGGTACAGCACAGTCACTGTCTGCTGTCCCCGTGCCAGAGATGTCACTTCAGAATGGAAACACAAATTTCTGAGTGAGCCGACATCACGTGTACACCAACAGAGAGAGGGCATTTCCTGTCAGAGCTGCAGCAGGCAGCTGTGCTTGAATTTATTCTGTTAAAAATAGTGGTAGGTGTTTAATCTTGTAGAGAACTTTCACTTTTTTTCTCATTGCAGTCCCCCTCTGCTGTGGAGCTTCCCAAGATTGACGGTCAGTTATCTTTATTTAACTTGCAACTTTCCATTAATAAATGAAATATCTTTATTTTACAATCCGAATTTATTTTTAGATTGTTGGGCACTTTAAAAATTTGTCTGAGACAATCCTAAAATTTCCTTGTTAATGACACCTGTCGTTAATTTGAAAGCATCATCTGTTGTAAAGCTGGTTTTTAATGTGTGCAGTTTTCAGCCACTTGTTTTTGAAGTTTGAAGGGTACATGAGGTCTCCTTTCCTTTTTACCTGCCTTTAACAGGCTCTTGTTGCCCTCCTTTCATAAATGGGGAATGAACTGATGTTTGTTATTCAGAAATAATTGGTCTTGTTCTTACAAGTAGTCAGGATGGAGCTCTGGTATGGGAAGGGTCTTGTTTTCACTCTCATCTCATCTGAACTACAGGAAAGTACAAATTGGACCTTAGGATTTAAAAAAAAATCCATGTCAGATTATTGCTGGAGACCAAAAGAATTTTTAAAAACAACATTCAAATTTTGTTCTAAGATGAACAAATCAACATCTCTGGTGGAGTATTTAAATACTGTGTGTAAACACAGAATTCACAAGTTGTGGAAGACTTAGAAATACAGTTTAGAAGTTAATATTGTAACTTCTGGAGAAACTTCACCTGTGAAATGAAATTCCTAAACCTGTAGATTTTGCAGCGGGGTCTTGTTACTTCAGAGGTTTTCTATGAATGGATGGGCATGGGATTTATTAAACCCCTAAATTAAAGGTAATGGAGCTGTTTGATCAGTTCCTGGTTCTATTAAATTACTTGCCCAGTCTCTTCAGGCCGAGTTTTAGGCCAGGTGTCAGAGATGCAGTGCTCTGTTCACAATCCCATGAGTGTTCTGTAACTGTGGTTTTCTCACAGCTGTGGTGCTCTTTGGGGAGCCCGTGAGATGGGAAACCAGCCTGCAGCTGATAATCGATGTTCTGCTGACAAGTGGCTATCCTGGCAATCCCTACCAGCAGGAAAACTACCCCCACATCCCTGTGCTTGCCTGCAACATGGACCTGATGTGGGTGGCTGAGGCACAGTCCCCGAGGTAAGTGCTTTAAAGCACTCAGGGAATTGGGATGTGTTTGGGGCTTCCTCATCTTTCCAGTAGGGTTCAGAGCCAACACTTGAATACAGAATGCTTGATGGAGCTGCCCTGGCTGAATGCAGCATCTCTCATGCACTTTCAGCTAATGCTGCCTCGTGTCTGGCTGCATCACTGCATCCAGGAAATCAGGTACTCCAGAGAAAAGCTGCTTTTAAGCTCTAAAGCCTTTTGTTTCCTCACTCCCAGAACAGTGGAGAAAGAGAGCTTTTTTCCCTGAGGGCCTCAGAGCCTCGGTTCAAAGGCAAAAATGAAAAAATTATCGAGGGCATTGTTTCATTTCATTAGGTCTCTCTTTGGTATTTCTCTTTTCCTGGTAGGGTAAAGGGCTGACCCTGCTGGCTGAAAGCAGTGAGTGGTTTTGAGCTGAGGACAGTGCAGGGAGCTCTTTAAGGAACATAAGAAAAAACAAGTAGAACACACAGAACAAGGTGGCAGGACCTCTTAGAGTGCTTTTGTTTGATTTTGCTCTCAATGGAAGGTACTTCTTTAATAGGTTTGTGTCCCCTCCCTTCCCCTCAGTCTGTCATTTGAAGATATGCTGAAATAGAAACTTGTTACTGTGATTTGATTGCTACCTCAGTCCTGGGTCAAAGATCTGCTCAGATACCTGTCTTTAGAAGCAAAGGCCATGTCTAATTAGCAGGTTGGAAAAGACACATGTGTGATAGTTCCAGGCTGCAGCAAGGCAGCCAGGATATCTCCAGTGAGCAATTTTAAAATTAGATAAATCTATTGTGCCATCCCAGTAACGTGGGTTTATGGTGGTGTTTGTTGTTCAGCTAATCACCACTTAATTTTCAGTGAACCAGCTGCAGAAATGTTGCACGCAGAGGGGAATTTGATAGTTGCAGGACACGATTTGTTTCTTAAAAAAAATCATGAAATAAAAAAGCCTTGTTTGGTGTTTTTCACCCGTACTTAATGTAATTTGATTGGGTTTTAGATCTGTGTGGCTTTGGGCACGGAACCTTCATGGGTTGGTTTTATATCCGTGTAGGTTTGGGCACGGGACCTTCATGGTTTGTTTGGAAAACATTTACAAGAAGATCACTGGCAAAGAGCTGAAGTACGAGGCGCTGATGGGCAAACCCAGCAGGCTGACATACCAGTATGCAGAGCACCTGATCCGGACCCAGGCCCTGCAGAGGAGCTGGGAGCAGCCCATCCACACCCTCTATGCTGTGGGGTAAGGTGTGCTGAGCCTCATAAATACACCAGGAAATCCCAAACCTTCTGTGCTGTGGGGTCAGGTATGCTGAGCTCACAGATACACCAGGAAATCCCAGCCCATCCAAACCCTCTATGCTGTGGGGTCAGGTGTGCTGAGCTCACAGAAACACCAGGAAATCCCAAACCCTCTGTGCTGTGGGATAAGGTGTGCTGAGCCCCCAGGTACAGCAGGAAATCCCAGCCCATCCTCATCCTCTATGCTGTGGGGTCAGGTGTGCTGAGCCTCATAAATACACCAGGAAATCCCCAAACCCTCTGTACTGTGGGGTCAGGTGTGTTGAGCCTCATAAATAGACCAGAAAACCCCCAAACCCTCTGTGCTGTGGGGTCAGGTGTGTTGAGCCTCATAAATAGACCAGAAAATCCCCAAACCCTCTGTGCTGTGGGATCAGGTGTGCTGAGCTCCACAAATACACCAGAAAATCCCCAAACCCTCTGTGCTGTGGGGTCAGGTGTGCTGAGCTCACAAATACACCAGAAAATCCCCAAACCCTCTGTGCTGTGGGGTCAAGTGTGCTGAGCCTTATAAATACACCAGGAAATCCCCAAACCCTCTGTGCTGTTGGGTAAGGTGTGCTGAGCTCATAAATACACCAGAAAATCCCCAAACCCTCTGTGCTGTGGGGTCAGGTGTGCTGAGCTCACAAATACACCAGGAAATCCCCAAACCCTCTATGCTGTGGGGTAAGGTGTCCTGAGCCCCACAAATACACCAGGAAATCCCAAACCCTCTGTGCTGTGGGGTAAGGTGTGCTGAGCTCACAAATACACCAGGAAATTATTCACAGTGTAAATGCCAGCCAAGAAAAACACACAACTCTTACCAACTTCTTTCTCCTACTGTTAAGACCATCTAACTTTCTTGGTGCTATGGTATATTTTTTATGATGTTTCTATTCTTAAAAATTAATAATGCTTTGGTCTTTTTATGTGTAATTCCTGTAGTAGCAGGAAAAGTGTTTTATATGCAGCTAAGATTTGTCCTGATTTTTTATTTATTTATTTCTGTAATAGGCTGTGTAAATCTACCCAAAAAGGGTTTGCATGGGTGTTTATTTTATTAGGTTTAGTGGTGTAACACCAACTGGCTTGGAGCAAAGGACAGTTAGAGAGTGTGGAGCTAGACTTTTATCTCTGAGGTCATTTAGGTTGGTCATATGCCACATCATAGAATCCTTTTCAGAGAAGGAGATAAAGCTGTATTGTATTAAAGACTGCTCCAGAATCTCCAAGATGTCTGAAAATACAATAAGCTCATTCATAGGCTGCTCATACCTTGATTCTCTCTCCCCTTACCCCAATCTGCAATATGAGGAGTGATTCATTTTTATCACATCACCCTTCATGAAAACGGTGCAATAAAACAGCTGTAGGGTTGGATTCCTCCCCGTCTGCCTGAGTCCACATAAAGCCTTGTGAAGTACAGAATAAAGTGTGAAATGGGACCTGTGAAAATGGCCCAGTGCCAGCTGAAGCTGCAGAGCTGACTGAACCTTGTCACCCGCAGGGACAACCTCATGACGGATGTGTACGGCGCTAACCTCTACAACCGCTACCTGCAGGAGAGCTCCACGAAAGGTTCCAAACCCCGCGTCCAGGCCAAGCTCTCTGCTGGCAGAGGCCCTGCCACGCTCTCTCAGGACCATGAGATAGGCCTCAGCTGGGAGAACGAGTTGGCATCCGCAGCTGCTGCCCGCTGCAGGTCTGTCCTGGTTTGTACTGGGGTCTACAACCCCCACACCGAGGTGCCCCTGGACACCAGGGACAGCGTAACTGAGACCGTGTTCCACGGCCACAGGGATTTCAGGTTCGACCCTGGTTTGGTGGAGCCGGATCACATCGTGCCAGATGTGGATGCTGCTGTAGACCTGGTTTTCCAGCTGGAGAACTTTGCACCTCATCGAGGTGACGTGGTTTCTTAAGGACCTCTCAGTGCTGTGCTTTTCTTCCCCAGAACACACTGTGCTTTACAAGAGTGCCACAAACCGCTGCCTTCTGCATTTTTTTTAACCTCTAAGTGAATACAATCTTCTGTTAAGTTTGCTTATTAGTAGTACATGTAGGTACAAGAGTGTGTTCAAGTATATTAAATATCAATAATGCTTTCTATAGTGCTTCTAAATATGGAATTTCTGGCTTGAGTTGCCCTTTATTGTCTTCCTCTTTGTTAATGTTAGGTATTCTAATAGCAATATTTCATGGCAGCCTGTTCAGGTGCTGGTACTTAAATCCCTCCATGACAGTACCTCCTTTGGTTTGCTGCAACATTTAGCTTTTAGGTGCTGGGGATCTTGAGGATTTCAGATCGTGGTGCTGGGGTCACTCAGTCCATTCCAAACGGGCTGGTGCAGAGCACAACATTTATTAGTGCTTGGCATTCTGCAAGTACTGAATGCTCTCTTCAGTCAGAGTGGAGTTCAATCTGTTCCACTTTGGACTTTTCATATGACCTGCTGCTGCCTTTCTCTGTGTCTGTTTTCCCATGTCCCTGGGGTTTTATTGCTCCTCTCTGCTGTGATGTGTGAAGCTTTGACAGAAATGCCCCCGTGGGGTGGGTGAGGTTGATGTGTTCCCACCGTGTTGGAACTGAACCACGCAGAGCACAGCTCTGGAAGGAGAGCAGCAGACCCAGGTGCCCTCTGTGGCCTTTTGCTCTTTGCCTTTCTAGCTGCACCCTTTTTTTTTTTTTTTTTTTGGAGGAATTTAGAGTCTTAGAAAGCTTTAGCAGTTTTGTTTCAGGTGTTTCTGTGAGTTGGACTTTACCACTGAATCAGTGACTACTGCTCGGCCAAAAAGTGCCTCCTTATTTACTTGAAGCTTCATCCCACTGTGGTAATTACCTGGCCTTTAGTGTAATATATTCCACCTCATGTCAATGTTGTATGTTGTTTGGTTCGTGGATTTTATAGCTGTTCGTTTAAAAAGAAAAAGTAATTTATTTTTTTGTTATTTTTGTAAAATACTTCTAAAGTTTTCATCTCAAAGATGTTTTGGAAAGTATTTCCACGTTGATTTGTTATAACACAGCATACGTTGGACTTGTGACAGAAGCTTGGAAAACATAACCCAATTAATTGTTTTAAAATGAAAGTCAACTTACACACAAAGATCAATTCACATCAGGGGCTAGTCAGCTTTTTAGGGTTGGGTTTTTTTGGAGGTTTGGTTTTTTTTTTTCAAATTAGAAATTGTACAAACAAAACCCTGGGTGTTCATTTCTCCCAGGTTCTTGCAGGGCTGGCTGAAAGCATTGACAGACACAGTGGCACGGAGTGAAATGACCTCCTGGCCAAATCCTTCACTGCTCACGATCCCAGCAGCAACCTCTGAGAGCTCTCAGCTGCTGTGAAGTCAGATTTTGTTGTTGTTGTTGTGTTTCCTCTGTTTGCAGAGCACTGTAATCCCCTCTCCCCTGTCAGGACTGTTGATTCATCTCTTGTAATGTTTCCTAAGTAGCTTTCAACATGTCTCGTTGGACCCAGTGTAAGGACACTGCTCTGAGCTCTTTATTTCCTGTTTCTTCACTGGGAAAGTCTTTACAGCAGCACATTCTTGCCTTTTAATTGGTACAATAAACAGATATCTACCTATTTCTTTAGCACTTTTCTGTAATATACCAAGTATTTGCAAAGAATGCCAAATCTAAGTAAAGATTGTAATTTTGTAAGGCCAGGATGGTTTGAAGTCACGTTGTTTCAGTACTAAAGCATGTTGCAGGGCTCTCTAACTTTACCAGAATTGATGAAGAAAGGAATAAAAATGTTGGAAGCTGCTGAAGAACAGAAAATGTTCAGTTTGTTTCTCGTTTTTTTCTCTACAATATGCACAAATGCATCAAAAGGTTCATGAAGGAACTGTATATATACTTCTTAAATTCCATCCCTCTTGGAAACATGAACATAAAACGTGTTTACAGAAAAGGAAGTCCCTTTTTCTCTGTCACACCACTAGTAAAATGTAAAACCATGAAGTCCTCTAGGCCTCAGGGTATTCCAGATTCTCCAGCTCCATGAACTGAACTCCAGCTTGGTGAGGGGCAGTGTGGGCTTGGCAGACCCTCAAAAAAGCCAAAATGCTGAAAAAACAGCAGGTGAAGGAATTAAAGCAAGGTAGAAATAGTGACCTGGGTAACACTACACACAGAAGGCACCTGCTAAAAGAGGTGGAAATCTCTTTCCATCAGCGTGAAGGGGAGAAGCCAGGATTACAGGAATTAATCTTTGACACTCAGTGGTGTGCTTGGATGCTCTGTAACCCAACCAGAAATGGGTACCAACAGTTGTATGGGATCACAGCATATCTCACACAATCTGTATTAAAACCTTTTGTCTAGACAAGGATGAATTCTTGGCTGATGAAATATATCCTGTTTTCAGCGCTGACAGAAACAGGCTGCACGTTTAAAGCCTCAGGAAAGTGTTTTTCTGGTCATTTTGTGAATGAAACAAACGAGTGCATATTGAACACAGCACAGGTGGGTTCACTTCATGTAAAGATTGGTTTACTCTGGTTAATTGAGACCACCTGGGACTTGGCTGGTCTTAATTAAAAGTTCTCCTGGTGTTGTGTTGCTCTTGTATGCCAAGCTCAGAGTCCAGGACTGGAATCTAGGATTGTGCCAAAGGTGCCTGACAGGTTACCACCCAGCAGGGCTTACACAGGTTTATTTTATTTATTTATTTCTTTTGACCTTCTCCTGAAGCAGAAGTAGCACCTGTTGTATGGGTAAGAATCTCAGAATCAAGATTTTCAGTAAGGCTTGGAATTGGTGTCTTGTTTTATGGAAGGGTATCTGGGAAAATGCTTTCTGCTAGTTTAACTTCCTGCCCATAGATGTGGGGGAAAAATATTCAGTGAGCTTTGACTATAAAAATAGAGGGTTTTTTTGCAGGTACAAGTTACATAATGAAAGGTCAGGTCACAACAGCAAATGAAAAATGGTTGTTGTGTGTGTAGATCTCTTGTATCCAAACAATTCCACATTCCCAGACAATTCTAGGGAGAGCTCCCAGAAATTAGAAGTCACTTCTAAGTATTCCTCACATGCACTTAAAACAAGCCACTGAAAGGGAAAAGCTGGGTTTTTTCCCCCCACAGATTTAGAAACTGTAGTATAAATGTGCAGAACACGTGAGAAAAGGAAGGTGAGTCCCTCCCAGGAGCAGGGAAATGTTAATCACAGCACTTCTCGCCTCTCACACCGATTCTCTCCAGCGCTGCCCACCAGGGACAGGGCAGTTACAGCCACAATGTTTCAGTAGCAGAGAATCTGGCAATAAAAGGGATTAAATGACAAAATTCAGCTCCACCCAGCACTCTGAGCAACCAGCTTTAGAGCCTGGCCACTGCACTGACAACTCCTCATTGCTCTTTTGATACCTGAGGCTGTTATTGAAGACAATGCAAACCAAGTAATTCAATATTTGGCTCCTGCGGATCACAAATACCCATCTGCTGACGTTGGAATTAAAGAGCCAAGCAAAAAGAAAGGGGTGTTGCTTTGTTTAATTTACAGCACTTCAATAAAATCCAGGATCTAAACGTTCCCTTGGGGAGGTACAGTTGTAACTACATTGTTTACACTTAATTGCAAGCATTGAAAAGTTATTTGCACTTCTCCAACACTGAGCATTTCGGTTTTCATTCTTAAATCTTCCAGACAGCTCTGCTGGAGAATTTACTAACTGGAAACAATTGAAAGTGCATGCATTTCTGGAAGTGATGGACAGTTGGAAGGATAAGAGGAAGTTAGTTCAGCACCATTTGTTTAATTAAGAATACATTAGGTCATATCTTGTGTAAAAGTCGACCATACATCACCGTAGGACAGGATACATAATTTCTTAGAACTTGATTTAGCTTCTGATCATATACCACAACAAGGTACATGCATAAAATAACAACAAAAGGTATTCATTGCCAAATGTTTACTTTAATTAAACCTTTTTAATGATACACAGTACAATGTATCCGCTACTTTGCTAAAATTCACGACAACAGCAGGTTTCATGTTTAAAAATACTTTTCGTAATAAATTCATAAATAGATGAAGGTAAAGTATAAAAAATTACCGTAGTATGCAAGCTTGCTCCCTTGTCTCCTCATACTCCAAATCATTTAGTCAGTATCGTGATAAGAAAGTTTAAAAGCAAAACAGTTACTGATGATTAGAAATGTACAGCCTGCATCTCTCGAAGAAACCTTGAAAAGCAACAGATTTGTCCTAGAAAAATGCAGAACCATTTTAACACTGTTATCATCCAAACCCCTCAAATAATTTTGGAATGCAGTGAATGAATTCAATATGAATTAGAGCTTTTTACCTTCCCCCCCCCAAGAGGTGTGTGTGAGCCAGACTGGCTGCGATGCTCCCTGCTCTGGGCTTGTGGGGTTTTTACCTGTCAGATCTCAGTGAGTGAGGCACAGAGGAGGGAAAAGCTGGCTGACAGCACAGAGCAGCTCTGACCATCAGAAATCATCTCTCCTTAACACACTTACAAAATAGAAATCTTTAAAAACAGTTACAAAGAACTAAATTCACCTCCTGCTCGCTGTGTGCCCGTTTCTATTTTCTGTCTGGCAGGCAGGACAGGGTCTGGTGTCCCCCACTGGATTCCCCTGTTTTGGGAATGGTTTGTGTGTGTCAACCCATTCCAGCACAACCCTATGGGGAATCCCTGACCCTACACCACCAAACCCTATTAGCAAAGTTATTCTCCTCATCAATATTATCACTCTCTTAAGAAAGCATTTATTTTGTCAAGTAGCAAACTACTTTTCACACTTTATCTATTTTAATATCATTCATAAAGGGAAAAAAATCTTACTTATGCACAGCATTGAAATAGGAAATGAACATGAAAAATGCAGAATAATCAGGATGCTCTGCTTTTCACATTAATGATTTTTTTTCTCGGATAACTATTTCCCTTTAGTGCAAAACCACTTCCACACAAGTTTTGTGCTTTATTTGCAATGGTACCGAGATGCTTTTTGAAGACATTGGGAGCCATCTGTCTGCAGCTTTCATGTCTCTGAAAATCCAACTCCTGGCTCACTTTTAATAAACCTCTTCAAGTTTTCAAGACAAGTTTGCATGCCATGCCCAAAGGACAACCTCCCCATCCCCTTGTTTTCACATGTGATAGTTCTAGGCACCCAAAACGAGCAAGAGCTCCACTTCTGGTGAAGTTCTTGGAAATGTACCAGTATGAGCTAATAGGAAATCTATTAGTGGTGTCAGCTGGGCTTCATTTAGTTCTAGAATGTGTCATTAAAGAGACATTCTAAAAACTTGCTTTCCAGTACAGTGAGAGTAAGAAAATCATGAGGACTTCTCCTCTGTTCTTAAGCATTCTCATTTTTCTCAAAATTTTGTTTTGCCAAGCAAATGTTAGCAGCTTTCTGGGCTGACATTTATTTGGTTTTATATTTACATAATTACAAATATTTGTACAAGTTCCATCCGTGATGATGGACTGGATGAGAAACTGGAGATAAAATTAGCTTAAAGCACAATCAATACAAAGGCTAACAAAGGCCATGCTCCTGGGAACCACATTCTGCTGATGATTTCATTTCAGTATTTGCCTCTGCATTCCACTCCCAAGTGATACAAGGCAGAGATCAATGTCCCTTTCTGTGCTTTTGTAATATTTTTGCACACTTTGGTACCGCCAAAAAGAAATGATAAATACTAATGCAAATACATGATCAGCCAAGGGGATCTGCTTAAAAGCAATTACTGCACCAGGGTGTTGTTAATGTTCAACTGGCAGTGAACAGATTTCCTGGCAAATGGTTATGCTGTGAACTCTGAACAAGCACTGCTGAATTATTCACTTGATGTACCTCAGTGCCCATTTGTACCCTGAGAGCTGAAAGTCAGGTTTTTACCCGTAAATCACAGGTTTATTGCTCCTCACTCTCTTCACCCAGGTATCCTTTTGGTTTCAATAGGATTAATGGAGTTAAAGCAACAATCTTCCTAAATGCCTGAATTCCTCAGCTGTGTGTGAGTCACAGGTTTAGGAAAGTCTTCAGCAGGCCCATGAAAAGCTCCACATTTACTGCTTATTTCTGGTCAAGAAGCTCCCAGCCTGGTGAGGACTGTGCCAGTGAACAGAGGAAGGGTTTGGTAATCAAAATTAAGTTTAACTACTGACAGCCCAAGCCCCACCAGCTGCTAACCTAAAAAATAAACCAGCTCTTCAGGCTATTTATTTCTTTGTTCCCTTTTGTTCAGTCAGGAGGGCATGCAAACTTGTACTACATTTGTTGCAATACTGAAGAGCCAAGAGTTAAAACTGATTTAAAGCCATAGTTTTAGTTTTCTGCAGCAAACTGAAAACTAATTGGAATTGGTGCCTTCATTTAAAGTACAGCAAACAAATCACTGCTGCTGTATTGCACATTTTCTGACTGAAGCAGACTGACCTGCAGACAGAGCCTCACCCTTCAAGCCTAGTTTAAGAGAGAAATCCAGGCAAATTATAATGAAAAGTGTACTGCCTGGTCTAATTCTACTTATTTACTAAACAAACCTCAAAACTAAGAAAATGGATCAATAATTCCTCAGTTCTCCACCTACTGTAAAAACACAATCATTCACTGGCTGCACTGGAAGCAGGATTTATGTTCATTTTTGCTTCTTGTTCCAGTTTTAAGATGAGTTACTACGTAAACTACGGGTTTCAGTCTGACCAGTAGCAATACTGTTGTTAAATGCGTTTAACAGTGAATTTTTCTCAGCATGAAATAATTTGGCACTAATCCTGCAGGTGGAGGGAGGCTGAGCTCATCCTGCTCAAGCAGAACTGCAGGAGCACGACCTGGAGATGTAAACTGTAACGTGTCCTGACAGAAAATCAAATGCTTGCAAATATTCTGTACCTTAAGGACCATCTCACCAGCAGGAAAAGCAGTCACCAGGACTGACTTTTAGCTTGGACTGTCTTCACAGTTTCTCCTGAGAGCAGAATGTAGGGAATACACCAACAACTCTGAGGTTTGGACAATTCTCATTTTCAGTCTCTAGCTGGACATTTATTGCCTGTTACCTCTGGATGTAGGAGAGCTGGGAATAGCCTGGAAAACTATCCAAAAACACTACCAAGTACTGCAGCTCAGCCTGCCCTTCCGTAGAAAATACTAGAATTGTGAAATAGTTGAAAAATTATATATACTAGTTGAAAAATTTAAGGCCTTTTCATTCTCACAACTATAAAATTTGAAAACTAACCCCTTAGATAGAAGCAAACAGGCTACAAAGCACGCATTACTCCTCAGTTATCTAGCTCACAGTTTAAAAAACCAGAAAGAGCAGAGAATGGTTTAATATTTGCTACAGGAAGATGAACAGTATTAAAAAAATTAGTATCCATTAGCCCTTTCCTAAATCTTCCTAATTTTCATGACACTGGATATGTTGGATGACTAAACTGGTGCAGCCCTGGTAGCAAAACAGTTCAAGATCTGGATTTTTCAAAGAGACAAGTGACTTCACTTCAAATGGGTGCTTTTTGAAGTAAGCTCCTTCAAATCGTCAGGATTGCAGAAATCACTTGCCATCCCCGAACACATCTGCTTTATCTGCAGAGTTAAAAATATTGCTGCTCCTGCTCTCTCTTTGCAAATCCACTTTTGTAAGGTGCCTGAGAGTGTAAATGCAGAGGACTGCTGCCATCAGTACCTCAGTACTACAGAGCTGCACCTGCAAGAACTGGATGGAGTTGGATTATGAAATCTATTTCACTTAATGTAGACTTTTGATTGACTACGAAAGATTTTTCCTGCTGAACGTTTCCAAGAAATGAAAAAAAAAATGGTAACTTTTGATAGGGAGAGGGAAACATTTGGGTACAAAGCTGGGAGGGGAATCACTCAAAAGGACACTGGTTTCTTACAACCAAGAAGTTGCAATGCATGCAGTTCTCAGCTATTCTGAGATCTTCTTCCCCGTTATATGCCCATGTAGTATTTAAAGAGATTGTTTAAAAAACAAAACCAATAAAAAAATCAAATCCACTTATGCCAGTTATGCACTCTGGGAACATAACATCAAATGTATGGCCAGAATGAACCCTGTATTTGACCATTAGGCACATGGCAAGAGATCTTGGCTACAGTCAGTTCAAGGTTTCTCCAGTTCCTGTTTCCAGTGGTGCAGGTCTTGAGTTGTGGAATGAAATGATGAGACCTGAGGGCAAAATCTCAGTGATATTTCCACCTGGAAAAAGGAGCTATCACCGTGCAAACAACAGCAAATGAAATGCATCTTCCCTCTCCTCAAGGCTGTTTTAAATCACTGCCCTGGTCCAATCCTGCTTGGCAGCAAATCCCGTGGTAGTGCTCAGGCTGGCTTTGCTTTCTGTTAAAATACTAACCTCAAATGATAACAAAACCTGAGAGAAGCTCCCCCACCTGGGCCTGTTCCAATAGCAATCCACATGCCCAAGGACAGGTGACTGCTGTTTGGTCCTGTAATCAAAATCTTGGCTGTTATGGCCCTTGAAATACCTTTATCAAAGACACTGTCCCTTTCTGGTCACTAGTGGAGTGCTGAGGATTTGAAGATTGCCTGTTCCAAAAGTGACCTCCTCTGCCAGCAGTCCCATGCTAAATGCTTACAGACCTTTGGGTTTGCATCAGTCTCTTCCCCAACCAAATGTCTTCCCACCCCAAAACACCAAGTTCAAAGTCGTTTCCTCCGTTTTTGTAACTCGTATGAAGGTTACAGAAAATAAAACGGTGGGGACAGATGTTGAGTAAGTTTCTCAGAGGGTTTGACTTTTAGGACTACCTCTCAAAAGTCCCTTTTTAAAAATAAGACACCAAAGCGAACAGGATTGTGTCTAAACTTCTACAAAATTGCTGGTTTCACAGGAGGAGGAGGAGAATATGGCTACCATGCTACTCAGCATTAGGGTGAAGCACCATCTAAATTCCAGAAAAGTTAGGGATATCACCTAGCTCTTATCAGCAACCACACCCCCAGCCTTCCACAAGGGCTTTGCTGTCAAGCCTGATGCTGTCAGTGTTCTTCTCACTGAACATGGGCCCTCCATGCCTCATCATGAGCTCTGTAGCCATCTTCACAAAGGCCTCCTCCACGTTGCTGGAGTCCTTGGCAGAGGTCTCTATGGCACAGATGATATTGTCATAGTGTTCAGCCAGGCTCTGAGCTTCTTCCAGCTGAACCTCTCTAAGGTCACTTAGGTCAGACTTGTTTCCTGGAAGAAAAGGAAACAACAGAGCAATTCATAATGGCTGTTTATGTCACGGGAAGTGTTTGGCAGGAGGTTCTCGGGTTGCCCAAGGAAGCTGCAGATTTGACATTCTGTAGGTTTTCAAAATGTGACTGAAAAGGCCCTGACCAACCTGACTGGCCTTGATAATCTCCCCAGCCCTTTCCAACCTGTATTTCAGTATTACCCACCAAGAACAGAAAAAGTAACTGAAGAGTGGTGGCTGTAGCCCCTACAGAAGGGAATGGGCTAGAAATGAAAGTTAAAACCATTCTGTGAAAACAGCAGCTGTCTGCTGGTTCCTAGGGAAATCTACAATGGTACTGCTGATGTATCAGCAGCTCTACAGGCCCCAAGAGCCACATCTGAGTCCAAAACACTTGGGCTGGAAAGCAGAACTTTGAGCAAAGAACTGACAAACCCTGATTGCCCCAAAGTCCTTCCAGAATTCCTTGTCTGCTGCAGTACGTGTGTGTTCCAACTCAGCAAAACTCATCAGCTTGCTATGATGGAGCTTCCCTGGAAACCTAAAGATCTTTACCATGAAATAGCTCCACAGCAGCTGTGCCTCAGGACTGGGAAATCCTGGGCATCCCAATTCTCCATTAAAGGAGCTGCAAAGGATTCAGAGCTGTCTACTTCTTAACAGAAGTCAATCAAAGCAAAACATTTCTGCTTCAGTGCCTTTGGTGTAAGATTTCCAGTCGGGTCTATCGCAGACACCTTGACTTCAACCAAAACCCAAACCTGTGGCCATGAGGAGCAAATAGTGCCATTTGAAACTCACCAATCAGTAACTGCACTATGTTGGAGCCAGCGTACTTCCTGACATCCTCGATCCAGCGAGGGATGGACAGGAAGGAGCCTCTCTTGCTGATGTCGTAGGCCAGGATGGCCCCGTTGGCGCTGCGATAGTAACTCTGGGTGATGGTCCGGAACCTCTCCTGGCCAGCCGTGTCCCAGATCTGCAGCTGAGGGAAAACAGCACAGGGTGAGACCAGGAGCAGCTCTCCTCAGCCAAGAGAGAGGACTCGATCCAAGAGCCTTGATCCAAATCTCCTGTATAGGCAGTACATTCCAGCCCTGTGTTTATCTAGTCTTTTGTTCGTGATCTAAGGATGAGAATATATCCTTGAGAGCCTTGATATAAACATATATATACATATATATATACGCACATATATATGCATATATATATACACAGATATATACACATATACACACATCTATATACACATATATACACAGATATATACACACATATATACACACATCTATATACACATCTATATACACATATATACACACATATACACACATATATACACATATATACACATCTATACACACAGATATATACACACATATATACACATCTATATACACATATATACACATATATACACATATATACACACATATATACACACATATACACATATATATACACACATATACACACATATATACACATATATACACATATATATACACATATATACACATATATATACACACATATACACACATATATACACATATATACACATATATATACACATATATACACACATATACACACATATACACACATATATATACATATATATACACACATATATACACACACATATATATACACATATATACACATATATACACACATATATATACATATATATACACACATATATACACACACATATATATACACACATATATATACACATATATATACACATATATATATACACATATCTATATACACATATCTATATACACATATCTATATACACATATATACATACACATATATATGCAATCTGTGCCGAGAACCTGGCTGCTGAAAGTTTCTATCTGCATCAGCTGGGACCCCAATTTCCTGCCAGTGAGCTCCTTCTGTGGCACATTTTGAAATTCCCTTGTGTGCCCAGCCCTACCCCTTTGCCACCCTCTGCAGCAGAGCCAGCAGAACGAGATGCCAGCCTGCAGCCAAGGTCACCTGGTGTGCCACTGAAACTGCAGCTGGCATCGTCTGTGGCACTGACGTGGCTCTGCCAGCTCTGCTCCAGGGGCAGGGACAAAGGGAGCAGGATGTGGCCACATAATCTGAGAGCACTGATGCTGTTTTAGAAGGAAATACGAGACAATTAAAAGAATATAAATAAAAGAGTGTGTAAATGAAAATCCTAGGTTTCAATAAAGGATCTGGTCAGTCTAATCACCTGTCCTTTTCTGGGTGGTAGAGCAGACATTGCATCAGGGCAGGAAGAAGAAATGTTTGGTTTACATACTTTTGCCTAAATCCAGCAGCATAAGAATTACGGGTTTGGTATCAGAGTTGGAGTTGCCAGTACTAGATGTTCCAGAGGAAGAAACCAAGTAATTCCGAGTGGACAAACACAATATCCTGCTCATAGGGAATTTCTCTGTAAATCCTCTTGTTTTATAGGTTGTCTAATGTCCTGGAACATGATGCCTTATATTCCAGGATCTTTTAATCTAAAGTAACTGTAGATGTTCTCATCCTCCATATAAATCTCTAATCCTTTTTGAATCTTTCAAAGCTTTTGGCTTCAACATAAAGTCACAGTGAAACTAGAGAACTTCCTTTCATAAATTTATATTCTGTTGCACTTTCACTTCTCTATCCCCAAATGATAAATGAGAGACCACTGTTTGTCTTTTTGTGCCATTCCTTATATTCTGCATCTCCACTGAAACAGGACATAAGCAAATACTACTGGGGTTTTTAATCCTCACATATTGTGGACTTTTTATTTATGGTTTCCTCTCTCTCTGAACCTCCTTATTTTAAAGTGTTGTCAACAATTTAATACAGTGTGCCAGTGGTATTTTGTACCAAATAATATAGAATCGTTTTTCCTGTTATTTCTTTTGCACATTAGTGTTTTGTTTGTGTCTTCTGACTCTGCTGCATTTTTGAGCAGCAAATTTCACTTTGGAAAAGGCTGTGCTGATAAAGATCTCATTTCCTGTGCTAAGCAAGCATTTAGATCCCAGATGATATATGTACAGCTTAAAAGGAATCAATCCAATGAAAAAGTACTTCTCAGTTCTGGTAAGAGTTTTCTCAGAGAAGGGGAACGGATTGTAATGGACTCAGAAAACCACAAAGCAATGATTATTAATGGAACTGATAATGGTTCAGAGCAAAGAAATTCGGGGCAGGTTTAAGGATGATCTCTGTACTCAAATCTCCCACTTTGTGTTTGTTACGTCGTTTTAAATCTCAATACATAAATATTTGACAAGAAAGAACAATTGAAAACTCTTTGGAAAAAAAATGTAGTCTTAGTGTTTCTCATTCCAAAGTCCCTCAGAATAAGTTAAATACCAAAAGAACTGTACTAGCCATGGGTTCCTAAAAAAAGATATGCTCATGTATTCTTTTGTACTGTACAAGTGTATCATGCATGTTGTAAACGACACAAACTTCTTAATTATTTATTTCCTTGATTTAAGTGCTTCAGCTTTGTAAATCATGTGATGGTAGCCACGTCTGTCACTCAGTAACCTTTGAAAGCAGCTCCTGATTTTGTAATTACTTTGGCAACTCCTTGGGTGTGAGAAAGGCAGAGAGAAGTTAGGATTGCTGGAGAATTGTGCTGAATTCATTTGAGATGACTAATTAAAAACACCTATGAAATCAGAGATTGGTGGCAGGCCTTCTGGGGGGACCACTGCTAGGAACAAAAGAGGCCAGGATACAGAGCAGGGAATAAACACTCATTGTTCAGGAGGAATATGACACAGCAGCCAAAGTGAACAAAGACAAGGAGCCACCTCTCTTGTGCCGATTGTTTCACCACTGAATACCCATTTCTTTACAAAAGCTGGTTATTTCTACCTGCTCTTAGCTTGAATTTTTTTGGACAGCCACGCTCTTCATGGTGGCACATAAAGGGCAGTGAGAGACACCAGAAAAAAACTGAAACAATCAGTGTTTCAACTGGATGTAAGGAGGGAAACAGAAGGTGGTAAAATTCATGGAGGTTCTATGGAAGACCATTCTGGGATGTCTGCTCAGGCTTACAGAAGCAGATTTTGAACTACAGCAATAGACAAAATGCTGAAGATGGTGAGTGACAGGTTGGCCAAAGAGCACAGTAAATGATCATTATCAAACGTGGCTGCTTCTTGCATTGATAAACAAATTGTTTATCAAAGGTTAATGCTTAACAGATGGCCTCAAGACACATTAAATAATTTCTCCCTCCCTTACTTCCTACATAATTTATTAAGTACTTTCCTGATTCTTCCAAAGTATCACGGGAGTTCAGGTGTACTTTTGCTTGTGGAGCAGCATAAATAATAACTGCATACATCCTACAGCTGGTACCTTCCTTTACAAAAATGGAAATGTCACTTTTGCAGCAATATAACAACTTACATAAGATTTCCCAGTAGGGAAATACTGGACCTAGAGACTGTGTTAAGTGAATCTTGACCAACTGTGTCAAGAATCCTGTCATCTCAGATGGCAAACAATAATATATACACTTCTGTAGGCTGGCAAATCACAACACTTGCTCCTAAAAACATTTCTTGAAACAGTCTTGCAACTTAATCCACGCAGTTTTTGCCAAAAGCAACATCTCTGTGGCAGTGTATTTCAATTTAAAGAGATATTCAGACACAGAACAGTCAGGATAAACTGCTCCATTCAAATGTTTCCCTACACAGTTTTCAGAGAAGGAGGAATCCTTCTTTGGTGGGAATGCAGGATTCTCATTTGCTCCAGGTTATGAGGGTCAAAGGAGTCCACAGAGAGCTACACTTCCCCCTGGATATCAAAGAATATTGCTTCCAATAGCTCTGCCTGCATTTGTGTAGCAATGTTATTAAATCCCCAGCCAGGAGACAAGAGAGTTAACAAGTCACAACTTTGTATTACTTGCAATTTGGCCAGCTCATGACACACTGCATTTTGGGCCATTCTGAAAGGAATACAGTTTGCAGCCATGAGGCCTGAATCAAAGCCAATAATCTTGATAACATATGGGCTGGAAAAGCTTGTAAATGAAGAAGTGCAATGGTACAGAAAGAAGTATTTGTTAGAAAAGGAATGTGGTTTCAACTGCTCTTCTCTCCTGCTACTTTCTGAAAGTTATACTGAGAGAGAAAAACTGTGGCACAGAGGAAAAAATACTTTATGTAAAACACCATGAAATGACAGCATAAAGTAGACATTAAAGACAATTAATCAGCTCACAGGAGGTAATTCATCAAAAGAAAAAGACTTTTGTTATTACTAATCATGATTTATGGACTTGGACTTAGGAATGTCCTTGCCTATCATTATGTAAAATCTTGGTTCCAGCATTTCATAAATATCTTTTCTTACAGTGACATAACAGTTATAAAACATCTTTGTTCTGTTTGCCAGATTTTTTTCTATCACTCAAAGAACAAGTAATTATTTTATCAATAGGACTTTAATCACTATGCATTAAGTGATTAACACCACTTTTAAACACTTTTGAGTGATTAACAAGACCAACTTCTGGGCACTACAGTCTGTACTCTAGGATTTAGGCAGCTGAGAAGGATGTCCTTTAGAGGAAGCAGTATGCCACAATTTCAACCAGTTACACAGCAGGTACTAGAACATTTCTTTAAATTAAGACAGACTGCAGACATTTCATAAAGCTGATGGGGAAATTCTGGATATGTGCTGGCCAGAACTGGCCTTTGTGATGAAAATCAAGGTGGTCAGTGCAGGTACTCTGAGGTTCCACTGGACCCCAGGGTGTCAGACCTGCCAAAGCCCCACCTGGCTCCATGGCAGCAGCGTTTCAGCTCCAACCTCTCCAAGAGCCCTCAAAAATCCCACTGGACAACGCATCCCACTGCAACTGGAGATCCTGAGCACGAGTGTGGATGGCACAGCCAAGATTACACACTCTTCCTCCCTGGAAGTGGTAAATCCCTGCAGGGTGAGCACATTTTGGGGAACCTTTCAAACCAGCAAACTGATTTCTTTCTAAAGAGAAAGCTTCAGTTGTCAGCACTGTCCAGAACAGCTCCTTTCTCCAGCACTAATATCTCCTTCTATATGAAGTTTAGTCAGCTTCAGTAGCTGATAAAGCAGCAGTGTATGGAAAACCACGTGAGATGCCTGGAAAAACACAGCTTCAAGGTGCAAGGAAAGCCTCAAGTTTCATAAATAATTTAAAAAAGAAGTTATTTGCAGAACCTTAACTGTCAGTATTCCAATGTGCATCTTTTCCCTGATCAAAAAAAACACATCAAAAGAAAGTGAGACCTAAAATCTTTGGGCTCCAAATGTTTCAGAAACATTATGTAACTGTAATAGGAACATCTGAAGTCTGAAGCAGAAAGGGGCACTAACACATTTAACCTTAAATTGTTTCAATCTCAAAATAAGTGGTGTTGGGTTGCAACACTACCCTCAGCCAGACTAAAAATGAAGTTTAGGCCACTGGGGATGTGGAACAAGTAGTGTCCAAGAGCTCCTTGGTTCTTCTATCTTGTAGACACTTTGTTTTGAAGGAACTTCTGCAGATGAGCCTCTAAAACATTATAAAAATGGGAATTTTCTCATTTCTGCACCATTTGCTAAACAGAAAACAATACTGTCTCGAGTAGCAGACAGTAAACCCTTAATGAAATCAAAGCAGCAGACAATTACCTGGGCTGCTTTTGTAAGGCAAGCAGTGCAAGAAGTGTGGGTAAGGGAGCTCAAAAAAGTGTCAGAAAACGCTTCCTGATTTCCTGTTTCCAACAGCATGCTGAGCAAACCTAACCCAGATTAGATGGACTGCTCTGAAATCTCAATCCAACTGGAAAAGCCTGATTTAAACTTCCCACACACCCCACACCTTAAAAGACCAAACACAACAAACCTCCAAGCAAATGTTTTCATATTCAAGCTGTGCCCCTGACTCAGCAGCTGACAAAAGTAACTGTAAAAATCCAACAGAGTTGGATTAATTTCCCTAAAGTAATGCTTAAAATACTCTTCTTCATTATTTGCACTCCTATTTTTTTTTCTAAGTGGAAGTACAGAACTACCCAAAGGAAAGGAAAGCTTCAAGACCTTGCATTTTCTTACTTGTTTTTCATAAAATACTTAGAAATAACGCACAGGTTTTGTTAGAGACTGCCTACTGATCCAGGAATATTCAGGTGTGAGTCCTGGCAATATGAAAAAGCACACCTAGGAGGTCTGGCTGATTTCCTGGGGTACTCCTCCCCTGCTCCTGAAGTCCCTGGCTGAGACCCCTGGCACCAGGAACTGACACATTTGTCACTTTCTATGCACCCGGCATTTAAATGGAGGCAGGTTTCAACCTTAAAGGAGAACCCCCACTTCTCCCTTGCCAGAAAGTGTGGAAGAGGTACTGACAGCTCAAACAGAAAACCTGAGTTTCCTTTCCAGCTGCTCAGCCCCAGCCAGTCGTGATAGGAAAAGGTGTGATGAACATAAACACTGCTGCAAGGTGTGGAACTGCTCATCCCCCCCTTTCCCTAAAAAATGTGAGCCTTCATTTCTTTTATTTTCTGCAACTTCCTCACCTTAATATTCAGCTCACCAAAATTCGTTTATAAGAAAAAAAAAAACCAACAAAGGACTTTGACACCTACTTTGGTAAACACAGGCCGAAACTTAACTGCAATTACTGTATTTGTGTCACCAAAAGCTTTACAGTTCCATCCTCTTTCTCCAGGCAGTGACTGAATTAAGTGCTTTTTAGTCTCACTGCGGGTAAGGATAGTTGTACAACCCTGTTCTGGAGGGGCTGCGGCAGGGATTGATAAATAATAAACCCCTTATAAACCGCACCTGCTTGAAACATTTTCTCCCCACTGTTTACTTGCACTTCTATGCTCAGAGGGTGAGCACAGTCGTAAGGAATCTGTGCCACTGAAAATCCGAGCAAAGATCCACTGGGTACACGTCCTAGGCTCTTTCTAACCCTGACAGCCAGCTGATTCCCTCCAGCATAAGAAAAGCAGACGTCAAATTTAGAGTTTATTGCTTCTATAAAGAAGAACCGTAAAAACAGCACTTCCTGTGACACCCTGTAAACAGTGTCTTAAGATAATAACATGCCTAATTTAAGAACCTTCTCTCAATCTGCCAGTTCCACATCCCTTTCTGGAAACACGACAGCCCAGCTGAGCTTTCTTCTGCCTTGTAAACAGAGCACGGCCAGAGGAAAGAGGGGTGCTGCTGCTGCTGTTACAGCGCCAGGCAGGCTGAGCGTGTCCCCGAGCGCGGCTCTGCAGCGGGTTTTCGGCGGCACCGGCAGCGCAGCCCGGCGATGGATGCGCTCGGTCCCTGCCGGCCCTTTCGGGCAGCGGCTCCGGGCAGCCGCTTCTCCGCCCGGGGCACCCCGGGGCACCGCTCCGGCCGCCGGCCCTCGCTGCGAGCGCGGCTCGGAGCGCCGGGGCCGGGCC
>VZRV01004579.1:11300-66167 GCA_013398115.1 Falcunculus frontatus | reverse complement strand
CCCGGACCGGTGGCACCGAGCGGGGATCGGTCACTGCCCGGGGCACCCCCGGACCAAGGGCTCCGAGCGGGGGTCAGTCACTGCCCGGGGCACCCCCGGACCGGTGGTACCGAGCGGGGATCGGTCACTGCCCAGGGCATCCCCGGACCGGTGGCACCGAGCGGGGATCGGTCACTGCCCGGGGCACCCCCGGACCAAGGGCTCCGAGCGGGGGTCAGTCACTGCCCAGGGCATCCCCGGACCGGGGGCACCGAGCGGGGATCGGTCACTGCCCGGGGCACACCCGGACCGGTGTCAGGTCTCCCATGCCCTCGGGGCCTGTGTGGGTCGCGGTCCAACCAACACAAACCATCCCGTGTGGGCAGACAAGGGGTAGCGGTTCTGGCGGTGATGATGAGCCATTAATCGCTGCCTGGGCACAGGATCCGCACATGCTAGTACTCGTCCGCATCCTTGCTGGAGTGACGGATTTTTGTACTGTGTTTTCCTGGGTTTGTGTATTCCTTTTACAGAAATAAGCAGGTGCAGTTGCCATTCAGCCTTTCAGGAAGTGCAGCCGATTTGCTTTGCTGGCATCTCATTTTCAGGTCTGAGCTGGGTGTGGTTTGTTTCCATAGGCGCAGGCCAAGGCTCAGGGCTATGGTTTTTCACCCTTGCAAGGTCCTGTGCTGCTGAGAGCCGGCTTTAGAGCTGTGAACATCCTGCTACGTGTGTGTGTGTGACTGTGTTACATCACAGACTGCTTCTGTGCATTGAGTGTATCTCAAGAGCCCGGAATTATTTGTGTTTTAACTGCTGTCTGGGTTATCTGCAAAGCAAAGTACTCTTTAACAGGTACTCTCCTTTAGGTTACGTGGTAAATCAAGATGCTGATAAAAATTAGCTTTACTATCTAAATACATTGACAGAGAACATTTTGTTACTCTGTTCTTTGTACCGAAGATCAGCTAAACTCCATCCTCATATTTTCAGGTTATAAAATTGTGAAATGAAACTGTTTTATGGCGAAGAGTGAGAGTTAAATTGTGCCATAGGTAGTTGTGCAGGAGGAGAGCAACCTGATTATCTCTGAGCCAGCACAGCCAACCAGGCCAGCTTGGCTTGAATTGCCTCTGAATCAATCTATTTTTGGGTGGCTCCATGATTATTCCTTTTCAGGTCTGAATATATATTTTTGGTGATCCATGGTAACCTTCCAGCCAAGAGCAGAGGTTTAAGTACTCCATCAGGCTGGACCAAAGGCTTTCTGTTCCTGGCAGCCTGCAACTCTGAATTAAGGGGCCACTGAATCCTCAGATATTGATCGGCCAGGAAAGAAAAGGTGTTAAAGAGGAAATAAGACATCACTGTGTGTATGCTTTCATGCTAATTATATTTTCAGAGCTGAGAAAAACACTTCAGGAAATTTAGGTTAGATAGGAGGAAGCAGTGCTAGAGATGTCAGTCTTTAATACTTAGAATTCATTGTATTGTATCACCTCATTTTAGTGGAAAACGAAAGGTGCTACTTCTATGAAGATAATTATAAATCAGGTGTTTCATTGTCCTTGCTAGAGATCATTGCAAACATTTTTCTATTAGCTATTGTTGTTGCTGCTTTTCATAATGAGCCTTTAACTGCTTTTAAAACAAAGAATTCCCCAAACAAAACCACAAATTGTCACATTATATTGTTAGGCTTCTGTGAGGGATCTGTGATGAGTTCTCTCACGTTGTGAAAGCTATAAGTAGTGGTTTGAGTATTAAAATACTTGGTTTTCTTTAATTAATCCCCAGACTCCATTGGGATTAACACCTGTTTCCTGCAAAGATCAGGAAATCATAAATGGGTTTGAGTCAATTCCAGTTTGTATCTGGTTGTATTTGAGAGTTTGATTTGATTCATCAGGGAAGAGTAGAGAGCGCTAGAAACACTCTGTAGTAATCTCTATTAGCACTACTCTAGTAGTACCTAGAAAACAGCACTAAAACCTGGTAGAAACCCCCCTAAACTGACCTTAGTCACAGTTTCCTCTTCTCTCAGTTCAACAGGGGAAGTGAAATTTCAACTGCACCAAACTGGTTGAGCTGCAGAGCCCTGGGTGCAGGTGGAAGGTCGTTGGCAGTTTCCAAATTGGATTTGGGGGGTGGGACTGGATTGTGCTTCAAAGCAGTTGCTGAAGACTTGAAGTTCAAAAGGAAATTAACTAAGTTCTGATCTTCTAAACAAACATCTACAGTGATCTCATATGAAACAGACAAAACACGAGGAAGATCCTAAAATCTGTTCCCTGCCCTCCTGCAGCACTGTTTGAAGGAGCTGAGGGCAGGGGTTCTGAGTAAGTTCTGTAATTCTGTGAGGACACAGTAAATTTATTGATCCCTCTGCAGCAGCATTCATTCATTCCCAGTAACTTCCAGTGGGAATGTAGAACAATCACCAAAATTGTTCATGAAAACCAAAATGACTTGAGTTATGGCCTGGTCTGCACATTGTTTATGCTCTGTTCCAAGAGAAATTTTCCAGCAAATTTCAACATTTTTGTCCCTGTATTTACAATGCAGGCATGGTTTTTGATGTGGTGATGCTCCTTATGTGGTACAGCCTTTCCCTGGGTAGATTTTGGTTAAGAGAGTCAACATTTTATCCTCTCTGTGGATGGGGTGTGGATCTTTTAACTCACAAAGGCTGACACAAACGGATGGGTGTTTTGAAGCCCATCACCAGTGAACAGATATTCCTGCTGCACAGGAATACAGGAATTCCTGCTGGCAGCCTCTCTTTCCCACATCTGTATTGTGTGTGAGCAGGAATTGGGGAGCAGCACATGGATGGAGATGCTCTTTGGGGTAAGGGTAAGAACTGTGTTTAATTGGGAAGCCCCACACTGTTACAATGGGGGTTTCCTTATGTGCTCTTTTCCACACTCAACCCTTTGTCCTTCAGAGCTGCCATGGTCCCAGCACTTGGAAGACTCCTGGAATCCCAGAGTGATGCCACTTGGACCTATTCTAGCAGAAATTTTGCCTCTGCCTGGTGTTCTGTTGCTGTAGTAGCACAAGTGGCAGCAGAACTGTCAATTTATAAGGAAATTGCTGACAAATAAACAGGGATAAATTCAGAGTCCAAAACTTCTCCAGCCAAGGATTTCTCTTGAATACTTCTCCCTGTAAGCCTGCAGAGCCTACCCTTGCTACGAGAAAAATTGAGAATGTCTCCCTCATGGTGCCTCGTAGCAATGAAACAGCTTCTGTTCTGCAGTTGTTCAGCAAAGTGTGTGACTTTGTCATGTGTGACGTGTTCCCCACCCTGCACGGGTGTCGGGTTTGTTATCAGCCAAGTTTCAGAACGAGCTGGGAATAAAAAAAAAAAATTGTCTAATTGTATTCATGAAGTTTTCCAAGTTAGGCATTTCGAGTGTTAGAAGCCATAAGCTATTTGCAGTTCCTTTCAGATGACTCAGTTGTGGAGACTGGCCTCTTTGTTGTCTGAAATACTGTATTCATATACACAGCTTAATCATCTTCTGAATGAATGCAATGCAAATCCTCCTCTGCTTGGCTTCTAAGGGCTTTTATCAACGTTAGTCACCCATCCTTTTTCCTTCTCTGTGCTCTATAGAGGATGAAAGGCAGTCGTTGCACGGGTTTTATCTCACAGAGTGCGAGGACACACACACCACTTCAGAGCCATGCCAATTACAGAACTGATTTCTTAAACACAGCTGGTAATCAGCCTCAAACACTGAAGAGTGGCTGATGAAACTAAACCCAATGGCCAATCCTCACAGCCAGTCCCCTTGTTCTGGGTGTCTGGGCAGTTCCCTGAGCTCCTTGGTGACCTGCATCACCTTGGTTGGAGCTGCACCTTCAGGAGTGCAGGGTCAGGGCATGAGTGGGCTCCTTTAACAGCCTTTGCACCCACCAGGATTCCTGCCTGGCATTTCCAGTGCAGCCAGTCCCAGAGCAGCAGGGTTCATGGGGACTGGGACTTACCAGCTGGCCTGAGGCTGCATGTCCACGAAATACTGCACAAAGTGCTAAAAACTCAGTAAAGAAACACCTGGGATTCTGCAGTTTGCTGGCTCTTTATTCTTTTCATCCTAAAATCCAGGGTTTCATTCTCCTCATATCTGTTTGGGATGCCCTGATATTGTCACAATAGTTGGATTTTTTGATGGTAACTTTTCCCTGGTACAGATTGCTGAGGGAGCTCAAGTTGTTTTAATATATTTGGGCCTTTAAAAATTATGATGCTTTCCAGTAGTTAGGTAGGGGAATGGTAGGGGAATAGACCCACAAAGAGATTTGTTTTCATTATTTTGTTTTACTTGCTATACATTTTTTCCCTTTTTTCTTTTATTGCACTTCGGTAGGATGAAGCCATACTGCAAAGTTGTTAGTCTAATTTGAATTTACATTAAAGTTCATCATGACTTTAGGAGAACAGAAGAAATAAAACCTCTGTCAAGTTTCAAAATAAATATTGAGCTGTGACTTTGGGAGTTGTAGCAGCAGAAAACTCCAAGCACGTCTAAAAATGATTAATCAGAGTGAAGAAAGCAAATAGAGATTGTATTGCCCAGTGTCCAGAATTATAATAACTCCAGGTTTCTGCCAACAGAAAACAATTTATGTCTTGCACCTTCTGACACTTCAGGACAGAAAACCTGTGTGGAGGCTCTGGAAAGAGCTGGCAGTAATTGGCAGCTTGTCTGGAAAATCACTCTATCACATCCACTTACTGAGGTCTTGGAAAGGGTGACAAACTTCAGGGAATTTCTGTCCCTGTCGGGTTTTAGCAGCCACTAGGTGCCAATGTTGGTCCAGTTTCAGAGCACTGGGACAAAAGCAGTGGCTGGAGGCAAAGGAATCCCTTTGGGGCTCAGAGTTTTTGCTGAGCACAGTTTGGGCTGAGGTTGCCCCTTTCCTTCAGGGTCTAATTGCTGCTGGTTTCGTTTTAGTCCTTCCATAATTCGGCTTTTGATCAGTGCATCTGAATATTAAATTAGTGGGTTTGCAGTGTCCTTGCAAACTCAGGGAAGTCAAAAATACCCTCACTTCTGAGGGCTCTGCTGTCTTTAGGGCAACCTTTGGTGGTGTGGCCATTGCCACGGCCTTCCTCTGCTTTGCCCTGCTCTGATGGGAGAGGGTTGCAAAGGTCGATTTTATTTGGATGTGTCAGGTTCCATAGTCCTTCTCCTTGGCCGTAAGAGGCAATCAATGAATCCTTGTCAAAAAATAAATTATTAGTTAAGAGGTAAAACCCTTTTGACCCCTAAAGAGGAGACAAGAGAAGTGACTCAAGGAGAAAAGGGAGGCTTTTATCCATCCCTGCCAACACTTGATCCTCCCTTCCCCAGAGATCAAGGTCATTTCAGAAAGGGCTTCCCTTGATTTTTTTCCCCTTGGACAAAGATGAATGTTCTGTATTTCTGCAGCCCAATTCCTTAATATTATTCTGAGGGAAGAGATTTCAACCCACTTTTCCCAGGGAACGTCTTGATGCAAAACAGCACCATTCAATTTTAATAACCACACATTGTTAGAGAACTGGATGCCAGATGAAATCTGAACAAACTCCTCTCAGGCACATCCCATTTCTTTTGCCCAAAATGAAGACGCCAGCTCAGCCAGAAGCTGTGTCCCTGCTGCAGTGACATCACTGGGATAAATATTGGGAAGTGCTGCTGGGGAAGGCACTGGGAGAGGCCACATCAGGAGCAAATTGCCCCTGGGAAGGAGCTCAGTATAAATAGCAGCCATGTGGCCATTATGCAACTGGAGCAATTTGTTGTCACACCCCCAATTGTTGAGCGTAATCTAAATTTCACTGGAGTCAATGTCATGGCAAAATATTTACATGGGTTCTAGCAACAGAGCCGCAGCACTTCGGGAAATTGTTCTGTGCTCTGGAGAGAAAAGGCATTGAGCTAAATCAGCGCTGCTGAGATAAACTGGGCATTACTAAGCATCAGAGGAAACTTAGCACCATCAAAGGAGTCATTAGGTAGGAATTGTTAATATTGCAGTGCAGATATTTCACCTGCTGGCAGCGAAAGTAAAACCATATCACTGAGATATAAATCATAACATGCAAGTGTGTGGACTTTAAGAATCCAAAAAAAACCCAGCAGTTTTGTGAAGCCTCAAGTTCTATTTTAATAATTCCCCAAAGAGTGCATTTAGACATAAACAGGCATGAAAATGAATGTGTATTGGCTAATTAATTTAGAATACAAGAGTGGCAGCACAGACCAGCTAACAGCCTGTTTCACTGCATTCTGGGTGTATTTTGTACACTGAATTAGTGTTTAGTTCTTACAGTTTATGTTTACTAGTTCAAAACCAGAAGAAATTTCCTGTTCACCTGAGGGAATCCCTATTTTTTTTTTTTTGGTCCTATTAGGCTAGGAACATTCTTGGTCTTCTGCTGTTTGAAATGTTTTCTTGGGTGAGTTTTTCTCTTTTTATTACATGGATTATTCTGGTAGCTTTTGATGTAGTTCCATATCTGGTCAGTGCAAGCAGAAGGTGTGCAGCTAAAATGGAAAATTACTGTCATTATCTGACAAATGTCTTACGACATAGCTGGGTTTTAAGTGAACAGAAAGAAATATTTTACTTTGTATTACTCATTTTCTGCATAGTTAAATACTTTGAAAGGGAGCACTAAATCTGAATCCTTAAATGCACAGCTGCTTAGCCAAATGATAAATACAGAACAAGCTCATTAACTTTGCAATGTATTTTGTTCCTGAGAGCAAAGCTGTGCTTAGTCTCTAGCATGAATTTAGTGTGAATTAATTTGAGTTGCTGAGCAAACCTTAGGACAGTCAAAATCCTCTCAGGTTAGATATGAATGTGAGCCCATGGAGATGTGTAAATTCAAATCTACTTCCTACACTTACTTACACTTAAGAGAAGAGTGTCAGAACAGGAAAATGCCATGCATCCCCCTCATGGAGCTGCCCAGAGCTCCTGGGAAAGGCTGGGCTCATTCTCAAAGCGTGAGAGATCCTTCAGGGTGAAACAAAAAGCTGCTTTCAGACTGCTTCCTCTTTGCTTTGTGGGGGGAAGAAAGCTGTCGAGTACACTTAGGTCTCATTCATCATTTAACCTTCACCTGCAGGATGTGGGATTTGAAACACATGAGAAATGTATGTTCTTAAAATACCAACGTCTTTACAACTGGGGCGGCTTGGAAATCAAACAAATTCAGTGAATCCACACCAGTGGTAGGTATTTTTTGGTGAAAATATTGCAATTTTACTCGGAATAACCATCCCTTTTAAAATAACTTAAATCCCAGACGTGCTTTTGTGCTTCTCTTTTGCAAGCAGACGCTGCTGCCGTGGCAGGAGGGCTCGAGCTGGCTCCATTCCCCAAACCATGTCACTTCCCACACCCTCCAGGTGCCCAGCCCTCCCTGGCAGTGGCACTTGGATCACAGCTGCTGCCAGTTGCCACTGCCCTGTGCGTGGCAGGCGGATATTTGACATTAAAAATAAAAATATTTTTAAAAAGCAGGCATATCAAGTGTCCGTGGCAATGCCACTGCTTTTCCCTGCTTAGCTCCACCCTTGGCATCCCTTGAGCAGCTCCNATGTTCTCTAGTAGTTGTGGCACAAAATGATTGGTAGAATGAAAAAGAGGTAGAAATTACGTGTCTAGAATAGGTACAAATTAATTGGTATAAAAGAGTAAATAATAAATACATTGTGAAGAATGGTTGGACCTTGGAAAGGGCACAAAAAGGACAGGGACGGCCCAAGTCTGGGCAGTTCCCACTTGGTTTTGGCTGGCATCAGACGTGCAGCCAGAGCTTAGAACAAATTAGAGATAAGAAGAAATAAACATCTTGAAACAGCATCTGCAGGCGTCTCTCATCTGTTCGAACACGAGGTAAAACTTCCCAGAGGTGAAAATAAGAACCAACATTTGTGTGGAGAGCTGAACTCCCACACTCCACTGCTCCTGCTGTGCTCTCAGGAGCACCAGTGACCTCAGCAGCTGCTGCTGCCCGAGGGCAGTTGTGCTGTGGTTTTCTTCCCGGGTTTGGGAATCCTTCTGTTCTTGTAAATGAGCAGAAGTGCTTTAATTCTTAAGTACCAGTCTAGTTCTGGTGCAGCAAGCAGTGTTTGTAGCTGACCTCAGCAGCCAGCCCCGGAGTGGCTGCACCCAGAGGAATGATGACAGCAGTGATGCAGAGCCAGACAGTTCTGTTAGCGTTGAAACACATAATCACGGCATGATTATATGCAGGTGCTTTTATTGAAGAGCTCTGGGAATCAGGGGTACAGACCCAAATCTGACTCCGACTTGGGTTTTGGGATCGATACATTTTATACCCTTTCCTTATGTAACTGCTATACAATCATATGTTGATTATTAACTTTCTATTGTTCTATTGATTCCACCCGAGCACGAATTTTAGGTCCCCTTCCCACTATTGATTTCATCCAAGCATGGATTGTAAGTCCCCTTCCCACAGCATTTCCATTATTGTTGTCCCCTTCTCGTGATTCCTTGTTACAACTGAATAATTATTTATGACTACTAAGTAATCATTGCATTTGTTATCTACCGTACAGGTGGGAACACAGGTGCAGGTTCACATGATTTAGCAAAGACAATGCCCACTCCCCTTCCCAAGGCCTATTTTAGCTACCACGATTTTAGAAACATTTTAACCCTATGCTATCAGTTCAACTCCACTGGGCAGAGCCACTTTTACTGGGCAGAGTTGTTTTATTCAGCCTGCTCTGAGCTCAAACAGGGTGATTCTTAGGGAATGAGCTGTCCTGTGTTTTACAGGGCTCCAGAGCTGGCTGCTGGCACACCGATGATAACAATCCCATTCTGTTGGGATGGTGGCCCTTTAGCACAGAGGAGGTCAGCTCTGTGTGATGATGAAGCCTCACAAACTGCTCTGGTGCATGAGCTCAAACAGGCTTGGAATAAACTCTAACCAAACCCAGGCAGAAAGCAGGCAGGAAGCTGAGCAGAAGTCACCCAGCTTGAGCAATGATGTTCGCTGCAGTGTTAACAAAATAGAGGGAATTTAAAGGCAAAAAGGTGATTCACATACAGTGCTATTTATTAAATGAAACCTGCAAATATTCCTCACGTTAATTGAGTTGCAGTTTACACAGAATTGCTGTTCACACAGAACTGCTGTTCCCACAAATCTTCCCTGTGTGCTACACCGAGGTGTTGGTCAGTAATGCTGACTCTAATGACTTTTCTTACCCAGTGTGGCAGCAAACCTCATAACTTTTAATTTGCACTTCGTGCTAGCAGTCTCACCTGTGTTCCCAGACTGTGAAAGCAGATGCAGTCACCGCTTTGTCCCTTGCAGGCAGGATGCAGTAACAGCTTCTGGGAAGTTCCAAACCCATTTTGGGAATGCTGCCTGCATGTTCCATTTCGATAGCTGACATATTTTCCTGCCTTTGCACGTTGTTAGCAACCGTGGTGTTATTTATGCCATTTGATGGAGTGTGTGGCTTAAGCATGACACAGTGGCCCTGCCAGATAAACACTGAGTGTTGCTTTTGAGCCCTCAGTCAGCAGTTCCAGCTGTTCCCTTTGCAGGGGTTTTTTTAAAAATAAAACCCAAATGGATGAAAAGTGATAAATACTGTGCTGTTTTGGCAGAATATGAACTACTTCCCTCCTCTTTCCTCTTATAAGGACAGAAAACATGTTCTCTCAATATTTTTTTCCTGTATTCTGTTCATTTTATTTAATATGTTGGTTAGCGTAAGCAGAAATGTTTGCTAACTGCTCATTTAAAAAGTATTTGTACTATTGAAGCCACACAGTAAAGCAGTTTACTGTTCTATGCATATCTAGTTTGTAGGCACAGAAGAGACTGACAAGCTTTTAGTGTTAATGATTTATTTCATTTTGGGGAAACAAGAAACATCATTCAGGAAATTCCATGAGAGATGGCAGAGTGCGTTTCTTCTGTAATATTCTTCATTCATACAGAGTGGTGGTTGTCTTTGAAAAAATTGAAAAGCTCAGAGCAGAGGAAATATTCTAAAATTATTTCCACGTTTACACCACTACATTCCTACGCGTTTATCCAAAATTCTCTCCTGCAGAGGTTATTAATGTAGAATAAAGCTAGAGAAATGAGGAGTGCTCCTGCTCAGGGGACCCAAATGAACACACAGATGTGAAGACACAATTTTGCTTTGAGATGCAGACTTTGAGCCTTTGTAGCACTGGCTGTCCAAACCAGCGTTACCAGTGCAGTTTCCTTTTTGTTGTCGAGGAGTTTGAAGTTTCTGTCAGGCTGCTGGCAGGGAAGAGCTCACTGTATCTTGTGCGTTTTGGAGATGCGCCTCCTCAGCCGCCCGCCCCCGAGGGTGAGCTGCCAGACCAGCTTCTTGGAGAATTTCAGAGCCAACGCTATTAAAATAAGCGTAATTACCACTCCAGCGATTAAAACGAGGTCTCGCCAGAAGAACTGAAGACACTTGGTGGGTAGAAGCGTCGCACACCCCCCCAGCTCATTGCCCGTCAGCTGCCCCAGGGGCTTCATCCTCAGGTGAGCGGGGCTGGCGCACCTGAGCCGGGCGAGCGCGGGAGCGGAGAAATCCTCCAGCCACAGCCTCAGGTACAGAATGCGACAATCGCAGTGCCAGGGGTTGTCCCAGAGCTCCAGCTCCTGCAGGTGGCCCAGGCTGTCCAGGGCCCCGGCGGGCACGGAGGCCAGGCTGTTGTTGTGCAGGCGCAGGCTGCGGGCGAGGCGGGGCAGCGCGGGCAGCGAGCGCAGCCCCCGGGAGCCGCACTCCAGCCGAGCCCCCCGCGCCTCCCCCAGCGATGTGCAGCTGCAAGGGGATGGGCAATCCTCACCCAGGACCCCCGGGAGTAGCAGCCACAAGGCTCCCAGCACGGCCGGCAGCTCCATCGCCAGCTGCACAGACAGCAAAATGACATATGAGTGAGGGTTCTTACCTGCGCAGAAGCGCAGAAGTTGTTTCTGCCCCAGGTTTTGGTTTTTGGAAGAAAATTTTTCGTTTTCTGGGCTTCCCAGAGAACCGCTCTGCCCGACTTCAGCATAAACGCTAAGACAGAGCGCGGTTCTTCTCTTTCCTCTCTGGTTCATTGCTTTCCCTTCGTAATTGTACAAAAAGTATTAATTATCAAAATTCTGGGGCAGAATGTCATCAGGTGATGGTAGGAGAAACTAGTTTAGTTTTAGGCAAAGGTTTTTATTCCGTTTCCATATCTTCATAGACCTAGTGCTAAAATGGTGTGTTGAAATCAGTTTTCAAAATTAAGCTTAAGGGATTGAATAATTGTAAATGTCTGAAAATATTCTTTCTTTCTGAAGCTGAAATACTCATCTTAACCACCTCGTATGTCTTTGTCAGTGAGTTATTCTGAGTATCTTTGCTCTGAATCCAGATACTCATCTGTGATTTTTCACGAAATCTACTGGAGCCCTTTTTTCCAAAGTAAACATCTTAGAAGGACAGACTACGACAGCTGGCTAAAACCAGTTAAATTATATTTATGGAAAATAATTCTTCTGGTTTAGTATAGAAACAACAAGAAACCCAAACTCAAACAGAAACAAGAACTGCTGCAAAAATGCAGAAGGGAGGGTTGGGGAGGTGCCTGGCTGACACTTACCCTGGTTGATCCCTCTCGATCCCTTTCCCTGTGCCTGGTGAGATGCTGGAGTGTGGATGGCAGTGCAGGCTGGCTGCTCAAAGAGTCACCAAGGAAGTGTGGCAGGGAAGATGAGCTTTTTCCTGTGCAGGACAGGAGACCATCCCAGAGGAAGCTGCTCTTTATGGTATAAAGCGCTTGGGGCGGGCTTTGTGTTTGCTGCAGACAAGAGGAAATGGTTTGGGATTTTTGTTTTATTCCTAATGTATTTTTCCTGTTGCATCTGACAGTATCTGAAACAACTCATCTGAAATCAAGTGGGGTTTTTTTCCTCAGCTGTAAAAATCTCCGGGTATAAAAGTTTGGGCCTGAGCTGCTGACAGACACAAGCCCCAGAGGATGAGGGAGCTGAAGTTAGCCTGTGAAATTGAGTTTTTCTGTATTAGTCAGACAGGTTTGTTTAATATCTGCCTTCACACTGCTTAAATAAAATTTGTTCAGGCCAGTTTTGTGTAGTGTTGTTTTGGGGACAGGCTTGGAGCTGTGTTCTGCTTTTGGAAATAAAGCCCAGGTGAGGTTCTGATGTTGCAGATGTGCAGCAGAGCTGTGTTTCTGAGCTGTCCTTTCTTTATCACTTGCTGTTCCTGAAAGGAAAGGAAATTTCTGATGTATAAATTATTCTGATATCAATTCTCGTTGTCTAATTCCTACTTATTTTTAAAGAACTTTTCTTCATTAGGTCTAATGAGTTACCAGGAGCCTGAACTTTGTTAGGAACTTCCTTAAGAAAATGCCTTAGTTCGTATCTCTGCTCTTTAGCATTTGAAAAGGCAATTCAGACAGCGCCAGGGGGAAAAGACAAAAATACTTCAACCCCCGTTTGAATTTTGATCTTTTCCATGAGATGAGGAGAGCGACTCCTCCCTTGTTGAAGCGAGTGGTTCATCTGCCCATCAGATGTTGAATGGCCGGAGCTGTGAGTGGACTGCTGATAACGGGACGATCCTTCTGTATCAGGGATTGTTTCATTGCTTTTGGGAAGCACATCCCGAGGCCATGGATTTCACAGACGTCTGTCCGTGCCCACACAATCCATGCTGTGTGTCTCAGGGAGCGCTGCCCCACGGAATCAGAACCTTCCTGTCCCATAACGAGACCAGATGCTGTGTCCTTTTGCATTGGAGCGGGTGCTGAACATCTGGAATCCCCTGGAATCCACGCTCACATCCTGTGCTCTCCTCACAAAGGATCCCACCTTCCTCCAGGTGTCCCTGGTGGTGGCAGAGGTGGCTGCTCATGCTGAATCCCCAGACCTGTCCCCTGTGATGGGGCCCTGGCCAGTGCTCCAGCTCCCTGTGGAGGTGAGGGTGTGCAGGGAGCACCAGGCATTTGCCTTTATGATTTTAGGGCTATAGCTTTTTGTAGGCCAAATGAGGATTCTTCGTTTAAGAGGATTTATTAAGAGCCAATTTGGGAAAAAAAAATAGTTATAATCTGCTATAATCTTGTTAGGGTATGAAAGTATTTTTTTCCACAGAGAGAATCCATTTGAAGTTTTTGTGAATGAGAGAGGCTCTGTCTCCTCTCAGTGGAGGGGGATTCCTGGGCACTCTTGTTTCCCAAACAACCCCTCTCTCCTCACCTCATCCCCTGAAAGCCCCTTTCTCTGGATGAGCTTTCTTTGGAGGCCTTGACTTTTCCAGTGAGTTCCGTGGGGGCTGTGCCTGCTGTTCAGGGAGGAAAAGGGCTGAGGAGAGATTATTGCTTTCCTTGTGGTTGAGAATAAAAGCTGCAAGTTGGAGATAAATGTGCAGATCAAACGCGTGACCTGCTGCGAGCAAATTCAGGCAGAAGATGCCATTATCTTTTCTAGTCACTTTTAAGGAGTTACAGTCATTTATTGCTGTCAGTGACCTGTTCTTGACCTGGAAAGGCAGAAGTTTTCTCAAGCACTGTTTCCATTTCCAATGCAGAAAAAACCTGGCCCCCTCACACTGTCAATGGACAGCAGAAGTGCTCTCATTTAAAATCTCTCACCTTGATCAAATTTGTTCTTTTGTACTTTCAAAGAGGTTGGTGAGAGCAAACCAAAATAGATCTTTGTAATTGGATGTGAGTCACTGGTAATTAATGAATTATACAAATAAGCGAGAAGAGGGATAAAAAAAGATCAATCATGAAATTCATTCTCACATCAAGGAATATTGCTGGCAGAAAGGAATTAAAGAAAACTTGTGGTTTCTCTCAAATCAGGAGTTATTGTTGCCCAAGAGCGAAAATATTCCTTTTACCTACTTCACTCTGCAGACCTGGCTGTCAAAGCCTTCTGAGTATTTATACATAGGAGGACTCAGAATTTCCTCCTGTCCATATTCTTTCCTGCTGCACATTTATCGTGGTTGTGCCTGATGTAGTTTTGCCTCTGTCAAATCACAAATCCCATTTCCTCAGATTATTCCACAGGCAGATGAAGCCTTGTCATTTAGGAAATTCTTCTCCTAAATTGTACTCCACCCATTTTATCAAGAACTTCTCTCTCCTCCCGCCTGTTCTCATGAAGAACTTGTCCTTCTTTGCCGTGGTCCCCGTTCAGAACTTCACTCAGTGGTTGCTAATTTTCCCACTAGGTGTCATCCAAGTTATTTTGTTCTTAAATGCCGAGCATCCACTGATTCAACCCTTCAGCCATAATTTCTCATTTCAAAAGAATTGCCTGAAAGAACAAAATATTGTGTTCTTTTTAGGATATTATTTTCCGTTGTCTCCAAGATACAAATATATCCGAGGTACACAATGTGTGTATTAAGTGATCTGTCTAAATCAAATGGCTGAAAGCACATGTTTGTGTTTTATGGAACTCAGAGGGTTTTGAGCCTCTTAATGGAAATATTCATGGTCAATTTGGGTTCACACGGTCCTGGGTGGGCAAACTGGAGGCTCTGTGCCCCTCTCTGCCTTGCTCTAAAGAAAAGCTGCTCTTTTTCTAGCTCTTTATGCACAGTCACTGTCATTAAAAACACAATACAGTGCTCCAATCAGACACAACACAACACTGCATTTATGGGAATGTTTTATTTAGGATTGGGATTCGGCTTTCAGAGCAAATCTCCTGCTCTCTGTTTTCCATGCGTGCCTTTTATCTTAAATTAAATTGCATTAACTCATATTAAATTAATATTCACTCTGGAAACACCTGTGATTGGTGCTAATGGAAGTTCAGTGCTTGGACCAGACTAAAGACAGCCCCAAAGAGCCCCTCCTCTCCTGGTATAAATGGTTGGATGTGGTATCCTCAATCCCTGACTGTTTCACTGCTCTCATCCAGCTGTTTGGGCCATTTCTTGTTGAATTCCCAGTGTGACAAAGAGCTGCCCATGGATGTACCTTGTTCCAGTGCTCTGCCAGCTCTTCAGGCAAGCCTGCTAAAGGTATTTAAGCATCTTTAACAATTTATTGCATAACAGCTGTAGTGGGATTGTGAAATGCATTGAGATTATTGAGTGTTGTGGTGTCGTCCTTGTTTAAGGAGTGTGGTGACAAACAAAATCAGCCCTCAGCCCCATCAGCTAAAGCTCTGCTATTTTCTGCTTGGAGAGCTGGAAACGTAGAAGGCAGGGCATTGAATTCGTGGCCACACTGAACAGTTGCTCTTGGAGAGATCAATTAGAAATTAATTAGTGTCTGATGTAAAGGACCACTTTGGGAAAGCCCAGGTGATGAGTTTACCATGGAAACTCGATGTAGAATTTCCCTCACTGTCCATAACTGATAAAATGGTTATTTTTAGAGTGTCCTTTACAAAGCTATGACTTCATGGGTTTTGAAATAAACCAGTCAACTCTGCATATATATCCAGTGATGAATTAACTTTCCCCAGCGAGAGCAGCTCCAGTCCCATTGCTCCTGTCCCACTAAAGCTGTATTTACACACTTTTTGTGGGGCCCACCCTTGCAGATGTGCCCAGCTGTTTGCAGGAGAGTTTGCCCAGACCCCTGATCACACACAGAGAGCCTCAGAAAGTCACTGCAGACTGATCTAAGCTCATTCTGCTGAATTCCTGCTGCCCAGCAGCTGGATTGCTGGGAATGCCCAGCCCAGCTACCCCGTTCCACCCAGGGGGAGATGTCAGAGTGCAGAGCTGTTGTGGGGTTGGGAGGACAGCCCTGAGCAATCTCCAACTCTGCAGCCACACGGAGTTTGCTGCAGGATGTGAGATTACATTATTGCCAACCCCAGTTTCCAGTTCTTGCACTGCATCCTCAAAACCTTGATATTTGCATTTCGAAGCAATGTGGGATATTTAAATTTTTTCTTTTGGTTTTGATGAGCCTTTAAAGTTCACATTTTGCAAGTCCTGCTCCTGGTCCTTAAGGCTCCAGGTTGCTAATGAAAGCTGATCATGTGCCTTGGGTTCTGAAGGAAATCCTTTATATAGTGTGACCTGTGATAAAATCTCAAGAGTTGAAAATGCTGCTGTGCTAATCCTATTATTTCCTATCACTGCATGCTGATATCCAAACAGTTTGGAGAGTCAGTTTTATCAAGCTGGCAGCTGAATTAATCACATGGTCACTTATAGCAGGGTATAAATAAGCAGCAGTTCCTCTGAGGAGAATTGCACATTCATTAAGAGATGCTGCAAGCCTCTTCCTGCATTATCTGATTATCTCTTTGCCCTCATTTGGCATCTCAAGCCCAGTGTTGATGACTGCATTCAGTGAAACTTCCTACATTTAATGGAGCTGCTTGGAGGTTATTTATCATTTATTTCCTAATCAGTTTTGATAAATCTTGGTGGTTTGATGCTGTCCTGCAGTGCCACTCGTGGTGTCATTCTCTCCACACTGACAAACACAGAATCTCTGCTTCTAATGGGGAAACCAGAGCCTGGAATGAAAGGAGAGCTCCCTGTCCTCTCTCCTCAGCAGCTCTCACCATGCACAGCTCTGAAATTATTCAGTGTTTGCCTCTTCCTTGGCCGTTTCTGCACCTGAAGAGCAGTGCTCAGGGTTTATGACAACAGAAAATCTGTCAGATTCACTTTCTTTTCTTTTTTTTTCCTTTTAATAATAATACTGATTGTGTTTCCTTTTGTTAGAAGGGCAAACTAAAGATTTTGGATCTTTCATTAACCCTGTGAAAAGTTTCTTAGGTTGATTTTAAATTGCAGCTTGTCTGCTACTTTTTTTCTCTTTTTTTTTACTATATTTTAGCATTTAAGAATCTATACAACTTTCTTTGATCAGAAGTGCTGGAGATTTACATTTATTTAATGAGGTGAAGGTCAATGTTCTTGCTGGGAGACTACATTTAAAGTACTGAGTTACAGAAGGGAAATACTGAAAATTGGAAGCTTTTAAAAATGATTGCAGCATTTATCATAATTCTATAGGTATGTAGTTCATGATGAAAAGGAGAAACCTATCTAAATAAATTGAATTTCTATATAGATAGATATTTTAAAGAATGTTTGTTGTGCTTTAACCCTGAAGCACCCCATGTGAGCCATGGGGAAGAGGAAATCTAAACCAGACTGGCATTAAGTGAGTGACAAATAGAAGTATTTAAAATATTTGAAACAACAGGAAGATCATTTTAACTATCTAATTATTTCAGATTTGAGTTGTTTGATCTGATTTAGATAACTTAAACTTTATTCAAAAGCAGATTTAAGCTGGTGGATGTAAAGTTGAGGTGGATGCCCCATTGCTCAGGGCTTTCATTCAGGATATGGCAGCACTGGGTTTAATTCCTCGCTCTGGATAAAATGCAGTTATTTATGCCAAGTGGAGCAGCTCCAGCAGGGAAGATTAAAGAGAGCCCAGCAGGTCAGCAGTGCAGTGGGCAGGGGATTCACGGTGATGTGGGAGGCCAAAGTCCCTCCTCAGCCATATTCCATCTTCCCCCTCCTGATGCCTTAGGTTTTAACTTTTACATTTTTAAATCCTGTACTGCTCAGAGTGTAACTCTGAAGTTCCTTGGAGCCTGTAATTCCTGCTCTCTCGGACTGGGCAGACAGAACAAAGCCTCTCCAGGCTTTGCCTTCAAGGACAGCCAGGCTGTTTTTAGGCCCAAAATGTGTAAACCAAAGATTCTAAGGGGGGCAAGCTGAGGGGAGTTACATCGTTAAACTGGGGCTTTAATTGGAGAATGAACCCTGATATGCAAATGATCCAAACCTATAAAAGTGTGAAGAACTCGTGACCTGGGGTCCATCTTGGGGTCCAATTTTTGGAAGCAGCCTCTGGCTCCCCCAGGGTGTACCTTGAAGGCCCTTCAAATAAATACCTGTCTTTATTCCCCTACTCTTGTCTAGTCTCTGTTTCTGGGTGGCTGCAGGAGGCATCACTCCTGGGTGAGAACCAAACCCCCGGGGTGCTGCAGAGCTCTTGGAGCACTTTGTACCAACTAAATAAAGTTCAGTTTGATGAAGAGCACTTTCTCTGGCCAAAGTTATTTCATTGGAAAATTCCTGTTCTGCTTGCCAGGTTTGTCCTTCCTCCAGCTGTGTGAAAGGACTGATCCATCACCTCCTCCTCCTCCTCCTCTGCCACCGCCAGGATTTCACCTGCTGGGTCCTTGTCACTCTCTGCAAGGCAGAGCCACAGCACAGGCTCCTGACAGATCCATCTGTGGCACTCTTTGCTGTCCTGCTGGGTGGTTTCCATGCTCTCTACTTCTCAAATCAACACGTAGCACTACTGTCAAACAGCTACCCATTAAACACAGGTAGATAATTGTTACTTTTACTCCTCAAGGACCACAGCCACTCTGAATTCTGGGCGAGCCCCAGAGCAAGGGCACAGCGTGGCTGCACTCTCTGTGTCCCCTGGAGCCCCCCTGTGCTCCCCTTCTCCTGTCCCCACCTCTCCACTCGTGTAAAGGTCACTCTGCTGGAATCATTCTTCGCCCCAGCGTTCACTGCATCGATTTTCCACCTTTCTGAGACTCCCAGCTCCTGCTGCGAGCTCCCAATTTCCATAATGATGTGCTTAGCAATCGTTGCCGTGTGCAGGATTAATTTCCCACTTTGGGAAGGGCACGCTCACTTGCCAGACTGGATTCTTTGTAGTGTCAGCTCTGTTGAAATGCTGACATCCTTTTCTCCTCTGTTGTCTGGTAACTTTGATTTTTTTCCTCTTCTTGATTTATTTATTGTTTTTTAACTTTCTGAACAGAAATAAAATTTTCCCTCCTTATTATTCAAGCCAGATTTGGTTGTTTGTTTTTTTTTTTTTTTTTAAATTGCAAACAAATCATATCATTTTTCACACAAGCTGAGGCAACTTTTAGGGTGGCCCTGGATTGGGATGCCCCAAAGCCCCTGCCCCATGTGCACACTGTGCACTCACAACCTCACTGCTTTGAGGTGGGCAGGGATTAATCCCTCTGCACCGAGGTCATTTCTCTTCTCATAATTGTGTAAAGTACTTCCAAGACTTTTTTGGGGTCTTTTTAGCCCTCTTGCACTGTAACATGGTCGCAGTAGGGCCATGAGGTGATACATCAGCATTTCTGTGCCCAAAATTGCTGCAATTTGTATGGAAATTTTTATGTGGCAGTAGCTGGACAAGGAGTGATAGGGAAGAAAGAAAGAAAAATGTGACTTATATTTGCTATTTGCTTGTGTGACGATTTATGAGCCAGTCAAAGCCTAAGCCCCAATTCCACTGTCCTTCAGAGACCTCCAGCTGTTTATTTTCAGCAGAAGTTATGACCAGGTCTCCATGACATTATCATTCAACAGCAGATGCAGCTTTAAAACTGTTTGTGGTGTTTATTCATCTGGGCAGGAGTGAAGTGAATCTGTAAGGAAGGAGGAATTTCCAGAGATTTCATACAAATTGCTGGAATTAGTTCTTTCCATTTTTAGCAGCAGTAGTTTATGGACCTATCTGCTGATTTTTGTAATTAGGTCTGTTTCTGATTATAAGGCAATCTCAAATGTCCTGCACGATTTGAAAAGCCTTCCTACTTTTTAGTTCTAAGCTCCCTTTTTCCTTAAAAATATAAACAGATTAGCAAGCTTGGAGTTGCTGCTTTCTTGCGTGAGCAACAAGAATAAAGAAAACCAAGGTTTTAAAGGCCTCTACATTATAAACCAGGTTAGAGTCTCACGACTTTGGGTTTTTTCCATCACACGATGGGATTCAGTGGAAATGGAACAGTTTAAGTGAACTTAGAGAGACGTTTTGTTAAAGGATGACTTTCTGGCAATGCAGGGATGCAGATCTCTCCTACTTATTCTGGAGAGTTTTTCCTCTTACAGTTCTTGTCAGCAGAATCTCCTTTTTCTGTAGACTCAGAATTGTCAAGTGTGATTTATTTCAGAGTCTCAGCCCTATTTTTTCCTCTCTTCCTGTACTTTTCAATTGTTTGTGATCTTGGCCTTGCCCAGCTGTCGGGAGTTTGGGAATGAGTCGTGCAGTGAATGAAATAATGGTATAGGCTGAGGTCAGTCTGCTGTGACTTGCAACAATTTCTTTTTGTGAAACGGTGGTTGCTGGGTGCACAATTTATTCTTGATTGGGGGAAAGCACACAACAAACTGTAGAGTTGCAGAAAAGGAAACAAATGATAGCTATAAAAGATGACACTTGTGGCTGTTGGGAGGGAAGACTCTGCCCTGCACATAAACTAGAAGAGCTGCAGTATAAATTCAGATTTTAGCTCACGAGAGCCACTCGTTGTGGTTAAAATTGCGACCATGGGATGAAAATTTCCAGGTTTACCAATGTAATATGAAAACTTTCTCTTTCTCCTACGTTCCCTTTCCAGAGAGTGTCAAGACACTTCCTTTGCAGATCTGAACATCCTGATTTCATACTTAAGGTTAGTTGCTGTGAAAATTAAATTTCTTCTTCCTGCAGCAGTTATTCTTTGGTGTTTTCTGAGCAGAGAAGAACCACCCATATAATTATTTACTTCTCATGTCCTGAAATATTTCTGTATTTCAGGATTTGAAATTCTTCCTCTTTTCTCTCTCCCCTCAATATATTGCTGTTCATTTCAATAGCTCCTTAAATCTGATTTAGTGCCTTGAATTCTAGGTTCTGTCAGTATTATTTATCTGTAGCTCCAGGCAGATGTGTGAAGGCAGCTCCAGCTGCATGGTCCCTCTTGGTATCTTCTCTCCAGAGGTGCTGCTGTTCCCCACACAATTAATGTGACCCAAGCTGTTACACTTCCATTACAAAAGGATGCAGAGGAGCAGGCAATCATCTCCCTTCCCTCCTAAATGACTGCAGGTGGAACAGCAGAGTCTGAGCCTGTTCCTCCCCATCCCCATGGGGAGAGGGTGTCTGTTTTTTTGGGGCACATTAATACACAATGTGAGGTTGCTGCTGCAATCCTCGTTGCAGGGGATGTGCTGCAGTGGTGGGGCTGGTGATGGGCTCCTTTCCCTGCCCTGCCATGTGAAGGTGACCCAGAATTGGTTTCCATGGCAGTGGGATGTGCTCCACACTGGTCATGGCAGGGCTCGGAGCAGGCCCCAGCAGAAAACGATGCTGAGAAGCTGAGCCCATTCCTGAGCGACTTTCAGATGATTCTGAAAAGCTGGTGACATTTTCGGGTGACCATCAATCCTTTGGTAGATGAGTCAGTGGTGTGGCTCAGCCCCGGGCATGACAGATGTTTGCTCATAAGCAATTAGATGCTGTTGTGACTTCTGCTGTCCCCAGAGCTGATCTCTGCTGGTGGAGCTGCAGTGCCTGACAGGAAAGGGACTTGTCCTGCTGAGTGCTGGGCTGCCACTGCCTGTGCAATGGATTTGACTTCCACAATCGGCTCAGAAACAAAAAAAATCCTCCCATGGGTGTTGCATGTTCTTTATTTGAAAATAACATTTTTTATCTAAATGGTATTTTAAGTCAAATGGTCTCAGCCTCCACGTATTTTCTCTCTTTTTTTTTTCTTTATCTATTTTTGGCAACTCTAAGAGGTAGAAAATTCCTCACAAAAGACTGGACCTTGCCTTTGTTACAGACCATTCTTCCACTTGTAATCGTGAAAAAAAAATCAATGAGAAGCAATCAGCAAAACCAAGGCTATCAAACAATAAAACCTTGAAGTACAGAAATTATCTTGAACTGCAACAATCAAACCCTCAGCTCTTACGACCCTTCTGCTTTGCAGGGTGCCTGTGGGTGAAACCACTCGAATACTGATAATTTTTCAATGTCATCCTACAATCCTTGTTTACTCCCTGACAGAGATAAGTTATCTCACAGCTCTTTGAGGCAGAACCATAAACCAGTAATTTCTAATGCAATTTGGTTTGTGCACCCCAGGGAACACGGGAACCCCGTGGGGTTTGAGTCCTGCCCACTGTGAGCCAGGTAAAGCTGCCTGGAGTGCAGAGCTGGTGCTGCTCATCCCCTGCAGTGAGGATGAGGGAAGTTACACCCTGAGCAGGAGCAGTACAGGACTAGGAATGTTCATGGAATCATGGGATGGTTCGAGTTGGAAGAACCCTAAAGCTCACCTCATTCCACACCCTGCCTCATTCCACACCTTCCACTATCCCAGGCTGCTCCAAGCCCCATCCAACCCAGCCTGGAACATTCCCAGGGGAATCCACAACCTCTCTGGACAACCCATTCCTATCCCAGAGCCTCACCACCCCCTCAGTAAAGAATTTCTTCCCCATTATCTGGACAACCCATTCCTATCCCAGAGCCTCACCACCCTCTCAGTAAAGAATTTCTTCCCATTATCTGGACAACCCATTCCTATTCCAGAGCCTCACCACCCTCTCAGTAAAGAATTTCTTCCCCATTATCTGGACAACCTATTCCTATTCCAGAGCCTCACCACCCTCTCAGTAAAGAATTTCTCCCCATTATCCCATCTAACCCTACTCTCAGCCTAAAGCCATCCCCCCTTGCCCTATCACCCCACACCTTCATGGAGAGCCCTCTCCAGCCCCTCTGTGAGCCCCCTTTAGGCACTACAAGGGGCTCTAAGGTCTCCCCAAAGCCCCCTTTTCATGCAGAGTTAATTCTGGTTTATTTCCTAGGCTATCACTGAAGTTAGAAACAAGCAGCTGTCTGCATTCTGTGCTGCAGGTTTTGGCAGAGGTGGGAATTTAAGGAGAGCTTTTCCTACTGATTCTGACACTCTGCTATCCTTTTGGGAGTTTCATTAGACAAAAATACGTTTGTTTTGGCAGGAGGAAAAATGGCCATGAATTGAATTTGCTGTCCAGCTGGTGATTGGGTCTCAAACTCCAGTTAGGAATTCTAGAATTCCTCTGAGCTTTTTCCTTCTCTTCTTTTGCTCTGCAGCCTGGAAATGGGTGGGGGATCAAATCTAGGAGCAGGCAATTCTCCAGACAGGGTCTGAAATGGTTACAGTTCAGAAAAAGATGAGCATTTTAGGAAATAAAGTCATTTAAGAAGTGAGTTTCACTTCAGGGAAGTTTGCTGTAATGCAGACACCCCTTCTAAGTGAGTGAGCTGCATGAAAAAAGGGAGTTTTTGCTTTGCTAAGCTGAGCTCTTCTATGGGTACCTCAGTCCAGGTGTGGGGTGTGATGCTTTCAGCCTCGAGGTAATTTGAAAAAAAGTTGAGGGGGCAAAATGAAGTTGAGCTATTTTGGCACGCTGAGGCAAAAAGAAGAGACAGAAAAGTAGAATAGAAACCCAAGACCTGTGAAAATCCTGGTCTTTTGAAACTAAAGTGTAGTTAAGGACATAAGGACGATTTTAATTTAATGTCACACTAAGAAACACACTCCATAGCTTTTGTATTTTGGGGAATTATACATGAAATTATTAAGAAAATAAGACAATGTGAATACTAAAGGGTTCAGTGGCTTAAACTCCATGAAATGATGAATCTGAGAGAGACCCTGTGGCTGGTAACGCAACGTGTCACAGGCCTGCTGTGAAGGTTTAGTGTCACTCACACCGAGCAATTCCATTTCATGCAGCACTGTTTAAAATGTTCCTTTCTTCCTAATCCCAGCTCCTTTCATCACTGCAGTGCACCATGTAATAGACTAAGGGACAGTATCATGAAAGGGAGGAGTTTCAATTCCAGAAAATACTGGTGCTAAGGGTTTTTTTTTTATGCACTGAACCCCTTGGAGCAGCTCTGGCTGGAGGAGGCCACCCCAATTTGCTGCAAAAATTCTGTGACTCAGTGTAACATCTGTGAGGGGTCCTCACTGCCAAATACTCCAGAGAGAGCTTCAGTGGAAATAAATGGGACAATTACTAACTTTACAGACCAGGTGGAACTTTAATTTACTAATAGTTAATACCTCCTAGAAAGTAAAAAATAACGGGAGGAGGAAACTCTCCTTGGAAAATGTAACTTGTGCTGGAAGTGTGAGCCCCTCAGAGGTTATCCCAGGGAGAAATGTGCCAAATGGGAAGTGAGGAGGGTGTTGGGAAGGGGAAGGGACCTCGAGGATGAAGTCAAATGAGAAAGTTTATTTTGTGGAAATGTGGTGGAGGTCAGGGGAGAAAAGATCCAAGCTTCCTTTTAGGGCCAGTTTGTGGGTTTAACAGAAAAGCAATAAACTCAGTGAGTTTGTGGGGATCTAAGGAAATGCAGAGCCTGTGAGAAAGAGACTGCTCTAGGTTTGGGGGACATGGGAACAGCAAACAGGGTCCCTGGGGTTAGAGATCCAAATGCTGCAAGAATCCTGCACTAAATGAGGATCCACAGCCAGGTGTGTCCCTGCATTCCAGTCCTGCTCCTGAGTCTCTCAGCTGTGCACACAGATCAGGCTTTATTTCATGATTTCCTGGCATTTTCCCTCTGCAATATTCCTGGGAAAGTCTGAGAGAGCTGCACAAAACAAAAGCTGATTTTTGGGGGGGTTTTCAGCAAATGAGCCCAACTTTTGCTCATTTAAACTTTTACCTGTGGCACAACGTTTACCTGGTTTCTGTAGGATATAATATTAGCATATACCTCAAGATACACTAAGTAATAGTATATTATGCTTTGGTATTTTGTTAGTAATATATTTAGCATCAGTAGACAGTTTTCTTTCTTCGAGGGTGAATATTGCTCTATGTATAAATATCCTGTCTAATGTATCTGTAAGAAAAATGTACATTAACAACATATATCTATTCTTAAAATCTTCTCCTGCTAAACCACAAAAACCCCAAAACACAAAAAAACCAGCGAGGTAAAACACCACTGGACAGAGTTTGTTTCATTGTTTACATAACACCTTTTTTTTCTCTCCTTTAAAACGAAAATAATACAAATTTTTGTCACCAATGTGGCTCAAGTGTGCCACGATTTTTAATGGAGGTGTGTGTGAGCTACACAGTGAGTTCTGAATGGAAAGGAATGGAAATCTTATTCCCCATCTTGCATTGTGGATACTTATTCCTGTATGAAAACCATTTTCCTGGGAAAAATTCATACACGCACAGTTTACTGGTCTTATTTCATTGCTGGCATTATCTCAGGCAAATCATTTCACATCCTTAAAAGACCCACAGTGCATCTTCTCAATAACATAAACTCAGCTGGCTCTTTTAGGAACTCTGCCTCTTTAATTTCTGTGTTTGACAGGTGAATGACACAGCAAAAGCACCTTGGAAGAAACCGACTTTTTTTTACTTTTGCCCCAGGAATTATTTTATTGCTGATTAAAACATTCCATGGCACCATGATTAGGCCCAGCTTTTTACATTAATTGGCTTGAGTGTGGGGCCTAACTTTGTGTCTCAGTGTGGTGGCACTGAGGGAAATTAAACTTGAGAACTCAGTTGTGCACTGCACGAGTCGTTTGCTAACACAAAACGGCAGCAAAGTGAATTTTTCAGCCCTTCCTTTCCCTGAGAGCCTGGGAACAAGATTGCTTTGGACCTTCTTCAAGCACTTACATTTAACTTTTTATGTGAAAGCTGACTGTTGTCAGGAAAGGCTGCTGCATATTCCTAAGGCATCTCTATAACTGCAAACATAAAATTCAGCAGAGCAATAAAAAAATCTAGCTTCAGAGTTAAATAAGGTGAATAATTGAGTGAGAAATACAGAGCCCTTAAAACCTGCACTGCTGGCACACGCTTCTGGGTGTGTTTATCACTGAGTTTGTCACTTGCAGGGATAACAAATCCAGGGATAACAAATCCAGGGATAACAGAGGCTGCCTTGGCTTTGGAGTGGGGCCACCACAAAGGCTGCAAACTGTGCCCAGTCCCTGCAGAACCAGGGCTGTAAATCTCTGTGGGTCAGGTGAGGATGCTGGGCACAGCCTGGTACCAGTGCAGTCCCAGTTTTGAAGGGCTGTGAATCTGTGTGGGTCAGGTGAGAGGGCTGGGCACACCTTGGTTCCAGTGCAGTCCCAGGGGCACCCAGGGGTGTAAATCTGAGTGGGTCAGGTGAGGATGGAGGGCACAGCCTGGTACCAGTGCAGTCCCAGTTTTCCAGGGCTATAAATCTGTCTGGTTCAGGTGAGAGGGCTGGGCACACCTTGGTACCAGTACAGTCCCAGGGATCTGTGTGGGTCAGGTGAGGATGGTGGGCACAGTTTGGTACCAGTGCAGTCTCAGTTTTCCAAGGCTGTAAATCTGTCTGGTTCAGGTGAGGATGGAGGGCACAGTCTGGTACCAGTGCAGTCCCAGGGATCTGTGTGGGTCAGGTGAGGATGCTGGGCACAGCCTGGTACCAGTGCAGTCCCAGTTTTGAAGGGCTGTAAATCTGTGTGGGTCAGGTGAGAGGGCTGGGCACACCTTGGTACCAGTGCAGTCCCAGGGGCACCCAGGGGTGTAAATCTGAGTGGGTCAGGTGAGGATGGAGGGCACAGCCTGGTACCAGTGCAGTCCCAGTTTTCCAGGGCTATAAATCTGTCTGGTTCAGGTGAGAGGGCTGGGCACACCTTGGTACCAGTACAGTCCCAGGGATCTGTGTGGGTCAGGTGAGGATGGTGGGCACAGTTTGGTACCAGTGCAGTCTCAGTTTTCCAAGGCTGTAAATCTGTCTGGTTCAGGTGAGGATGGAGGGCACAGTCTGGTACCAGTGCAGTCCCAGGGATCTGTGTGGGTCAGGTGAGGATGCTGGGCACAGCCTGGTACCAGTGCAGTCCCAATTTTCCAGGGCTGTAAATCCGTGTGGGTCAGGTGAGGATGGAGGGCACACCTTGGTACCAGTGCAGTCCCAGGGATCTGTGTGGGTCAGGTGAGGATGCTGGGCACACCTTGGTACCAGTGCAGTTGAAGTTTTCCAGGGCTGTAAATCTGTGTGGGTCAGGTGAGGATGGAGGGCACACCTTGGTACCAGTGCAGTCCCAGGGGCACTCCCAGGGCTGGGCTTTGCAGTCCAGGTAAGGCAGGGCTGTGCTGGGCCGAGGGGCTGGTGCTCTTCCCTTGGGTCATTCCTTGCTCCTGGCCAGTCCAGGCGTGGCTGAGCTGGACAAATGTCCTTCATTCCTCCTTCCAGCTGCCCTGGAGCTCAGCAGGAGATCACCAGGGCGTTGGACAGGGAGCGTGGGCTCTGAGCCTGCTCCATGGGCTGCCTGTGCAGCAGTTCACAGGCTGTCAGCTCCTGCTGGAGGGTGTCCAGCACTTCAAACAGCTGGGCTTTGCCTTGGGAAAGAAAATTGCAAACATCAGCATTTGAAAAAAGTAAGGAAGTTGCAGTTTCACAATTGTAACAAGCTCTTTTCTTCATAGGTGCCATTGCAAGTGGTTATCATAAAATGTCTAAATGAATGAATTCCTGCCCATAAAAAACGTGAGCAAATCTGGGTTGAGCTGTCTTCTCTGTCAGTTCTCTTGCTTCATTCCCTGCCCACTGAGGTCTCACACACTTGTGTGAACAAAGATTTTTGTATCACAACTGCCAATCCATCCGTTTCGACTGGCCAGAGAAAGACGTTTGGTTACAAGGACTTAGGAAAGCTGCTTAACTCACATCAAATGCACAGCCAGACAGTGGGAAGCAGAGAGGGTGAGCTGTTTATGGCAGTGGTGATGCAGAATGGACACAGCCACACCTGCTGGAGTTTTAGGGAGCTGAGCTGTGCTGCTGTTCCAAAGGGAGGAACTTTGAGCAGCATCCCTTGGAGTCCTGTGCAGGATAATTGGCTGTACCTTCTGGACACTGTGCTGTGGATACAAACAGCCTCCTCCTCTGTTCTCCCAGGAGAACATCAAACCTATGGCTCAGCTGTGGTTTCTCTCTGTACTGGTGTCCTGGAGCCTACAAAGGTCTGTCTTTGCCCTCTTTTCTCTGCTCCCTCTGCAGCTGAAGAGCACAGCTTGGCTCTGGGCTGCCTGTGCCCTGGATTGCTGGGCACAAGGAAAAACAGGCTTTGCAACTGCAAACCCCAGAAGGGTTCAGTGCTATTCTCCCTAAATCCCTGTAAATAATATCCTCCAAAACCGAGCCCCCGGGCCACATCTGGTCTTTTCTAATCTTGTCTTTGACTACTGCCTGCCTATTAAAAGCACCTCCAAGCCATGTTCCTGGGACAGGATGTTCATTTCTTGGAGGTAAGTACAAATGTTCTGCTAATAGGAACAAAGTAATCAAACCAAAGCCCTGGGGCTGTGATCCCTGCACGGCTCCTGCAGCTCCAGACCCCTGCCAAGGGACAGGAGTTTGCAGGTTTAATTTTCACACAAGGAACATGAAATGCTGTTATCAGAGGAGTGCAGGTTTGATCTGGTTTCTGTACAGAACTGTTCTGATGTGTAAATCTTGGGTTGCAGCACAGGAACACAACACACTGGGGTAGCAAACCTGAGAAATTGCTGCGTTACACACTTGGTCATTTTTCCACTTTCTTGTATCAATGAAGCCCTACCAACATTTGTAGGATACTGAATTACCCCCCAAAGGCCAAATTTTAATTAAAATTTGGTTTAAAAAGCACCCTGGATGTGGTTTTGATGCGTCACAGACTAGAAAGCATCACTTTCCACAGGTAATCTTCTTGCAAAATACTTCCTTCTCCCTAGCCTGTATCCCAGTATTTGAAATATCCTTTTCCTACCCATCTGTGTATTATCCAGTGTTTTCCCCAAAAGGACACTTTTCATGCTTCTTGCTCTTTGTATGTGATTTCTTTTCTTACCAGGCTGGGGGTCACGGCAGGATTCCAAAGTGCTCAGCAGGATTTTCCCCAGGGCTCGCTTAGATATGTTCTTTAAAAAGCAAAACAACATCATGGCACAAATATGTCCTTCACCAGTTTACAGACATGCAACAGAACCTATGTGCAGGGTATTTACATTTGAAAAACGAAACCAAAATGCCACTGGATCCTGATTAACACAGGACTTGATATTTGCTTTATTTTCAAGCATTTTATCCTAGAGCCTGCTCAAACAGCAGTTTGTAGCGGGCTGTAATTCCTTAATATGGCTGTAGAAAGGGAAATAACAATTATTCAGTGCAAAATACAGAATTTTCCAGAGTGTATGCCTAAACAGCTGTAGGTGGCAAGGAGGGCAAGCAGAGCAAAAGCTTTTTGAGTCCTCTGCCAGGTCTGTGGGGAAGGTGAACTGGACCTGGGGCTGTTATTTCAGAAAGGGTTTTCTCAGACCCAGCTGAAGAACAGTGCAAATGTCCTGTGGCAGGGCCACTGCTGGATCTGGAGATGTAATAAACATCAGCCAAAGTGAGAGCTCTGTAAAAACCACTCAGGACTCGGATGGGCTCTCTCAGTGGTGGTTTTACATAAGAAATCTGGTGGGACATCACATAATGTGCCTGGAAAAGCCAACTCTCCTAATTTGCTGTCAAGACACTCGTGTGTGTGTGTGCTTCTGGGAGATGGCCTTGCAATCAGTTTAATTAGCACTCAGAGAGCCCGTGTCTGCAGGGACAGGTTGTTCTTGCCAGGATTTCAAGAAGTGGAGATGGAAGGAAGCAGCTCTGGGAGGAAAATGCTGTTACCTCCAGGCAGAGCTGGCCTTGCTCCCTGACTCTGGACCTCCTCCACCCACTTGGCTGCACTGGGGCAGAGTGGGAACCAGTTTGAGGGTTTCACGTGGCCTCAGCAGCACAGTGTGAGGTTTTATAAGTCCTGACAGGGTTTGTATGTGCCTTTGGACAGTCACTGCTTGGTGGGAGGCTCTGCTGCAAGTGAGGTGCCTGGGATATTTCAGACACGAAGGTGAAGACCCCGGGGAAGTGACACCTGAACCCACAGGTTCTGATGGGTAAGGCTTCTTTTGTTTTAGGTTTATCCCATCAGGGATTTAGGGGATTCTTACTAAACTCTCCTGGGAGTTTTATCCCTTTAATACTCACTCAGAGTTACATTAGGGTGCAGTTAAACAAAGCTCCTGTTCTAGAAGGAAAAATACATATTCTGGGATCTTCCTGATTACTCACTTCTTTGTTTTCCTCATTTTCCCTAAATGTTGGTTTAGAGGGTGATGAGCTTGAAGATTAAACTCCAAGGAGATCTCTTGGCTTTTAGAAAGCCAGTCAAAGGGGTCTAAAAGCTTTCTGCAATCCGAGGCAGCTGCCAGGGCAGACACATGTAAAAGTCTGTCCTGCTGTAAAGGATTTTGTACTTAACAGAAGCAATGAATATAATTTTTGGTTTGGAAAGGACACTACAAACCCCAGTTTTCAGTCCCAGGACTGCTTTCTCACCATACCAAGTCTCGGAGTTGTTGGAGGAGCTGCAGAACATCCATGAGCTTCTCCTCCACCAGGGACAGCCGAACCCTCTCCGTCTCCAGCATCTGCAGCTCCATCTTCAGCAGCTCTGTCTCCTCCACCTTCTGCTGCAGCTCCCCCAGCAAGGGCCCTTTCATCTGCACAAAATACAGCAAATTAAAGGCACTGGAGCTTTCTCCTTCTTGCCCAAAAATTGCAAAGCTGAGTTTTCCCCCTTTTGTGGTAAATGGGGCTCACTCCAGAAGATTCTCCTGAAGGGAAGTACATTTCTTTAATGTGCTACATAAAGTGAAATATGTTGTTAGGAAGTCAGTGCTTTGCTCTTGTGCACAAGGGGAGTTCATTCATCACTGGGTGCAGGCAGGTCATTCAGGGATTTTAAACATTAAATTTATAATTTTATTATTTTTTATTTAAATACTAGCATTGTTGTTTCAGCTTTCTCCCCTTTTGCATTCCCGTTGTCCTCTATAAAGCATAAATTATTTGTGTGCCCTCACCACAATCATCTCGTTGTCTTGCAACTCCTCCATAGCAATCATCATTCAGTGAGGCAAGAAGATGTGTCTGTCCCTGGAGAATTGGGAACCAGGTGAGGAACACCAAGAGGAACATCCTCTCCACTGTTTCTCCTTGCTTTTCTCCAGATACTGGGATGAACATCTCATCTGACCCTGTATGGCAGTTCATAAACTAATTGCCTTTTTAATTAAGCTGGCAGCTTGCATGCAAGCTTGTATAGAAAATAATTGGCATTTCTTTGCAACACTACACTCGGCAGCATAACGCTTTATTTTTAGACTTCACTCCTGCTCTCCCCATCTATTATCCCCAGGTCACCACCCTGTCTTCAGGAGAAGCTATTTTTAAGTGTCTGGTTGTTGGAAAGTAGAACTTTCTAGACATGACAAATCTCAGAACTCTGTCACGCCCTGGTTTTACAAGCCTCAGACTGAAGCAATTATCAATCAGCATTTGAGAGTGCTGCCCTTCACCTGCCTGCTGAGCCCACTGCTTGTCAGCCCTGTTGTTATTTGTCTGATTTTCCACTCTGAGCAGGTACAAACAGAAGCATCTAGAGCAATGTACAAGGCACTTCTGTCAGGTTCAGAGAAAGTGTTCATTCATTAAGCCAATATATTTATTTGCAAGGTGCTTGAGAGAGAGCATTTCTCAGTCCTCCTATTTGGCTTTCTGTTGATTACAAGAAGAGTCACCTTTTTGACAGGAATTTCTTGTAACTTGTCTGTTTTGTAGCAGCAAACTCCTCCTCTGTAACTGCTGGCTAATATAAAAGGGCTTAAGAATAAATTTCCTAACAGGCTCAAAATGATTCATCCTACTGATATTTAATTCCTGTCACAGTGAGTTGGCACCACGTCTTCCTCACCTCCCTGCCTGCCTCTAAATCAAGAGCAGCAGATTCCATTTTCCTTCTGGAATTTTGTATTAAGCTGTTGATAATGGTGCTTTTCCAGACAAGCTGCACAGAACTAATATCCATCAGCAGAGATGAAAAAGAGGGCAGTATGATGCTGCAGAAGAAGATGAGCACCTCAGAATGGGAAAAAAGGAGAAGAAAACTGGCACTGCCTGCAGGTAGTTTTTTTTTTTCTGTGGACTGATGTTAAGCAGTAGAGAAGGAAGCTTTGTGTTTCTCTAAAGAATATTGCAGGGTAAAATTGTCATTGAATGCTGCAAAATGTGTAAGGCAGAAATAGGATTTTATTCTGGTTTGGTTTTTTTTTTCCTTAACAAGTAAACTATTTAATTTAATTTAGTCAAGGGAGAAAATGATATGAAATACTCTTAAAACACAAAGGATGGCAACACGCAAAGAAGTTGAATACTTTACCCTTACTTTAAATATTTTATCATATCATATAATCCTTCCAGAACTACTGAAAGCTTTTTTTAAAGATGAGGTATAAAATACTGAACAAGGAGAAAGCAGGCCAGGGCAATGCATGTGGTGCACTATTTTTGTTTCACAGAAAGATTGCTGGCACTTCAATCTGTGCCCATCAGTGGCTGAAGTCGGCAGTATTTAAATGGTGAGATCCCACAGGGCTGCTGGGATACAGCACTGGGGCTTTAAATAATGTGGTTACAACCTCTGCTCAAGGGGAGCTGGACATGCTGCTAACCTGAGAACTAATTTTAGTCATATTTTATGATACTATTGATATATTATATTTATGATATAAATATATTGGTCAAAGCCCAAGAAAAAAGACAGAGTAAATGGGATAATTTACCCCCAAACAGGGAGTCTCAGTCAGCTGGAGGGATTTATTGAAAAGTTACTGTGCTCCCAGAGGTGTTGGATGCCTTAGGATATGGGGAGTATTTCATCCACAGCTGAGGAACCTCAGTAAATCAAGGACAGTGTTTGAAGGACCTGGGGTACATCTCACCCTCCAAAGGCAGTTCTGGGTAGGAACCAGAGTAGAAATGCAGATGTTAAAGGAAAGCACGAGGTGTCTGAGCTGACAAACTGCAGCACCATGAGAAACATCAGCAACAGAGAGCAGAACAGTCAGGAGAAAATATAAATACATAGAGATGCAGCTCCCTAAAGCTGCATCAATAACTCTTTCACACTCTGCTTGGGACTTGTTACCTCTTCCATGTTTGTTTCCAGTTTTTTCCCTGGCTGCCCCTTGAGCTCCAGCTGCTCCATCAGGGGGGAGCTTCTCCCCATGGGCTCCGCAGGGGCCATCCCAGAGCCATCAGTGGTGGTGGTCTCCAGGTAAGAGAGCAGCTTTCTCCACGTCTTTTCATCACATCTACACGGATCATTAAAAGGAAAAGGTTAGTGAAACCTCCTGGTGAAGGTCTGTGTTTGCAAGAGCCACTTTTCCTGTGGAATTCTTGGCAGCACAGATCACAAAGGAGTGTCTCAGCTCACACTAATATCCGGCAGGCTGCTCCCCACGTGCCACAAAGGATGGGCAAAAGGCTTCTGACTGCAGCCACAGCACCTTCAGGTCATGAAATTACCTTTGCAAAGGGTAATTAATTAATGAATTAAACTTACCCACTGCCACAGCAAGGGAGCTTGGCCAGGATCTTCTTCACGTGGTCCAGCTGGGGAGCGCGGTCACCTGCCCACTTCTCCTCCTCCTCATCAGAGGCAGCCTGACCCTCCACGGAGCGGAAGAGCTGATCCTCTGCTGGGAAACAGGGACCCTTCAGCAGCACCCCAACAACCCCCAGTTACACCCTGAGCCAGAAAGAAATGAGAGCTGAAACCCCCAGTGAAACACCAGGCAGGGTCCCCCAGCACCCCTGGGAAGGGGCTGAGGCAGCTGCAGCAAAGATCTTTATTTCAAGAGTCTGGAATGTTTCAGGGCTCTCTTGTGGGTAACCTGGAGCTGTTTCACCTCAATTCTCTTCCTTCCTTGAGGTGCTCTCAGGTAAGGAGAAGTGTGAAGGATCAGTAGCTGTGGGGGGCAATTACTGTTCAAGTACACAATTTTTTAACTTGTTCATCTCCCTGAGTTAGTTTTTCTGCCTCACTAATCCTATTTTCCTTGATGGAACGTTTTTCCCGTTTTAAAGTCTATAACCCCACAATTTATCTGTGTGAAAAGTTTTGCTAGAAAAAGCTGTTTGTACTTGAAGTACGGGTAGTGTAATTTTATGTGGAAACTCTCTTTGAGCTGGCAAAGTGTGTGATTTGATAAAAACATTTGTAAAAGCCGGTTTAGTTTCTAAGTCTAACCAGATGAAGAACATGCTAGAGTGCTAATTGTATTTACATGTCACTGTTTTTAACATTCCCAAGCAGCTGCTTGCCAGCTCCATTCAACACACACCTAAAATCCAATTCTTTGCCACTACAAACAGCTCTCCAGTCTGCAGTAAAAGTCCCTGGTAATTCAGAGTTATTGTCAGATAAGTGTTTTTGTAGTCTTTGAACCAAAAAAATAAATCACTGCAGGGAAGCCAAAGTGTGCAGGGTTATGGCAGTTGTTTGTGCTACATTTGCTAAAGAGTTTGGGCCTGGCCAGAGTCACTGGAGCAGCCAGGATGTTGCCAAGGAGCGTGGCTGTACAGAATATTAACTGCAAACTGTTTCCTTGGAAATTATTTTCGCTGAGGTTCTGCGTTTTTATTTACAAAAGAAATGAAATCTTTCTACTTTTTTAAGCCAGGAAAAAAGTTTTGGTGGGGTGACTCATGTGGAAAAAAGCAGTTTTAAATCATAGCTCTAAGTGATAAGTTCAGTCTTTTATTAAACATGAAATTACATGAGGAGAGAGGAGTGGAAATCTGGGATTTAAGGTTTTACGTAGGTCTAGGATTTCAAGACTCCCTAGGATTGGTTTGTGGTGTGGTGGTTTAATGCCCCTGTGAGTTTTGCTGCTGCTGACCCTACAGATGAGCGAGGCAAGGCAGCGTTTGGGGGCTGGGTTTGGGGTTGGGTACCGTGGTCGGCGATGCTGCGTGTGCCCCCTGGCACGGCTGCTCCCTCCTGCTGCTCCTTGGGGCTGCTCTGCTGGGCAAGCTGGCATCTCTCCATGTCCAACCTGGGAAAGAGGCCAAAGTGAAGCTGAGTTGCAGGAAATTTGGAAAATCGAGATGTGCCCAGCACGGCACACGAACAGCTTTGGTGGGATGCAGCTGCTGGTGATGCCTTAGGTTTTAACTTTTACATTTTTAAATTCTGTACTGCTCAGAGTGTAACTCTGAAGTTCCTTGGAGCCTGTAATTCCTGCTCTCTCGTACTGGGCAGACATAACAAAGCCTCTCCAGGCTTTGCCTTCAAGGACAGCCAGGCTGTTTTTAGGCCCAAAATGTGTAAACCAAAGATTCTAAGGGGGGCAAGCTGAGGGGCGTTACATCGTTAAACTGGGGCTTTAATTGGAGAATGAACCCTGATATGCAAATGATCCAAACCTATAAAAGTGTGAAGAACTCGTGACCTGGGGTCCATCTTGGGGTCCAATTTTTGGAAGCAGCCTCTGGCTCCCCCAGGGGGTACCCTGAAGGCCCTTCAAATAAATACCTGTCTTTATTCCCTTACTCTTGTCTAGTCTCTGTTTCCAGGTGGCTGCAGGAGGCATCACTGGGACTTGCAGAAGAACGAAGCCATGGACCCCAAGGGCCATCGACCCCTGAGGTGGCTTCCCCAGCAACCAAAGGAAGGTGGATTTCAGCTGTTCTCTGGATAGGAAGAGATGAACAATATCTATAACTTTCAGGTCAGGTCAAAGAGCTCTAGAAAATACATATGGAATAGTCTGCTCTGGCCACAGGAACCTGCACCTCGTCCCCTGGGCTCAGAAATGTCAGGGAGTTTGAAACAGGTCTTGTGAGTACTGGGATGAAGCAGAGTCAGAGCCTGAGCAGTCAAAAAGGATGATCCAGAAATGGTGACACACCTGGAAACCAGGGACTTGCAGGTGAGAAGCGTCAGAATGGGTGTCAGCATTGCCTCATTTGGAATGGTCTCTGAGGTCAGTGAGAGGATATCACACTTCTGTGTTTTAAAGGAATGGCTTCCAAGGGATGGGACACAGAACAAATAATGTAACTGAGGAATAGGAGTCCTCAAAGGCACCAACGAAACAGATTTTGAAAACAGTAATTTAATTGTGAAGGACAATGATTGTTCTGACTGAGGAATCTGTAATTACCCAAATGGACAGCACTGGGGAAGTGCCCTCTGAGAAATGGAGTCATGTGCTAGAGGAAAAACTCACAATATATTTACGTATAGTTGAGTTGAAAATGTTCTACCCAAGCATGTAAGACAGCACAAACCACTGAGTGTGTTGGAAACTCTCACTGTGGACAAAGCAAAATCTAACAAATCTAATAACATAGATTTATTTTCTAATAATTCAATAAAATACTCATCATGGTGAGAAGAATGGAAAGTGAAATGACAGGCATGATCAGTCCATTGGAGCTGCTAACATCTTCTGACTGGAATATTTGTTTTGATTCAGTTTGGCTCCTACCTAGGGATGTACTAAGAGGCAGTATTGCTATTTTAGAGGAAATACAATAGAATGACTCAATATAGTTGACAGGGAAAATTAATTCTGTGACTCCTGCTTACATGTAAAATAGTAAATAATGTGTATGGAATTGAAAGGTGTCACATGATACTGAACTTATTTTAAGAATCTTGGTTTTTTTCACATGACATACATAATATGCAAACTGCATATTGCATAATATGCAATAAATAAAATGTTACTGAAATAAGAACTATAAAGAATTTTAAAAGTTAGACTCCTACAGTAAGAAACTCATAGGAGCTGTTGTGTTGTTCACAAAGAATCCACATGAAGAAGAAAACAAACACATCCAAGACTTTTATAGTAAATTAAGTTCCCTCCAAATTCTTCCGTAGATTAGTTTTGGTCTGGTGAATATTGAATATTTCCTTTATTGAACACATTAATTACCAAAAACTGAGAGCTAAACCACTGAGCAGATGGGTCCTGCTGCCACCAGTTGTACAACGTGACCTTGCTGTCCAAACCCTGTCAGTGCTTCCTGCCTGGAAATCCAGCTGCAGCTGGAAGGGGACTTTGGCTGCAGGGACAGAGCAGCTGAGGCCACGCTGGACACCAGAATTGCAGAGCCTTTGTTTAACACAGCTGCTCCCAGCTCCTGAGGAGCCACACCAAATGGTAGTTCCCTTGTTGCCCGTGAAAATCTAAGGAGTAAACAAGATCATGAATTTTATAACAACAGAAGTTGCTATTTGAAAACATCTGTAGGGAAGAAGCTGAGCTAAACCTTGCTGAGAAGCCAGCACTTACTTTACCCCCTTGAGTAAGGCTGGCTGCATTAAAAACTAATGACTTATTTCATGTGCAATTTGTGGTGTTATTTAGCTTAGCAACAACTGGATTTCCTGTAAAGTCAAGGGAAATAGCAATCCCCAGAAAGGAGCCTGGACAGTCAGCAGTGCTGGAAAAAATAATTACAGAGTAGTGCACAAATAAAATGCACTGTAAAGCCTGGATATTTGGGGTGGGGGCTCTGGGAAGCATCACAGAGCTGCAGAGTTGGGGACAGATACTGGGGGATGTTCCTTTCACAAGGATACTGCATTTTACTTCCCTGCAATGTGCTGAATTTCTGGTACTCAGTAGGAATCCTTTCCAATTTCTTGAGCACTGTAGCTGGTGTCTGAGCAGATTGTTTTTTGGTTTGAGCTGCAGTATAATTCAGATTGTTTGGGTTTCAGAGAGTTAGTTCACATAACACAGAGATGCTGACATTTCAGTGAATATTTATTGCAGCAGTGGAGTTGGTTAAGATTTTATCCTATAAAACATGGAGAGGATTCAAGTATCATGAAAATCTTTCCCAGCAGATGTGGGTGAAGGAGATCCTCACTGATTCTCAAACACAGGTTTAATTCTTTCCTCATTGGTATTCACACAGCATCAAACGGGTCTCCATAAATGAGAAGAAGAGTGAATAAACAGCACATTTGTTTGGGGCAAAGATCAGAGGGGGAAGCGGCGCTGGAGGTGCCTGGGAAGGTTTGTGTAGGGTGAGCGTGGCAAGGCTTCCATGGAGACAGGGAAACAGCCCCCATTCATCCCAGAGCCTTTGTCCCCAGCACAATGAGCAGCCCCAGAGCAGGGACACTGGAGAGGGGAGAGTTTGCAAAGTACTGGACCTTAAAGTAATGCCCATGACTAATTGGCTTTTAATTGGCTCTGCTGTATTGTTATGGAAACATGGAGCTGCAGGAAAAACCCACCTGCTTCTGGTGTGCGGCAAAGCTGGGACTTAAATAATTCCTGACTGATCAGAAAATAACTCGGAGGAATTATTAACTTCGCATTCACAGGCCTTTAACTCGTCTCTTTTAGAAACTTACTCGGAGCAGATCAAACAGCTTTGTACATACATTGCCCTGAGTGCAGTTATACTCAGAGCTACATTTTATTTTCTAAGTGTATGACTTGTGGTTTTTAACCAAAATGAGGTGTGATCTTTATTTTTGTACTATTTTTACCTAAACTGTCAGAGTTCAGGGAACTCAGAACGGTTTCAGATTTGGCTTATCCCCTGCAGGAATTAGAGATTTTAGGTGTGTACATTTTTGAATTATTTATGACACTTCATTTACTGCTGAGATTAAGTGTGTTTTCACACTGGAGCTGAGTGTCTGTGTGGGTTTTCTGAATACATCTGTCTCTGGCTGGAGCTGTGAGCTCCTCTCCAACAGAAATCTTATGAATGAACATTCTGTGATCAATCCAGATGCTTAATTTCAGCTTTTAAATAGCTTCATCTGCCAGGCATTAAAGATAAATGTTTAAAAGCGTGACTTTTTAGTGGCTATAATAAAGATCACTAAATAGCCTGGCTTTATATGGGTAGTTATAAAGTATAGTTATAACTACAACTATAATGGTTACAGTTCTGGGAGGTTTTGTGTTATTGGCTGCTGATTTTCATTTTCTTGCCAAAATCACCATCTTCTAGGAAAAAATCCTTTTAAGTGATGCCCATGTGTTTTCTTGCATGCCTTCCATCTCCCTGCCTGTTGGATACAAGCAGGCAAACCCTGGGCTGGTGCTGTCCCACACAGCAGAATTGTGCCTTGCTGTCCTTCCTGGGGTGACCTCAAGCCCTTTGGAGACAGCACAAACAGGGTGCTCGACCCCCAAAGTGCTGAGCAGCAGAGCTGTCCCTGTGTCACAACAACACTGAGAGGGCTGAGGGGCTTTGGTCAGTATTGTCCTGACCCTCTGACTGCCTGCTGGTTAAATAACACCACATCCCTGCCAATCCTCCCAGCCCAGAGAGCAAACACCCCTTTGGAAGACCTGGCGATGCTTAAATGAGAATAAATTCTCACTCAGCTCCATGCTCATGCCAAGAAAGGTTGAGCTGGGTGCTCCTTGATGTCCCTTTTGCCCTGGTATTCTGTGATTTCCAGTCATGGGGACAGTCCTGCTGATGAAAAACCTCTCTGTGGACATTTTTTGAGATCTGCTTTTGGTGCAGTCCATAAGGAATGGCAGCAGAGGCGTGTGGAAGCAAACACAGCCACATCTCCCCACGCCCATGCCAGAATTGCCTGGACACATTCTGTTTGTCCTTCCTGCTTTTCAAACTCAGATTTTTAAAGAATCCTGTCTCTGCTGGCGTCCTGGCTTGGATTTTACAGAAAGACACTCAAAAGCCTTCAATGAAAAGCTAATAACTAAAATACTGTGGCGTTCTGAGCGCTGACAGCTCAAACCAAGGCACTTGCCATAAAGCACAGGAGCCAGAGAAAGCAGAGCTGTGCTCCTGGGGATCATTTCCTCTGCCACTGCTTGTGTAACAGCGCTCACCCCTCGTGTGCTCCTTCACGTAGCCGTGTGCTGTTTAATCCCCAGGAATCCTTCCCTTATCTCCCGTGTGCTGCGGTGTTATGGCAGTGAAAATCAAATGTCCAGGGAGCCTTTTAATGTCTCCCAGTCAGAGAAGTGTTCTTCCTGACAGAGTCAGGGGGTGCTTAACAGCTGGGTGAGGATCCTACTGAATTCCGCTCTGAAAGCTTAAAAATGTGCCAAAGCTCTGTTTGATGTCTGTGAAACTGCAGCTGTCCCTGAGCGTGGTACAGGCCCTGAGAGCTCCTCTTTACTGGCACGTAAATTCCTTCAGGATTTATTTCAGCTGTCCCTGAGCGTGGTACCGGCCCTGAGAGCTCCTCTTTACTGGCACGTAAATTCCTTCAGGATTTATTTCAGCTGTCCCTGAGCGTGGTACCGGCCCTGAGAGCTCCTCTTTACTGGCACGTAAATTCCTTCAGGATTTATTTCAGCACCTCGCAGATTTAGAGCCTCGTGCATCTGGAGTGACAGAAGAGAAAGGATGGCTCATTTAACAGCACACAGTGTGCCTTCAGCTGGCTGTCAGCTGTTTCTGACAGGGTCTTCCCAAGCTTTTGGGGAAAATCCGACAGGAATGAGTGAGGGAAGGGGCTGCAGGCACCAGATTTGCGTCCAGGTTGGGTATTTCTTAAAGGGCTTCTTGGTGCCTGCAGAATCCCAGTGCTCCCACAGGAGAGCTGTGCTGGGGATGTCACAGGAGGAACACGAGGAACTGGGACACCCGAGCTGAGGTGTCCGAGCCAGCAGCTGCCTGCTGGGGACGTGGGGAAGGCGCAGCTTCCACTCCTCAGATCCTGTATCAGGAAACAACAACAATTACCTCACCCCGTTGTGTTGGCTGGTTTGTAAAAACATCCTCAGAGCTTCAGAGAGCGCTGTTCTCTACCACAGACCCTGTGATTCTGCATGTTCCTTCAACCCAAGCTCCATGCCTGCTATTTTGATGCCTTTTGAAATAGTTTTAAGCTTCCTGACAGCAGCCTGTCCTTTGCCTCGTTGAAGTATCGTTCTGGTAGGTGACTGTGAAAAGTAACTCCCAAATTCATTCGCAGAATTTCTCAGAATATTCTGAGTGGACAGGAACTTATGATCAAGGATCAATCTTAAGTGAATGACCCATAGCTGGATGAAACCCAGAACCTTGGCATTATTAACACCATGCTCTGACCAACCGAGCCAATCTCAGGGCCCATTATTTTCCTTCACAAATAATTGTAAGTTACTTGCCAGCTCCTAGAGACCAGAAAACGCTGCCTAGTGATTCTGCATTCATTAGGATCCTACCTGTGTTTTGACAGCAGCCATAGCAACTTCTATTTCGTCTTTTGTGGTGATATGGTTGATTAAGAAATGTGATTTGGAGGTCAAAGAGCCAGTGACAGGAGTGGGATGTGACCATATGTAGCTGCTCCTGGTTTCTACCTCTGTGTTCAGCACTCTGCTCATCTCCCTTCTCCAGGGCTGGACCTCTGCTTGTCTCAGCAGCACCTCCCATTTCTTTGATGATCCCCAGTCCAAGCAGGTTTGTGTTGTATTCATCACCAAATTCACTGAAATGTACCTAAGTTTAAATTTACACAGACTCTTTCCTACTGCAGCAGAACACTCAAAGCAGGTGCATAATTTTAGCCAATTATGGCATCTCACTGACATAACCCCAGTTTAATTAGAGTTTGGCTTCATTGCCTTGGTTGCAATCCTTACAGAAATAAGGTTACACTCCTTAAATGTTTTGCTAAGTAAAGATTTCAGTATTACCTTTTCAAAGAGTTCACTCTGTCCAAGCTCAGGTTCTGGGTTATACAAGTTCATTCACAGCTTTACTCAAGCTTTTGCTTTATAGGCCATTTTTCAGTTTCTGCAATATGTTTATTCTGTATTCATTCCCATGATGATTTAATAGCATAAAATCATGATTTGTGTGGGCCTCAGGCAAACTTTAGTGCTCCTCTTGGAAGTTCTCCCCTCTCTTCTATCAGGCAGAATCCCCTGGACTCTACAGGGTGGCCATGAGCAACATCACTGAATATTTGCAGAAGGTCAAAATGAATTAATACAGATTTTTAATGGAGGAAAAAATGGGTATGAGTAACACGTTTCTGTCTCTGAAAAAAGAGATGCCATAAATAGAGGTTACTGTGTGAATGTAACTCCAGGTTTAGGGATGATTTCCAGGAGACCAAACACAGTATTTCAAGGCACTCTAAGCTAAAATGGTTAAACAACTTGACTGTGGGAATAAGCACATTTAATATATTAATTACATTTAAGAACTGCAGATTGGGCACAGAGCAGGACAGCAAAGAGGGAGTGAAAATGAAATCCTGGCCATATTAGCATTAGCTGGACAGTGTGGCCAATATTAATGAAATATTGCTCAGATCTTGATGGTTTCTCATTTTTCGAAATGTTGTTGTGTTGGAAATGATATAACTTTTCTAATTGTTAAAATTATAATAAGCATTATATTCATTATAAGCAGTGTGTTAGTCTTAAATCACTTTTAGTCAGCATTCAGCAAAGTCTGTCATAAGCAGCAAGTGTGGGAATGCAGCTTGGGAAAATCCCTGCAACTTGAAGTTTTGCTGTGCTAACCTTGGTGTGCTTCAGTGAACAAGGCCTGGGAGGGAGAGAGATGTATTGCTGAAATTGGATACAAAAAGTGCAGAACTTCTGGACCACAAGGACATTTTGCAGAGAGCAGAAGATAAAGGAACTAACAAAGACTTGGGATGGGTGAGTTGGAAAGACCCTAGCTGGGAAAAAGATAATAAAAGGATCCAAGAGCACAGAGTAATTAGCAGAAGAATAAAATATCAATAAAATAAACCTATAAGGAGTAGAGGATAGGATAACAATGGTGAGGTGGCACTGTTGGTGTGTCACAAGGGACTGGTGACCAGACCCCTTTGACACCAGTGGCTGTCACTGGGACAAAACCAGATCAGCCAAGGTCTCTGTGAGAGGAGGAAAACCTTCCCCAGAGGTGTGAGAGGAGTAAAACCTTCCCCAGAGGTGGGATTTACCCAGCCAAGGTCTCTGTGAGAGGAGGAAAACCTTCCCCAGAGGTGTGAGAGGAGTAAAACCTTCCCCAGAGGTGTGAGAGAAGTAAAACTTTCCCCAGAGGTGGGATTTACCCAGCCATGGTCTCTGTGAGAGGAGTAAAACCTTCTCCAGAGGTGTGAGAGGAGTAAAACCTTCCCCAGAGGTGGGATTTACCCAGCCAAGGTCTCTGTGAGAGGAGTAAAACTTTCCCCAGAGGTGGGATTTACCCAGCACTGACCCAGTGCAGCAGGGATGATGTTCTGAAAGGGTTTGTACACTGACCCCTCAGAGCCACCCAGGGCGAGCTGGGATCCTCTTAATTAGCACAAACTAAATGAAACCCTGACAGGAGCCCTCGCAAAGAGCTCCAAGGGCTAACAGGACTTCTTGCAGGACAAAGGAGCAGGTAGATTTTATTAAAATAACTCTCGTTTCTCCCCCCTTCCCCACACTCACCCCTGCTTTTTTCAGCTGTGTTTTAACTGAACAAGCATTGAGCAAGTGGGTACTGCCCTGGAAGTTGCATATAGATTATTTAACAGGGGGATGAAAAATTGAAACAAAAGCACCTTCCACCCCTTAACACTGCCTGAGGCTCAGTTTCTCTTTGAAAGGCTTGGCCATGCAGCAGAACTGCAGTACTCGGGGAGGAAATATCACCCAGCTTCTGCCAGAAACCAGAAACAGACACTAAATTATGTGGAAACATGTTAAATGAGCTTTCTACTTTCGTTTTGGATTTTCTCCCTCCACAGGGTAGAAACTTCATGTCCAAAGCACGTCAGAATGCTTGAATGCTAAAGGTAATCAAGTGGTGCAAAACCCAGTTCTGAGAGCGGTTCTGTTTTGGCAGCTGTGTATTTAAGGTGTGACAGAACGCACTGACATTGGGTGATTAGAAAGGAACGTCCTGGAGGTGAGATCTTCACTCCTACCTGGCTCAGTGCTGCTGTTTCACCCCCTGAGCACTGGCTGGGGTTATGGGGCCAGCCCAGGCTGCAGTGCCTATTAAATAAATGAGAGAGATGGACACAGTTGCTAGGAAAATTCCTCACGGGGAAGTTAGGAAAGCAGGATTCCTGTTTTCCCAGTCAATATCATTTTAACAAAAGGCTTTGGCACTTTGCTTCTCCCTCTTTTTTTTTTTTTTTTAATTTTTTTTTAAGCCAATGCTTAATTGCAGTTTTCCCCCTCATTATTGGAGTGTCTCCCAGCAGTGTTTGAGGGGATGCAGCTCTTTTGGGGGGTCACATCGTGCTCCCCATCACGAGCAGCCCCTGCCCTCCCCAGGAGCCCCACAGGGGGCAAAGAGCCTTCCTTTGGACACTCTCACAGGTATTTAGAAACAGATACTTCCTCTTGTTTTCAGAGAGCTTCCTCAATAGATTTCCACAGGAAAAGAGGGAAATCTGTATGAAAAACAGGAAGCAGCTCTCAGAAGCTTTCTGTAACCAGCACTAGGAGGAAGACTTAAAATAAATGGGGTTGTTTGAAGCAGTAGGTGATACTAGTTGTGTCATCTTATGTAAAAACAGTGATTAAATTTAACATCATAGGGCTGCAGCAGAATTAAAAACCTCAGGTGTTTATAAAATATATTTAGCTTTTCATTGTAGTTGACAGTAGGTGACCAACACTGGAACTTCTGGAACCAGGTTTCTACACCGTATTTTCTGTTTTCACTTTACTGCCCTGGGCAACACTTTGGAAAACTTCCCATCTGTCTCAGTCTTGGCTGGGATCCCAAACTTTCTAATGCTGATCCCATTCCTCTTGCCCCCAATAGAAAACTTAATCTTTTCCCTCGGCTTTTTGACATTCTATAATTCAGTCTCAAATCCTGAGATTTATGCATTAGAAGGGAAGACAGGTCAAGATAAAATTTGACAAAATCTGACACGCAGAAATATTTGTTAATTAAAACCTCCTAGAGGTTTTGCACTGATCCTTTCTGATCCATCTTCAAACTCCCACAAAGTTCCAAATATTACGGAGTTGTTCTAGATTTTACTGTGGGCACTGAAAAGGGAGGGGGAAATTGTAACTCTTCACCTTAAAAGCAAATACAGTCACATCAGGAAAATGTTCCAGTTTGGATCTGGCTGCTTTGGGAAGCTTCTTAGGCTGTGGAGTGTCAGGTAGGTGACACAGGCCCATCAAAAATGGGGATATAGCATCTGAAATGACAATTTTGGGGGGAGAAACTCTTAAATTTGTAAATCCTTCAAAGGAAATTTGACCTTACTTTTACTGTCACTTTTTACATTTCATGAAGCCAAACATCAGAAAGAAGCAGATGGATTTGGCCTTCACAGTATGTTTGCATTTGAGGACTTAGGGAAAATATATTCTGTGCTCATTTCTAATACAGAAAATGGTAAAAAATGAAAGCAGAGGACGTTTCTGAGTTCCACTGCTAGGCTTTAGTAATTAGACACATTGTGTTTCCAGAGATATATGAAATAAAAGTTCAAAATCCTCACAGTGCAAAGGCATCTGAAACAAAATCTCTTTTATCCACTCGGCTGGCAACGCTGCTGGTTGGATTTTTAAAGCCACACCAGCAGCACCCCAGCATTTCATGGAAACATTTCATGTTGTACTTTTTGAAGTTTCCATCCGAAGGCTTTGGAGATCTGAGCCAGCCCCTCCGAGGCCAGAGCACAAACAGGAGAGATGTGCTGCAGAGTTCTGGGCTCCTTTCAGCTCAGCCCCACAAGAAAACCTCATGGGTTTGGTTTGTGGCTCGAGCTGAAACAATTGGAAGCACTGGTGTTTGTCAAGAGACTCTTTTATCTGAGAGAGACTGAAAAAACCAGCAGCAGGGCTTTGGAGTGAATGGAGATATTTCTTGGTTTTGTTTTCTGTAGATACTTTAAACAACTAAATGGGGGGAAAAAAAAATCAATAGAGTCTGTGCAAAGTGCAATATTGTCATGGTGTAAAGCCTGAGATTCATCAGCAGAGTCCATTTCTCCCTCCAAACCATCATTTCTGGTTCTTTAAAATGCTCCTGATGGTCGTGAGCCCGAGTAATCAGTGCAATCTTCCACTGCAGCAATGTTTGCTGCCCTGTGATGTGCCAGGGGGGTCAGTAACTGAGAGAGGCCCTAACAGTGCCCTGAGAGAGCATTTTCACACCCTGCAGAGATCAGAGTGGCAAGAAGAGCTAAAGGTAGCATTTAACATGCTCTGGCTGCCTCTTGGATTGTAAATTCCTCGGAAAGGGGCAGGAGTACATTAAACATCATCTATCTGGAGGGTCATTAAGAAAAGCTGCTGGCAGTAAAGGGAGCCAGCTGTACGTTTATGTCCTCCAAGGATTAATGACAGCATCCCACGAGCATGCACGACTCTGCTTTGCATTAGCAAAGGCTCATTGAGCTGCACGGATCCTGCCCAGAACTGGGAGAGTCAGGATAAACACTGTTTATTTGCAGGGCTCTCATCCTACCAGGAACAGAAAGGACCTTGGTTTCAGATGTGAGGGCCACTATTAATGCTGGTTTGAGAAGTGACAGGCTCCAGATCTGATGAAGGGTCAAAGCCAGTAAAAAAAACCCAACTGGTGCATAAATTTGATTTTTCTAGCAGAAGCATTTGTTTAAAATGCCAGATCATTCCCAGATCTCCAGTTAAAACCCAAACACATCATTAGGAACAGAAAGAAAGGATATTCCACGTGCAGATCTGTTTCAGATGACTTCTCAACCACGTCATGCCCCAGTGCCTCACACAGCCCCCAGGTGAGAGTCCCAGAGATGAGAGAGAGCACCTCGTGGGGAGAGTGCTGGCACCTGCTTCAGAAACTCATTCAACAGGGTGTGAAAAACCAAATTACACCTGCCTTTATGTGCAGAGAGAGGTGAGGCACTATGCCTCACACCTGGTGAATGATATCACACAGATTATTGAACAGAATCTTTAAATGTTGGATATTTATGCACATACCAAGCAGCTTGGAGTGAAGTGAGCAAAAGTGCATGGAGAAATCCCAGTGTGTGTCTGTGCCAGCCTGCTGCAAACAGCGTGAAGGCCAAAAGAGTGGAAATATTAAAGCACATATTCTATTTCTGATAAACACACAGCACTCTGAAAATGCTCTGCTTGCCCCCAGCTCTGTCTGTGTTGGGAACCTCTGGGCCAACGCTCTCACAAATGATCTTTTTCAATTATGTGGGGAAATATTTGCTGTGCCAGCATGTCAGAAACACTAAGCCTAGCTTTTCAGATTAAATTTTGCTGTAGGCACCAAGGGCTGAAAAGGCTCTCTGCAATATTGGTGTGGCTGTCTCTCACACAAAGGCTGACATCTCCATTGAATGGCCTGTGCTGGTTTCGAGCCCAGCAGGGAGCTCCTGGGCTCTGAATGGAAATTAAATAAGTGATTGCAGACCGGACAATGGGCATCCGCCCCGACACGGCCAGAAAGGGAAAGCCTGACCTAAAGGCAGGGACTTGTGCAGGGTTTTGTCACAGCAGATTTGGGCTGGACTCTTCAGCCACCTAATCCTGTATCCTACTCATTATGTCCCACAAGGAAATGCTTGTGAGGGGTGTGCAAGAAATCCTGTGAGAGGTTGCCAATGGGGAAGTTTGGGCTAAAGCTGAGAGTCAGAGCTTTTCCCAAATTAGAGCTAATATTTATCGCTGTAGCTCAGGAATTCTCCTTACCAGAGGAACAGTTAATCCATTTAAAATCCTGCTAATCTGCAGGTATCAGTGATATTTGTGCATCTGAATGAGAGGGGGGTTCTACAAAAGAATTGAACAGCATCTTTAAGCTTGCAGGTCATCTTAAAGGTGATTGTAGGAGCAGTAACTGATGTGGGCAACAGCTGCCTTCTTCTGGGGTCCTTAAAGTAGCTTTTTAGAAGGGGAAATTGATGTGAAGGGACAACATCCAAAGCTGTGGCCTGAAGTGTGAGTCAGGGCTCAGCTCAGAGCATGGCTCCTCTGAGATTACAGGTGTGAGGTGAGCTTGGTTCTCAGAGCTGTGACCTTGGCTTCCAGCAGATGAAGCCAAGGTGATGTTAGAGATTCAAACTCTTATTCTGTCATTTTATGTATATTAAAGGCTCAAAGACAATACCTATAGACACATTTCCCCTGCTCTTCATGGGTCTGGTGCATCCTTAGTCCTCCCTGGCCTTTCACTGTAGAACTTCAGTAATTTCCATTTGTTTAATCGAGGAGGGAGGGGAAGCTCTTTAAATTTAAGGATACACAATCTAAGCCACATAAGCTTTTTTACACCTGTTTTATAGCACTCACCTCTGACCTGGCACTTTATATATTATATTCTGGGCCAGATCACAGGTTTACAGTCTCACTTATAAAGTAATGGAAAAAAATAATGCATTTTTGTAAAGCTTGGCAAGGCAGCATGTGTTCCCAGGGTCCTGGGAGGACTTTTGTCACTGAAAAGTTGCTCCATCCTAAGCTTGGTTAAAAGGCAAACCAAAATTCAAAAGCATTGGTTCGCTTAACTTCACCAAAAATAATAAACCCCTGGACGCGAACTGGGGTCTCTGCATGTTGAGCTGATGGATGGTTCATAAACTTGCCTTTAAAAACAATGCAGTGCCAGGTTTTCTTTCTGTACACTCATTCCTCCCCCAGCTCACACTCATCTTGCCCACTGCGAGCTCTTACAACACAGAACTCAACTAAAATCTGCCATTCTTGTGCCAGCATTTAAACTTTCCTTCGAGCCTCTCTGCAGCTGCCTGAGGAGATTCAGGTGGCCACGACAAGGACACCTGGTGACATCCTCACCTGGCTGCTCGTGTTCTCCAGCAGGAGCCTCCCTGGCAGGAGCAGGGCTGGACCAGGGAGGGGTTTCTCTGCCCACCGTGGCTGTGCAGGCATCAATGTTGGGGAAGATGAAATAGGAAAGCCTTATAAATATGATTACCTGGCAAAAGATGCTGAGAATATGGAAACTGTAAGCGAGATTGAAATGAAAACAAGCTTTGAGCTACCAAACCCCAGTTACTGAACAACTGGAAAACAATGGGATGGCCAGCTGAAGGTAATCCCCTTTTTGATTGAACAATACCCTCTGCTTGCAGACAGGTCCAAGGGTCAGAGCAGACCCTGCCAGCTTGGCAGAGGGTCCAAAAAGCAGTTTTTAGAGTTTAAAATATAACACCATATGGTAATGCAATGATTCTTATAGGCTATATGCAAATGTTGTTGGATTTTTAGCTTGTTCTAGATTGGTTCATGAAAATTAGAATATTCAGCACAGAAGATGATTTATTGAGTTGTAAACGAGAACCACGGATCTATCTTCGATTCTTTTTCTTCTATTTTTTCCCCTTTTCTACTCTCTCTTGCTTCCTTTGACCTGCTTCGAGCTGCATCTGGCAGCTCCTAGCAGGTGCCCTACACCCACACCCTTTCACAATAAACCTCATGCTCTAAGACCTGACTTCAGAGATCTCTCATCTCTGTCCCGACTGTCCAAAACAGAACCACAGATCCCACAAATCCTACACATCAGGCTGTGCCCTGAATGGAGGGAACCTGAGCTGAGCTGAGCTGAGCTGAGCTGTGCCTGGCCCTGGCCCATCCCCACGCCCCGCGTTCGCTCGCCCGCACAATTTGATTTGAGCTCCCGTTGCCCGGGTCAGAAAAAGGCTGGTGAGGGAAAAAGGATGAAAGAAGGTGATGCTTTGACAGCTCCTTTTTCATGGTAACGAGCAGAACTGCTCCTTCTCCCCCCTCTGCTCTCCAGGGCCTTTTCTTTCTTTAGAGAAGGGAAGAATTCAGCTCTGCCTTCCAGGCGCTGGCCAGATAAACTGGAGGGCTCAGGGTGTCTTTGTGGGCTCTGCCCATGGAGTCATCGCTTCGTTTAGGGGTTATTTGCTGTTTGTTTCCTGCCTATAATGACAGGTAAATGTGGATGAATAGAATTAAAGGTTTGGCTTGAGGACATGAGGCAGCAAAGCATCAATTACTCCCTGGTGGTTTCTGCTCTGTGAGTCACGTTTGCTCAGGAAACAGAGATCCATTAATTCACCTGGTCCATGGGAACCTGCCACAGGAAAGCTCCCTCTGCTTGGAAGGGGAAGAAGTAATTGCTGCCTTTCCAGCATTAATAATTTTCTGTTCTAAAAACAACATCATTTGATATAGAGGTAATTTGGACTATAAGCAAGGTGCACCCTAACGAGGAGAAAATACTTGTTTGATGCAAGACATTGCTGCTTGCAGAAGCAGGGCCTTAACTGGTAAGGCTGGAGAACTGCAATTTAAGGATAAATGACTTTTAAGAATTCAAAACAAGTGCCAAGCCTTAGGGATTGACAGTTCCTCAAATTTATAAACAGTACAGGTCTAAACTCTCAGGATCTTAGATCCTTCATGATGGGTTTTTGATGTGAAATCCAAGCTTAGATCATTCATATCCCGCATAAAATTTACCTAAAAAATTTTAAATTTCTTTAATTTTTAAGTTTCCTATTTTAAAATGCATTTAAAGCATCCTTTGGAAACTGTAAATCACGATGATCAAAAATCCCCCAAACCAAAGAGAGCAAAGCAGGCAGGGAACAAGGGGAGAGGGAGGAAAGTAGCAAGTGCAAGATTACACACATAAACCTGGTGTGTAATTCTGCTGTAGAGAGATTAATCACAGCTTTTCTGAGAGATACCAACCCCTGGCTGCACTGAAAGGTCTTTTGTTCAAAGTCAGTGCATTTACCCAGGAATATCCTGCCAGTGGTGGGAATATTTCACAGCTGGAAGACTTCTGAAAAACCTGTCACACCCCAGCCAGGGCTCCAGCAGCACAGACACAGTTTTACTGACAAAATAAACTAAGAACGTTCTTATTCTTGGTTTTCTTATTCTTTTTTTCCTCTGCTGAAGGAATGTGGACAGCATTGGAAATGAGGCAGAGCCATGTACATTCATTAATGGAAACACAGACCTTTCAGACTAAGGACCAGCTTCTCTCCTAACTTTGCTTATAACAGTTTGAATATTTTCCTCTTTTTTTTTGATTGGTTGAATTAGAAATCTGAGCAAAAAATATTTTGCAGCTAAGGAAACTGCCTCTTCAGTGAAGTATTTGATTTTATTTCTTTTTTGTATCTTAAAGCGGTAGTTTGAAATTTGATTTATTAATGTCATTCCATAGTGACAGGGGGGCTCACGGGTGACAACAGAGTGATGCCCCACAAAACACAGGTGGAAATGCCACCCTCACCTGTTTGCTGGCACAGAAATGGGCAGCAAAACCTCCTCTTCTGCAATTTTCACAAGCACTGACTGCTCGTATTTCTGCCTCGTGTAATTTTGTGCCAAGCAGTGCCCCTTAGCCCTGACAGCTCCAGGAGAGTGAAAACACTGTACTCAGAGCTTGGCTTAAACCTGACAGTGCTGGGCTTTAAACTTGGCTGGCCTCACACTGTGCAGCCCCAGATACTTTAATGTTGTGTGAACTCACGCCAAGGACGTGTGATGGGGTCAAGTACAGAGAGTAAAAGCAGAGCAGATGTGCAGTGAGTCCCGGATTTTTCAGAGTTATGATTAATGGGACACCATGAACCCTCGCTGAAACATTCTGCTGTGAGCAGGAGGCTCTGCACAAAACAAAGCACAGGGCCTCATTTTTATTCTGAAGATTTATTGAAAGGTTTGGGGTCTTTCCACTGAAATCTGACTCCCAGCACTCGGCACCTCTGTTCTTGAAAGGGAGGATGTGTGGCCTGATGGCAATTAGCTCAGGCAGCCTTCAGAGGGTATTTTTCTCCTCAAACAAGGAGGGACTGCAGCCCACAGTCAATCACAGCCTCCACACCTTATTTTTCAAGTGATTTAAGAAGGGTGCTGTGGAGGCTGAAGTTGTTTGTTCCACTGAAGTAACTTCCTAATGATGCCTCGTGCTCAAAGCTTACAGCTGGCATTTATTGGCCAGAATTTCTTTTTTTTATAAAGTACATTCCTATGTGGAATGGTGAACAGAACACACAGAGCACATCCTGGGATACAGACACCTGCAATAGTGCTCAAAAGTCCATGCTTTATGTTTTCAATCTCTGAAGTCGAGCTGCAGCTTTTTGATCCCTTAAGGCCACACATACCTACTCATTTTTATCAGAATTTGCCAAATTTTCAGATGAGTATTATGAAAAGCTACAAAAATGTATACAAATCCCTTTTTTTTTAAAGATAAGGAATGGTCTCTGAACTAAAGCCAGTCTCTTGATGCATTTTACAACTTTCAGCTCGCTTGACTTGAGCACAGACAGGTTTCACATCTGGAATTGTGAAAATACCGTGGAATTAGAGAGTGGTTTGGGTTGGAAGGACCTTGGAGTTAATCTTTAGATTTTTAGGTGGTCTTAAAGATCCCTTGTCATAGGGGAGGTGGAACTGGGTATCCCTGGATGTCTCTTTTCTGTAATAAAGGACTGAAGCAGACACATTGACCAGCTCCTCCTCCTGCCCTCCTTCTTCCCCCCACAACCTCCGTCTGTTTTGAGTTTCCAGTCTGGGATTATCTCAGGACACAAATCTCTAAGACCAGATCCATTTAATCCAAGCTTTACTCATAGTGCAGGACATCCTTTTCTAGCTTTTTTTTTTCTGGTGTGAGGGCATCACTTTCCTTGGGACGTGACTGCAATTTTCCTTAGTTTCTTCAGGGAAACTGCAGTTCGGAATAGCTGAGGTTCAGATTCCCAGGCAAATCCAGGGAAACGTGCTGAGTATCACAAAGAGGATACCCCCAGCCAGGCATGAGACAGGCAAATATCAGCATGGATTTTAATCATGCTGCTAAGCAGGCAGATGAGACCCTGATAAAGTTGAAAGGATGCCCAGGAGAACGAAGGGAAGGGAACAAACACGGGCAGAGGTTCAGCAGGAGCCCCAAACAGAACAAATATTTGCAGGGCTGCTGAGTAACTGTCTCTGGACAGCACAGGAGTTGCCTGTACTGTATTTTCTCACCTCAGTGACATTTATTAGCTCAGCCCAGCCTCCTCAGAGCCCAGGCAGGTTTAAATGCTGCCTGACTGGGTGCTTCTGCCCTGGGTGCCTCTGCCCTGGCAGTGTCCTGAGGAACACGAGGGTATTTACAATCTTTTCATCTTGGCTGTGCTGTCCTGAGGACGGGGTTTAAGATCTCAGCTTGTGGGTCTGCAAGTTCCCAGGGAAGTCATGGAGTTAATTAAATTACTTTGTAGATATTTTCCCAGGTTTCCAGATAACTCAGTGTCATTATAACATAGAGGAGCTTTTTGAGGATTGAAGTTAAGGATGAAATTGAATGGTTGCCTGGGCATCAATCATCTCTTTCTCAGAGGTGGCCAACTCTGTTAGACCCCTGGTTGAAGCAGGATGCTGAAACAGAACACCTCACTTTCAAATCAAAGGACAGGTTTGAGTAGACAGGTCCAGATTTTATTATTACATGCTTTTTTCCAGTACATCAATTTAAAGGGCTTTTTGTTGGATTTGGGTTTTGGTTTTGTTTTTTTTAAGCATAACATCTACAAATTTCCCTCAAACATTTCCAGGGTGACTTCACCCATCTCGTTACATCATTGTCTGTTTGGGGATGTTTTCAAGAGATAAGGCCTCCTCCCCTGCAGGTCACTAATCCTTCTGTATTCTGAGAGCAGACTGCTTTAGCAAAACAAATTAGTTTAATCTCTTTGAAAATTTGGGTTTTCAGCATCTATATTACAAATTACCTTGTCTGTTTTGTATTCTGAAGGAAAGTGAGAAAGGAGCAAAGAGTAACTAATCCCTTCTTACTGCTTTAGTAGAATTTCTCCTCCCCTCGTTTTCATGAAGTAATTTTCAAGTTTTATGAAGAAAATAACACATAAAATTTCTCCCCATTTATTCCTTCAGCAGAATAAAAAGCTTAAAAGAATGAAGAATCCTCTGCTTGTGCCTAAGTATAGGTGATCAGCACTGTTTGATTTTCAAAGTTAACTCATGTGAATTGACACAAAAATAACACACACTAAACCCACCCGAGATATGGGTGGTTGATTTGTTTTAATTTCATCTCTGGAGGGGCTCTGTGGAGTAATTAAGCACTTTATACAAAATTTGTGTGCCAGTGCCTGCCTGAAGCACTCGTCAGTACCCTGGCCCTCTCAGGATCTCACCCCTGGTAGTTTTAATTCATGTTTTTGTCAGTCTTAGACATCCAGGGAGGATAAAAGCCCCAAGTTCCAGCCACAGGTTACACTTTGAGGTTATCTATTATTACTTTGTCTGACAAAACTTGGCCTGAAGAAAAGGTAAATTTCAAAATTCCTGCTGGCTCTTCAAAGCATCTGTTAGGGGAGGTCTGGGCAGCTGGCACAGGGCAGCCAGATCCTGTCAGGGGCAAGATGTGCCCATTGGGCACAAGGTGCCTGGGAAGCAAAGGCCACACAGCCAGTGCTGGATAGGGACAGGTGCTGCAGCCCAGAAAGCCTCAGGGGTGTAGCTGAGGGCTGGTTATGGTCCAGGACCATGTCTGGTGTTGGTTCTTGCAGTAAGCACAAATCAGTGACTCTGGAATGGGAGCTCTGCTTTCTGAGGGTCACAGCCTCTCATGGGGACTCCAGTCTTTGGGTTGAAAGGGGTAGGGGAGGAAGTTTTTTCTTAAAAGTTATGTTTGTGTATGAAATCAATCTTTCTTTTTGGGGGTCCTAAGACAGGTAATAAGATTGTGCAGTAAGAGAGAGTCTCACACTGGGAGAGTCAGGGCAGCCAGATGAAGGAGGGAGGTGCACAGCTGTCACAAAGCTGCTGCCTGAATTTCCAGGCACTAATTCAGGGAAAAAAGCTGCAGAGAAACCCTGACTGCACATCCCTTTGGAAAAAACACGAATCCCCGTGGTTTGGGAGGGGTTAGCATGATTCAAACCGTGCGCAGAAGGGAGGAGGAGGCAGCTGCTGGCTGGGTACGGGAGGACAGCACCAGCTCTGCCTGGGGCTGGGGTTCTGTCACAGCAGGGCTTGCAGGGCACTGTCACCCTCCATCCCCACGAGGGGATGTGCTGGGGGCTGCTGAGGGGCAGCTCCAGCGAGCCAGGAAACAGAGCAGGACGGGGCAGAAGGAGGTGTCCCTGTGAGTGGGGCGTCCCTGTGAGTGGGGTGTCCCTGTGTGGGGGTGTCCCTGTGTGTGGGGTGTCCCTGTGAGTGGGGTGTCCCTGTGAGTGGGGTGTCCCTGTGTGTGGGGTGTCCCTGTGAGTGGAGTGTCCCTGTG